>OX101783.1:21950400-22190400 GCA_944452715.1 Ophion slaviceki
CAGCGCACGCGTTGCAAATTGTGTATACCGTGGCTCTGCATCGGTGAAGTGTGGGATTAAAAAATCGAACTGAGAATCGTGATCAAGTTCTGGTCAAACGGGGCATTCCAACGCTGCCGCACGGCCCCTACAGCCCTGATCATGCACTACTAGACTTTTGGCTATTCCCCGAGCCGAAGAGTCCCATGAAAGGACACCATTTTGAGGTCGACTGAGGTTATCCAGCAGCAGACGAGAAAGGTTTTCATGAGCTTCACTTTAGACGATTTTCAGGTGTGCTACCAGAAGTGGAAAAAAAATGGAATAAGCGCGTTAGCCTTGGTGGGGATTACTGTGAAGGGATGGGTGCTTGATGTTCCCCAGATGGGGTATACTAAAAATCCAAAAATAAATTCTCGTTTTTTGTTTGCCACATTTCGTATGAGCTAACGGACGAAATCTTCTCTTTTTCCCTATATGCACGTCTGCGTTTCATACTTTAGGAATTAGGAAAAGAGAGCCAGCGAGAGAGAGAGAGGGAGAGAGAGAGAGAGAGAGAGAGAGAGAGGGAGAAAGAGAGAGGGAGAAAGAGAGCGAGATTAAGTAGAAATTGGTTGATGAATTCTCTCTGCGACGAATAATGAATACCCCACGTTTTTCCCAATTTCCACGCTTCACCGTAAATTAACGACGACGATTCGTCGTCATCGTCGTCCACAGAATTTTCCCGTCCAACATTTTTTATCGGCCAATTTCTCTCGACGAGATCGCCAATACGCGGTGCTAAAATGAAAAATGGAAACGGTTCAGCGAAAAGACGGCATCGTGTGTCGTTGGAGTCGCGAGCGTTTCAGGTATCGCGGGTATGAAATAAAAAAAAGGTTGTATCGTCGTCACGCACCTTGAGGGGCCAATAACCGAGGCTTCGGGCGAGGCTTTACAGTTGTGGAGAGAGCGAAAAGAGAGGAAAAGCCCAGGAGAGAAAGAGCGAGAGAGAGAGAGAGAGAGGTTGTATAAAATAGAGTATAGCTAGAAAACGTTGCAGCGTTAATGTGTTACGATAAAAGCTTAAGAGGTCAAAGTGCCCATATACCGGGTGTACGCGCAATTCTCTAATAACCCCCCCCCCCCCCCACCCCTTTCTCGGTGAAAAGCTCGGTTCGAGCAAGTCGTGGGCAATCCACGAATACCTGGTGAACCGTTATAGCACTCCCTCAGCTAAAGTAAACTCAATGATATAAACGAACGCGCGTTAAAGTTACACCCGAACTCAACCAGCGACGAAGTGATCGAGCTGCAACTTTCTCCGATGGAAAAGCTCCCGCAACGCATAAATTCGCACAGGTATACTTTTGCAACCTATTTCGTAGAAACATATTACCAGGATGGACCCAAGTGAGATAAAGGCGTATCGGATGCTCACGAGTTAGCGGAATCGATGACTTTCATGGCTCGGACCCTCCATGTGTTTGCTACCCGACTTTTGCAATATGTATATTAGGGTGGTTAAAAAAAACAATTTTCGCGCTACTCAACGGAAAATGTTACTACGTTATGAAAAAGTAATTCATACAAAATTTGAAAGGTCTAAACATTTTTTTCGGTAGTGCTCAAATGACTTTTATTTTTTTTTAATTCGATTTTTCGTCAACTTTTTTTCCCCCGCCAATAGACATAATAATATAATTTACTCAAAACTTTTTATGCTCTGTAGCATTTTCTAAGTTAACTTAAACAGGTCGTTTTCATTTCAAGTAGTTTTAATAAAAATAATAATTCCAAACGATGGAAGTGGTACGAATGATTTTACAGGTCCGTCGATATGGGGCCGATCCGAGAGAGCTCTCACTGCTGTGCGCGGAGCGAGCCGGTCAAGAGAAAAGTTTACGCGGGTAGCGCTACTTACGGAAGGATACAAAAGACACTTGGAGAACGTCACGTGGTACTGAGAAATTTGGCACGGTGACACGGCTACCGATGATACCGGTAAGGCTTTTTAACCCTCAACAGTCATCGGGGTTGAATCAACCCCAGCCGTTTTTCGACCTTCCAGATTTCTTTTTTCGACATTTTTTTTTATATTAAAAATTACACGACTTGAAAATAATCGTCATGGTCTTACACACAAGGGTTGAAATGCGTTGTAGTACTTTTTTTTTCAATTGTTCAATTATTTATCACTCTCCAACGTGAGTGTGGTGATTACACCCCTAACGTCACAATCTGGAGGTGTGACTGACAAGCGTTAACATTGACAATATTTTTTGGCTCATGGGACTGATTTTTTTTGGGAGTCGGCGTCACGAGACGAGACGAATGACACATACTAGAAGAAATGTGAATTTTTAGTATCACGAATTTTATGAGACGAGATGTGACGCATGCATATTAGGGTGGTTCGAAAAAAAAAAACAATTTTTTTTTCGCGGTACTCAAAGGAAAATGTTACTCCGTTATGAAAAAGAAATTCATACAAAATTTGAGAGGTCTAAATAATAATGTGAAAAATAATGGTGTAAAAATGACGCAGATAGATGCGTTCAAACAACACACTTACGTGTGTTGTTATATATATATATATATATATATATATATATAGTTTTGATAGTTGTCTTCAGATTTTGAAAATTAATAACATACTTTGCGAATTATCTATCCGTATTCTATATAAAAACATATTAAAATGGCTACGAATTCCATTACTATCATGAGCAGTGTCACTGTTTTTCTTGCCGTCGCATAGGCTAGGTTACCCACCGAAGGCAGCGCATGAGTCGCATGGATCTCAATATTTTTCTATGAAAAAATTATCTAATATAGGTCAAATATAGCCAAATATATTCTTAATTTTCCGAAACATTTAATTGAGTACTTTTCTTCCAAAAAATTCCCGAAAATCACCCGAATTTTCAGCGTTCACACTGGTATAGTCCCTTAAGTCGAAGTTCCGCCGTCGGTGAGTCCTGACCACCAGTGTCGGTCTATATATATATGGAAAACAGATATAAAGGGGGATGGTCGACGTGTTTACTGCTCGGGTACCACGAGGTGGCGGTGAAGTGCACCGGGCGAATGCACGCGGCCAATGCGGCCCTTGGCGCTGGTTAACTTCTCGTCGTCAACCAGGAAGTCGCGATAACGTTGGAAGTCAACGTTCGCCGCTGCCTCAGTACTCACTCGGGGGACACATTACACCGATACCGGACACACACCCATACCCACCCACCCACACACACACCCCCTTACACACACCTACACTTACCCCCACACACACACCCACACCCACCTACACACACACACACCTACACCCACCAACACACACACACCTACACGCCCCCACACACACACACCCACACACACCTACACTCCCCCACACACACACCTACACACACACACCCACACACACCTACACCCATACCCACGCACCCACCCACACACCCCCTTACACACACCTACACTTACCCCCACACACACACCTACATCCACCTACACACACACACACACACACACACACCTACACCCACCAACACACACACCCACACACACCTACACCCACCCAGCCACCCACACACACACACACACACACACACACACACACACACACACACACACACACACACACACACACACACACACACACACACACACACACACACGCACGCTCACACGATACACGTACTCGTACATTTGGCGATAATATATAGAAAACAGCAGTGCTTCTGTGCCAAGAGCATCTCGCTTTTTTAACGAGCACTGGTGGCGAACGTATGAGAGCCAACCTACTTAGAAGCCCGCTATCGGAATCCCCTATCCTACTTTAAGTATCGCCGATGTATATACAAGAATTCTCTCGGGTACAGCCCTGATATACGGGGTGGTCGGTTGAAATTGGACACTCAGAATGAGGACGCGTCGAAGGAATGGCGTGAACTTCGGATATATCGTGTAGAAAAAGGGTGGGCGATTTAGGGGGGTCGTAAGCTTGACATTTTTGAAATACGATTTTTTGTTGGATCGTTTTATGGCCTGGGGTCTTAAGTTCAATTTGCAACGAAGGGTTTGTAAAAATTCGAAAATTTGAATGAGTTATAAGGATTTTTGTAGATGGCCAGATCACTCGCTAATGCAATCGATCCGTTTTTCGTTTGTGCGTTTTTCGAAACTGTGTTTTGTGAAAGGGTGTGAGACGTGGTTTAAAGTGGTTTCTTTGTCGAAAATCGATTTTTTTTTCGTGACAGTTTACACAATTTCGTAATTTACAATTTTTATAAAAGTATCTCCGGGCATACGAAAGTTTTATTATTATACTAAAAGGACGATTCTTGTTTTTCATTTCAAATTAATTGTATTTCATTTAAATAACAATAACCTCATTGTTTGTCAACATTTTCCAGTTTTTAAAAACTCGGCGAGACTATGGATTAATTGTATGTAAAATCCCGACCTCGTCATCCCAACACTCACATAAGAAAAAATATTTAAAAACGACATGTCCCTTAGGCTTCGACTTTCGATAAATTCTTCCTCCATTAACCTCCTTCCCTAGCCTTTATTTAGACGTTTTCCACAGTTTTCCGGTAGAATGTTAACATTAAAATAAACTCTAAAAAACACAAGTGTGATGTGAATTATTAAAACGAAATCACGAGGTCTTGGTTGGTAATATTTTTGTGAACAGGGCAGAAAGGTGCTCTGAACGCTAATGGGGATTTATTCCTATCTGGATTAACTTTCGAGTGCCTGGTTGTCGCACGAGTTCGATACTTTCTTGTTACGGGAACATGCCAAAGGCCGTGTTGAGAATGTACGTCGTCTCGTAATTCAATTTTCGCTACGGGCAGCGTTTAATTAATGTTGTATAAAATCAGCGGTGTTATTCTACGCGCGCACACACACCTACACACACACACACTCACCCACACATGGAGAGATAGGACGGTGCGAGAAGTCAAATAATTAATTGTCCTCAATGAAGATGTGGTGTAATTGATTCAATAAATTGCTTATTCGATGAGCGCATTTATTTAAATTTTTACCCAGATTGAGTTCACCGCAGTGAGAAAATGATTAAATTGATTACTCCTTCGGCCGCACCGACATAGAAAAAAAAGTCTTTTCACACGAGGGCGAAATGTTAAATCTGTAGAATCATTATGAGGAATATTAATTTTCCAAATATAAATCGTGCTCGTGCTCGTTCTCGTTACATTGTTAATGCTTCCCAAATCGACCGGCCACTTCATCATCTCGTTCGTTCGCGTTGAACGATTGGGAGAATTTTCACAGAGTACTTAAGGGGGTATCCCTCTCTGGAAACTTCAAAAAATCGTTTTTGTTTGCATATTGTTATAGTGTGAACTTTCGAGAATATTTTGAGACCAACTGGACCCTGAATTTCTAAAAATTGACGAAGTTACACCTTTTTTAGTGGAACAGTGTGCGTCAGGTTTATCGCGATCTGTCGAGTTTGAATGCGATTATCTCGAAACTACATATGTTAAGGGGTTTTCTCACTTTAGACGCTGAAAAAGGCTATTTTCATGAATTTTTTTGATAGATTTGTATTATAGATATTGATGTAAAAGGTGTTACACTTAATGAATACACTTTCGAAATACATTTAAAAAATTTCAATCTAATTATGTAACCCAGACAAACTTTGAACGCGTTTTTCCCGAAACGTTTTTCGACGGCTTGTTCATGAAATCTTCGATACTACTGAACCGATCCTTATGTAATTTTAACCTCATATTCTTTACAACTATTTTTTTTAATTTCGATATTTACTATTTTTTTGCCAAAAACGTTGAAAAAACACGTTTATTTTATTTTTTTCGAAAAATGTCTGCCATTTTGTTATTTTTGCATATATAAAAAATCGTATGATATGCGCTATAGCCATTAACATACTAAATCTAAAACCGTTTGATTTTTTTGTTTCGGCTGATCCATCTCCGAGATTTCATCAACAGCGCAGACCTACAATTTTTTTAGGTTTTTTTTCAACTACCATTTTCGCCTATAAATAGTGACTGAAATAAATGATTTTTTTATTTAAATGTATTTCGAAAGTGTATTTATTAAGTGTAACAACTTTTATATCAATATCTATAATATAAACCTATCAAAAAAATTCATAAAAATAGCATTTTTCAGCGTCTAAAGTGAGAAGACCCCTTAAGGAATTCCTTTCAAGCAGGTCCATATTTTGTGGGGCCCTTCTAAATAATAGTTTACATTACAATGGCGTTTAATGAAAATAAGTCACGATCAATTATCATACCCAACAATGAACTGGAATAAAAAATTGCGCGCAAATTTGATGGATTTAGACATTTTTACACTTTCTCTGAAAAGTCGCGGCTACACTGAAAAAAAAATTCGTTCATCCATCCAAAATTCAGTTGGTTCAACAAAATTGTATCTTTAAATACGTTCAACTTGATTTTTGATTGGCATAACAAAACAGTATAGTTGGGCAGTAACCAAAGATACATTTAAACTATCTGCTTATTTAGCATGTCTGAGCAACTGTTGAAACAACAAAATTTCGAGACAACTAAATGCATTTTGCACATTCAACGATTCTTTTTTCTCAGTGTACGAAAATTTTTCATCTAGTCACATTTTTCTAACTTTCATATTTAATATTTTCTGTAAACATTCGGTGACCCCCATATTATTGTCGTTGCCCAATCTTTAGATTTTTTTTACACCCGCGACGTTTATAACAGGCATGTAGAGTTATTCAGTGTATAAATTATTATAGTTATAGAAATGTGGCCAGTGTGTCGTCTCCATGAAGCGCCGTATAAACGAGACGATTTTTAGAGTCGTAATTTTGGGTTCAAAGTTCGGTAACGTGACTTGAAATTTTACCAATATACTGGGATGTATTTTTATGTGATTATAGACGAAAGTCAGTTGATTGTTAAATAATCGGGTTCGTGAAAGGAATACCTTAAGGGCTTACAATTAACTTTTAGACAAAACAAAATAAAGTCTTTCGAGCGTTCTCATTTCCGGCGCGCATTCCGAATATTTCCGTCTCGAAGACGTGTAAACGAACGCCAGACATTACACGGTCTTTCCGGAGCGAAACACGAACGCGGCTATATTTTAAAATATTTAATACCCGTGATCTTCAGAGCGTAGCGGCACCGGCAGAATGAAATAACTCAGAGAGGTAATATAAATTTATCGCGTAAAGATATCGACACCGAGGTCCCATTTTGCGCGGGTGGTTCAACTCCTCGAACCGCTCGCCCCGTGAGCTTAGCGAAGAATATCCACCCCTTTAATCTCTTTGAATTATTACGCCTTACGATTCTGCGCGAGCGGATCACTGAAACATTTCGAAAATTGAAAAAATGCGAAGATCGACATTATATTGTTAAGGGATCATCACGGTGTAAAATTTCCGAAAAATTGGATTTTTTGCATTATCCGATAGGGGGCCGAGTTGAAATTCCAAACGTTGAATGCTCCGACAGTTTAAAATTCCGAATTTTAATGTTCCGAAATTCAAGATGGGGCCGGGTTGAAATTCCGAACTTTGAATGGTCAGAACACTCAAAACTCCGAAAGAATTTTACACGAGAGACCAAAACTCCGAAAATCTCAACACCGTCAAAATAATTCGGCTGTGGAAGTTTTAAAAGTTTCAAAATTTTCAATAAATCGACGAATTATTTCAAGATTTTTTTTATTCAGCAGTGATTTTGTGTCAATTTTGTAATTTGTCTAGACAATGTTATACGTTCTACATCATATACAGTCAACTGTGTAGACTTTTGCTGGCATGATCTTGACATGAGGGCCGGGTTTAAATTCCGAACTTTGAATGCGTCGACGGTTTAAAATTCCTAATTTTAATTTTCCGAAATTACAAGGTTCGTCAAGATTACGCGAGCGAAAGTCTACACGGTTGACTGTAAATGATGTAGAACGTACGATATTGTCTAGACAAATTTCAAAATTGACGTAAAATCACTTCTCAATAAAAGAGAAACTCCTTGAAATAATTCGTCGATTTATTGAAAATTTTGAAACTTTTAAAACTTCCATAGCCGAATTATTTTGACGGTGTTCAGATTTTCGGAGTTTTGGTCTTTCGTGTAAAATTCTTTCGGAGTTTTGATCTCTCCGGGTAGTATACTTTCGGAGTTTTGAGCGTTCTGATCATTCAAAGTTCGGAATTTCAACCCGGCCCCTCCGATAGTATAGACGGTTATAAACATGGACCTGGCATCGTCGATTGATCGTAAGTAGACAATTTATATGAAAATTCTGCACTCGAAACTTTAAACGCGTTTTTTTTTCAAGAAAAAACTGAAAAAATAGGATAAATTCGATACTTTTTTTCAAACCGCCGCCATTTGTAAAATTTGACTTTTAAAAACCCCCGCAGCAAGATAGCGGCTTTCATACTGACAAATAATCTTTTTACAAATATTATTTCAGATAATATTGACGGCCACAACCGTGTACACCGTGAGGACTCCTTTTTGTTCGAAGACATTCTCAACCGTTTAAAAAAATGTAAGAAAAATTAAAATAAACGTTTAAAAAATCATTTTCTGTTCTTCATGAGTGCTTTGATTTGACAAAAAAAAATCAGACCGGTTAGCGTATTTTATACATCGAAAAAAAATCGCGAGAATCAGCTACTTTTCGACTCGTTACACTGTGATGATCACTTAAAAAAAAAGTTTAAACAGACTGGGCCCTATTGATAATTTGTGTCAAATAAAATTATGTTCGTCAATCGAGCTCAGCTTGTGCCGGGTGCGAGTTCGGCTATGTCTACACGACACTTTACCAGACACTCGCCACGTGCTACTGACAGATTGATCTCGCGAAACAGACCGAGCAGACTTCCGTATAAATGTCGACAAGTCGCAACCGGGATGCGACGTTACGCCTCTCCAGCTTGATTCAATTGTCGATTAATCAATCGAACTGCTTTTATTCTCGTAGAAAGCTTTCGTTCCATTCTTTAGGCGCTATTATCGAAAACTCTACGTTTCGCGCTTTTGTAGGCATTAGCACGGAATCGCAGCTCTTTCTCTCGATGTATGAGCTTTTCCTTTCGACAGCCAGATCCTCGACAATGAAATGAATAAAATATATAAATGATAAATGCATATTCAAAAATAAAGGAATTTTACACAGATGTGTGTGCATTCATTTACTTATTGGTTTAATTTTTATATTACCAAATTTCAGCTTATCATAAATTTACAATAATAATAATAATAATAGAGTCTTTTCTTATGACGTTGAAGTTTGCATGGTTGGAATAAAACGTTTTGTTTTTCTTTTTAAATTGCACTAATTCTATTTTCCCGATTTAGGCTGTGGATATTAGTGAAACGTCTTCACGTATTTTTAATTAGAGATTTGTGACCTCAATTTGCAAAAAAAGACTTTGGACAATGATCAAAATAGAAAAATGAAAAATAACGAACAAAATCGCTGCATTCCAACTTCGCAAACTTCAACGTCGTCTATTATATTCGTAATAGGGTACTTCCCCTTTGATGAAATTAAGGATTGGTTCATAAAAGGAGAAGGCAATGCAATTAGGAACGACTGAATTATTATTATTATTATTACATATGTATAAACATATCCAATTAAAATGATCATAAATTTGATAATATCAAATCGTATTATCAAATTTATGATCATTATAAATTAAAGCAATGAATGTATACAGGGTGTTAGGAAGGTCGATACAAAGCCTTAACGGGGTGAAAAGTCGTCTCGTTAGGAACATATCCAACTTAGGTTACCTTAGTCCAAAGTCTAAGGATTTCGAGTTATCATGATAAGTATGATTTTTTGGAAAGTTCCCCAAAGTTAGGTACTAACTCGTTTACCTTTTATGTTAATCCTATTTTTTAAAAATAACATTAACATAAGAGGTATTTTTTTTACAAGTTTTTAATTATTCAACACGTCCCATTTAGTTAGTCGTGTGGATACAGATGATCGTATTGGTGTTTGTCGATTGCACACACATTAAGCTAAGACGCACATAAGTTTTTAGTTACCAATTATTGTCTGTTTGAACATTATGAACGAGTTAGTACCTGATTTTGGGAAATTTTCCGAAAATCATACTTACCGTGATAACTCGAAATTCTTAGACTTTGGACTAAGGTAACCTAGGTTAGATATGTTCCTAACGAGGCGACCTATCACCCCCTTAAGGCTTTGCATGGACCTTCCTAACACCCTGTATATGTACAAATGTGGGTGTGTGTGTTTTAAATCTTTCGATTTTGATTTCTTCATCAGATTCTTTTCGAATCTATTCCATATGTACGGAGTTGTTGTCTTTTTCTTGCCCCACGTCTTTTGGTTCTTATACCGGAACAATGTTACAATCTTCATTGCGGTATCTCAATACGTTTGGATATCTAAAAATGAGCCTGCTGTCTAACGCGAATTGCCACTTCACGAAGAAACAAAAATAATTATACATTTATTTTGTGAAATCTGATCCCCCCCTCCCCCACTTTACTCGATTAAGGGGGAAGCCTGCTTTAGAGGCTTCAAAAAATCGATTTTTTTTTTGCATAAATGTCTTCCCAAACTATCCAAGAATGTGTCCCTAAAATTTCAAAAGCAAATTCAAATTATTTTCGGAGTTACAGAAGAAATAGTGAGCAAGCGTCGAGCAGGTATACGAGCGGCCGGATCGCTCGGAGTGCTCGCGCTCCGCCCCTCGATCTATTGTATGTATTGTACCCATGGTAACTATTGTACGTATCCAAAGGGTTTTTGAAGAGTCTGAAGGGCAACTCTATGAACCAGGAAGCGCTGATTAGCATATTATTGCGGTAAGTTCAAGAAAATTACGATTTTTTATATACGAAAACTTTGACGCGCGATTTCTCGGTTTTTCATTTTTACGATTTTTCCTAATTGGCGGGAAAGATAGGGAAAAAATTAAACGTCCTATCGAAACGAGACAAAATTCATTGTATTCGGGATTAAATTCTCTTTTTGTTGAACCTAAAAAACCTTAAGAAAGTTATGATTAACCCACTTTTTAAACAATCTAAAGTGAATTTTTTTCCAAAATAATTAATTTTTTTTTAATTTGCGAAAAATTGTTGAATTTCTCACTTTTTGTTGAATTTTCTTGGTTTAACTAAAAGCTATACTATTCAAAATAAAAAATTTTTTGGGTTTTTTGTTTCAGATGGAAATTGCGGCCTGCAACTTTCCCGCCGCACGACATGTGCACACTCGAGGCGCCTCGGCGAAATGCTTGTACCAGGCATAATATGACATATATTTTAATGAAAAAATTTGAGAAGACTGTTGAAATATATAACAATAAAACCTGAAAGTTTCGTTTCAATCGAATATTTCTTTCCTTCCCAAAAAAATCCTCGAAAAAATCGATTTTTTGAAGCCTCTAAAGCAGGCTTCCCCCTTAACGGGAGATATACACCTAGATGGCCGAGGTCGAGGATTTAGAAGCTATGAACATTCCGTCGACCGTAGAAGACCTACACTATGGGCCTGGTATCGATGATTCTATGTAAGTTGACAAATTTCATGATTTATTCATTCCCAAATTTTCAGACGCGTTTTTCTCCAAACCACGTTTTTCAAATCGGTACCCAAAATTTCTCGAAAACCAATGAACTGATTGCCTTGAGGTTTTTTGAGGTTATTCTATACACCATTTTCTAGTACTTGGCATAGGATTTTTTTTCCGTTACTTAGTTTTTGTTTTATAGGCAAAATAATAAATGATTTTTTGCCCAAAAATCACTATTTATGTTCAAACGTCCGCCATTTTGTCATAAATCGATATTTTCAAAATCGGCTATGACAAGTACAGGATTATAGTATCTAATTTAATAATCTTTTAGGTGTTTTTTTTCAGATGATTTTTGAAGGAACGCCAATGGGTACCGTATACGCAGATTTTATACGACGCTCCAAGGATCATACAATATCCTTGTATATTTTTGATATTTTTAAATAAAGAAAATTAAACATATTTTTGAATATATATACTTTTAGATAATTAAAACCCCAATCGGAAATTTCAAATAGTTTTCCTTAAAAAAATCACACAAATGACCTTTTTTCCGGCTCCTAGGTGTATATCTCACCTTAACCTTACACAGATAGTTAACACTTATCTATCTTGTGAAAACCAAATTAATGGTTATTCTGCACTAGTAATTGAAAAGAAAAAAGCAGCGGTATAGATATAAAAACTTGTGTCAAGCGACCGAAGCTGTGAAAAGCTCTCGATAGCTCGAGTGTTTCGTTGTTTTTTTTTTCGTTTCTTCGGTTTTATATCTGCCCTCTTGCGAAAGATTGCGCGATAAATAATTCGAGAGTCGCTGGGGGCCCGCGAAAGATTGCGCGACGTTGTCGTGTTCGTCTCGCCCTGCTCGTGACGAGAGCATCTGGCGATGGTATTTTGAGCAGCAACGGAAGGAAAGCTCGGACTTGCGAAGGGTGAGAAAAAGTTGAAAGAGAGAGAAGACAGTACAGAAAAAAACCGATTTTCATCCGTTAGGGTGGGTCGGAAAAAAATCACCCCTCATCCTTTTATACAATAGTACTCTAGGTACATAGAAAAAATATGCTAAATGTGAACTTCCCAATTTTTCTGTCTTACAACGAAAGGTTGCGAGGTCGATCTCTCCGATTTCCATGAAATTTGGCATGCTTGTAGAATGGGTAAAAATAGGTGACACGTATTTTTTTATATCTGCGGAACCCGATTTTTAAGGGGTGAAACGCACCCTCGAAAATAGGGGCGTTTTACGTTTTTTCGTCGATAACGCTATCGTTCTCATATCCAATGTATAGTACACGAAAAAATAAACATTCTTGCAATTAAAATTTTTTTCTTGTCTCGTACCGTTAAAACGTCATCGACGAAAAACACCCCAATTTTCGAGGGTGCATTTCACCCCTTAAAAATCGGGTTCCGAAGATATAAAAAAAAATACGTGTCGCCTATTTTTACCCATTCTACAAGTATGCCAAATTTAATGGAAATCGGAGAGATCGATCTCGCAATCTTCCCAGTAGCGCTCGAATTTTTTTTTTCCCACTATGGATTTATATGAAAAACTCGCCCTTTACGTTCAAACGTAAAGAATTCGAAAACTAATCAGTTTTTTTAAATTCGTTTGACAGCTCTCAAAACTGACGATCACAGCTTTGAAATTCCTTTTTTTTCAAATCCCGACCTGATTATTTTTCAGACGAACTCCAGCGATTACAAAAATCCGTGTATTCTGGCTGATAATAAAAAAAAACGACAGTCGTTCATTTTATCCTCGTTTCCATCTTTTTAGACGATTTTCCGCATACTATTAATATGGTCTCGGAATATCTCTCTCTGTTTTTCTTTATTCGAACTCTATTATAAAAATGTTTCTCTCCGCCCACGAATTCTCGTGCAATCATTGGAGCTCTGGGGATGAAATGTTCTTCTACAGAAAATGTCGAACGGAACTAGGCTGTGTTTTTTTCCTCTCCATTGTGTTTTTTTTGTGCGAACATCCGGGAAAATATCCTCAGTCGTCAAGAGAAAAGCGGAAGAGCAACTACGCTTCATTATTTCTTAAGTCTGCTTACACTTGGAGAAATACGCGGACCGTGCTGTATTATTTTTTGAAATAAAAACTCTGATAAAGTGGAAGATTTATAATTATTGGAGAGGGAGAAAAAGAGAGAGTGAGAGAGAGAGAGAGAGAGAGTGAGAGAGAGAGAGAGAGAGAGAGAGAGAGAGAGAGAGAGAGAAAAGCAGATATATTAAATATGTCCAACTACGTGCTTTCGATATGTATACATATGTGTGGGTGTAAGGATGCTGAAAAGTGATACTGAAGGGTGGCTGAAAAGTTCTCGGCCTAAGGTCCTAGCTAGCGAACGCGAGGGCTCATAGTATTTCGGCCGAGAATTTTTCAGCCTCCTCTTGTGTGTGTGTGTGTGTAAATGTATCATAAATGTATACATATATTCAAAGCTCGTAAGAGGACTCGACGTAGCTTTCGCACTCAAGGCTGTGGGCGCACAAATTTCCTTTGGTCTTGAGTAAGCCCGAAAAGTTTTGATATTATGGCCTTTATGCGCATGTATAGATGTATATTTGCTGCTCAACCGTAGAAAATTTCCTTTTTTTTACCGCTTGTGGATGAAAACGTATCTTTTATACTCCGGCCTATTTGCCACAAGATCTGGCTCCCTTTGAGGGCTCGCCAAGCCTCCTCCCTTTCTGCCATTTGTTGTTGGAAGAGCGAGATTTTCTGTGATTCTCTGCTCTTCAACGCTCCTTTTCGTGGCACGGCGAATCCACGCGCAAATTCCGCGCTATGCACGCACGGAATCTTTGACGAACCGGCGAAAGGAAGTCAAATAGAAATAGTGTGTCCGTAAGATAGAGAGAGAGAGAGAGAAGGAGAGTCAAAGCATCCCACAGGAATAGACGATTTGCCCCTTTTCGGTACGTGTACATAATAGGTATATATACATATATATGTGTGTGTGTGTGTGTGTACATCGACGAAAACAACGTCAAATTTTTTATCACATTTTATTGGGAATATGAAAATGAATTCGAACCTGAATTAAAACGATACTAAATAAAATAACAGAGGAAAATAAATGCCTCGAATTTTGTACCAATCCTAATAATTTTTCAAATATTTAATGTCATCCGCCAATAAGTCGACGTTCACAGAACAAAAACAATTAAATATGTGTCAGGAGAGTTGATCACTTATGATAACTGTTTTTTTTTTCGGTCAAAAGGCGCCGAGTTTTCGTTTTTTGCTCAATTGGAATCGAAGACAGGCCTGTGATATTTTTGTTTCTTGGTTGTTCGATATTTAATCGAATTGTTCCATCGAAACTAAAGTTCGATATCTAATCGCATCGTTCGATCAAAATTAAAGTTGGTCGAAAATTACATATGACGAAGCTCTTCCATATACATATGTGTGTATATACATATACAGGGTGTCCCATAAACCAACGATAATATTGCAGGTGCTGACAGGCCAACTCATGATGATCCAGAGTAACCAAATACGACCTCGGTAAAAGTGTCATAATTTTCGAGATGTATACGAGTTATAGTTTCAAGACAAGTACAAACACAGATCAATAAGATAATTTCAAAATGATCGCTTTTTGTAATAAAATAGCGATATTGTTCGTTACAGTAAAACAAAATCTTACGTATGCGTCTGTTTTAAATGTAGATTAAATTACCCCATTTTTGAGATGTGTTGCGAGTTCCGCATCGTGCGTTCATTATGTTCAGCACGAAAAAAGCGAACCGAAAAATATTCGTATTGGCAGCTGTGATGTGTGAAATATAGACTTAAGTTAGAGATTTTCACGAGTTTAAAAAACTTTTTAACTTAAGTTAGAGATTTTCACGAGTTTAAAAAAAGTTCGAATATCTCGAAAACTATGACACTTTTACTGAGGTGATATTTGGTTATTCTGAATCATCATGAGCTGGCCTGTCAGCATCTGCATTATTATCATTGGTTTTTGGGACACCCTGTATCTACTTTTTTCGATACTATTTATCTCAATGTACTCACGATGCATTTCAATGGCGACCGATGCCGAGACGGGTTGGCTAATGTTGTTGTTCGAGGCCTGGCACGTGAAAACGGCGTGTAGGTCGGATCTCGTCAGGTCGTGCACGACGAGGGTGTTTTTTCTTGAGTTCGGGAATTCGCCAGGTCCGTCCTTGGAGTCTATGAGGGTTTCGCCCCTCCACCACCTCACCGTGGGCTGAGGCCGTCCTGCATGGGGCAAAAAAGGAAAGAAAACGTATATTTAGACTTTTTATTGGGTTCACAGCTTATTGTTGGTGGAAAAGTATTCGCTGAACAACATTCACGAATAAATCTTACTTGATTCTGAACATAAGGTTCTATACAAATCTCGAGAGAAAATGGTATACGGTGGCACAATCCCCAAATGCGTCGGTCCCGAAGAGTAAATGGGTAGTTACTGGTAAACGAGGAAGTCACTAAAAGTCCCACGGTTTACGAGATGAAAATTATCTGCTTTTGTCTTTTCGCATGCCATTTCTACAAATGATAATTTTTTCGAGCTGGTTAAAAAAATACTTTTTAATCTTAGATTTTAAGGAAACTTTATGAAAAAAACATCTTAGGGGTCGTCGATTAATCACGTGAGGTTTTTTAGGCCACTTTTTGACCCCCCCCCCCCCCCATAGTTATATGTGGTAAGGTTTCTAGCCCCCCCCCTGCACAAAAAAATACACGTGATAAGTCACAACACCTCCCCCCCAGCATGATCAATCGTGATGTTATACAAATACCCCCCCCCCCCTATTTAAGCCCCACGTGATCAATGGACGACCCCTTACGCAGAATTTTCATACAAACCAATTCGGACAGCTGACTTTGATGGCCTGTGAAAAAATGTAGTAAGCATATCGTGCCAATTACTTAAAAAAATTGCTTAGTTATTGTCGATTCATATCATTTGTAGAAATGGCTTCCAAAAAACCAAAAGCAGATGATTTTTTTCAGGAAATAACATAACCCATAATCTCGCAAATCGTCGGCCTTTTACTAAACTAAAATTCCAGTGCATAGTAGGACATGATCTGACCTATCGACAGACAATGATTTGCTTCTTGAAGGCCAGCTATATGGTGCCGGCATCGCTGATTAAAGGTAAACATTTTTTTTTCCAATTTATCGCATAAATTAACAAAGCTAAAACTTTGAACGCATTTTTCTCAAAACCACTTTTTTGA
Organism: Ophion slaviceki; assembly: GCA_944452715.1. NCBI lineage: Eukaryota > Metazoa > Arthropoda > Insecta > Hymenoptera > Ichneumonidae > Ophion > Ophion slaviceki. The sequence goes on from OX101783.1 coordinate 21,967,187, forward strand.
GTGCGGCACGCAGCAGAACTCGAGCAATTTTTATCCGATCGACTTCAAATTTGGACTGCATCAATAAAACTAGATTATCTAAAGAAGTACATAGGATTTTTTCGATATCTCAATAATAAAAAAAGTTATAGCCTATTTCCGACGAGAAATTTTGCTCGAAAATCGTCCTTTAATTTCAAAAGCGTGCCTATTTTTTAAAAATCAATGTTTTTTCAAATCCCTATGTACTTCTCTTCAAAATATCATATTATTAACGAAAACACTCGGTATTTTTTTTCAGATTGACTTTGAAGAGAGTTCTGCTGCGTGCCGCGAACCACTGCAGAGGCAACAGTACCTGACGCGGGAGCTTCCCCAGCGTACCACGGGGCGTGAAAAATTTGAAAATTTTTTTTTTACGTATCTTCAATAAACAACGAACAAAACAAAAAAATTTCGAATATCTCTTTTTTTCCCACAAAAAAAAATTCTTGAAAAGTGGCAAAAAAACAGGTGGTCACAGTGGTGTTGTGCCTTAAGTGATGTTCCTTGTGAGGGCCTCTAACAAGGAAAGGTTGCGAGTTCGATCTCTCCGATTTCGATGAAACTTGGCATGCTTGTAGATTGGGTAAAAATTGGGGACGCGTATTTTTTTCGTTTCTGCGGAACCGGATTTTTAAGGGTTAAAACGCACCCTCGAAAATTGGGGTGTTTTTCGTTTTTGCAACAATGTTTATTTTTCCGTGTACATTGGAGATAAGAACGATAACGTTATCGACGAAAAACGAAAACATCCCTATTTTCGAGGGTGCGTTTCACCTCTTTAAAATCGGGTTTCGCAGATATAAAAAAATACGTGTCGCCTATTTTTACCCATTCTACAAGCATGCCAAATTTCGTCGAAATCGGAGAGATCGACCTCGCAATCTTTCCTTGTAAGGCTCATAGTTGTAGACTTCCTAGTAGGAATTTCCCCAATTCTACCAGACTTTGTCATTGTAAGAACAAACCAGTATAAGTAGCTTGATTGAATAATTCATGGCACAATATAATCGACCGCGGTAGATAAATAAAATAGGCATATAATTATTTTCTCTCTCTGTCTGTCTATCTCCCTGTCTGTACCTGATCACCCGTTTATTTTGGAAAAATCACATCGAACAAGCAATCATCCCCAAAATAGAACTTTAATATTTCAACAAAGCAATTAAATCACTTGACAATTAGCTCGCTCCCTCAATAATATTAGACATTCATTCGGAAAATGTTTTGGTCACATTGCAAATACCTGGTGTACATGTATAAGAAGTGCATGTACTAGTGAGCTGTGGAGATAATTAGGGAATTATTTTAGGGGATGATGAATTTGCCCAATACATTATAATATTGTTCGCAGTCGTATAAGGTGGCTGGCCTGAAAAAGACAAGGCCGTGTGTCGTTATATATTTATAGTTAGACGCACGAAGACACATACACGGGAATACGCACACAGTCGCCTATGTAGGCGCGCAGATCGACCGAGGTCCTCGTCTTGTGCCTGGCGAGGCCATCGGCTCGAATTTCACCCCTCCGCACGTCATCCCATGTAGCAAGTACGCGTTAATTCATAATTCATAATGGTACTTGCGTGTCGGTAATTCTCTTGGGGCCGGGGTAGGGGTGGGTGGGGGGGTGGTGGTGGTGGCTGGATGCCCAACGTTTGTCGTGCTGTACACACGACGTGTGTACATACGTACATGTGTACGTATCGAGCCACACATTGACCCGATAGTATATACGTCCGGGGTCTCGACCTTATTTTTCATCGGTCAGGTCACGTCGTCGCAAGCTTTTCGTTGCCCTGCATACATACGGGACATTTCACTGAAAAGTGCAGCATACTTTTTGTATCGTGACACTTATGAGGGCTGCGCTCTCGGGTGGAATTCGGTGGATTGACAGGGCATCTTCAATGACACTCGAGATCTTTCAGAGCTTATTTGTGCTTTTCCTTGTAGAGATTTTTATGAAAGTGCCAGGCAAGGCCTTCATGAGGGAATGACAAGGCAGGTAGCTTGATTAAAATTGTGGTTTGGGTAGGGAGGAAAATAAGGGCTGCAAGGGGTAGTTGTGGCTCGTTGAGCTTGCGGCTCCTTTTTCGAGTGCATTATAATTACGAGAAAATCTTGCTTGAAAAAGTAAGCTAGAAACTTTGGAAATTCGATTTTTTTGTTGTTGAGTTTTGTGGCTTAGGGTTGGGGGGTCACCCCCAACCCTTTTTACTGGTCCTGTGACCAGTAAAAAATCGACTTTTTTGCATTTTCTTAAAGTATACATGTGTAAGAATATGTGAAAAAGTTGAATGTTCAAGTTAAAATATTGATAATGACCTATTTACAGGCGATTTTTTTAGAGTAGTTAGCGCAACGATTTACGCATGCTAAAACTTTCAATCGCGTTTTTCTCCAAACGACTTTTCTCAACTTGGGCAGAATCATCACTCTAGCTATAATTGACCGATGTTTTATTTTGAAAAACCACAATTTCCGTATTTGCAATAGCTATCGTTGTACGAAGCGGGTTTTTTGTATTTTGTATTTTTTAGGCCCCCGAAAATAAGTAAAAATTTCGCCAAAATTACACTTTTTTTTGAACAGGCCATTAGGTGCACTTTTTGTTGAAAAAAATGGTTACGTACAACGGAAACTACATTTATATAGATTATAAAACGTTTTTATTTTTATTTCCCAGACTGACCATTGTTGAGTTATCGATCCGGCTGTTGGATCACTGTTTTCATACGGAGGCTCTATTATACCTCAATTACGTTGGTAATTTTTTAATATTTTCACGTAAAAATTTACCCGAAATAGGTTCAATGTATGCTTAATAATATACCTTTTTTCCAAATACCAAATAAATAATCTAGTAGACTACACAATTCGGAATCTGCGACCTTTTTTCGGCCCGCCACAGTGGCGTCTTCCCTTAAGGCGGGAGCCTGAAGTAGAAGGCTCAAAGCGTTTTTAGAGAATTTTTTTAGAAGGGAAAAGACAAGTGAGCCCAGTAAACATTGCGGTATCTTTTTATATCTATTTGAATTGTATAAAAAAAATTTCAACATGAAACAATAAATGACTGCAGATTTATCAGCCTACACTCAGAAAAAAGATTTATTAAGGACAAAGAATTTTGTCTCCCGGCGAATAAGTTTTCTTATTCGTATGTCGGCCTACTACGATTGTATTAACAGCTAAGAACATTTTTTATTTAACTTTATGTTTAAGATTTACTAAGAATTTTTCTTAACATCTAATACGATATATAAGTTAGAAGAAATAGGTCTTTTATGTCCGACAAATAGAGTTTTTCTTAACATCTAATAGGATTCTTCATAATCCCCCAGCTGGTTTTCTTCGAGGAATTGTATCATTTCGTCCGTCATTATTTTTTCACTTGATCGTTTTTTTCTCACTTAATATTCTTACTTACACTCAAATCATTCCTCACTGTCGAGTTTCTCACTTCCGAAACGCAACACTGACACTTGTGCCAAAAGCATTGGCATAGGAAGAAGCTACATGGTAAGCGTATGCGTGAGCTACATCTGACGAGCGGCTTGCTGTCGGGCCCGTCGCGTTGAAGGGCAAAGTGCGCATGCGCGCATTAGTATCATAGTCGCGAAATAAGAGGTTTTCGTGATTGGAAAGTAGGATTTATTTGATTTGAGGAAATATTTATTCAAATTTTCTATTTTAAATATGGCTTTTAATTGATGTGAAAAATCGGCACGTAAAGAAACATATTTAGTGACGCCGAATAAATTCTGTGGTTACAATCACATAAAAACTGTCTCCATACGAGTAAACGTTTATTAATTTCTAAGAAATTATGTTCTAATGTGCCAATTTATTGAAACATAATAAATCTTTTTTCTGAGTGTATTTTGTTGAAACTCGGATATGTGATAAAGCGTTGAAAACTATTAGACACGTATTTTCTTTTGCGGGTGAAAAAAACGGCTTTGAGGGAAGAAAGCAATCCTCAAAGAAAGGCGTGTTGAGGGGTGGTTTCGCAGTTCCACCCACAAGCAGTCCACCGATCTGAACGAAACAAAAGCAAAAATTCTTCCAATGTAATCCCATGAAAAATCCACTATAGAAGCATTGAAAAAAATGATATCCGGGGGTGACACACATTTCCTTGAGGGGTGGTTTTCCTCCTCAATAACGTTTTTCCGCCGATAAAAAAAATACGTGTCTAATAGTTTTCGATGCTTTGTCACATATACAAGTTTCAACGAGATCGAAGGCGAGCATTTAAGGTAGAACGAGCGCGCGCTCTTGATTTCAATAGATTTTGTTCAAATTTTAACCAGACATTGTTCATATCATTATGCATGTTGAGTGAAATTTCAGAACAGTCGACTATTAAGATTGGGAGATAATGGGTTTTAAAATTGCAACTTTTAACACTGCAGGGTCTGCATTGAAGTTTCGACAGGATAATTTTCCGTAAAAAATATTTGTCCCTTATAATAAAAAGACGTATCGCAACACATCGCCGGCCGGTGTTCGGTTTGTGTGTCACGTACGTTGCTACTATTTTCGCGCCAAAAGTAAAAAAAAAGGAGTTGTATCTTTTGGTCTCCAGCTCACGCTTGGAGTGTTACGGAAATCCAGTACGTGTATTTTGATTTCATAATAGTGTATTTATATTATGACAGAATAAAAAATAATCTAATAGTCTTAGGGTGGCTCGGTCCAATTAATGAAAAATGGGGAAGGGGTCATTTGAGCCAAAAGCGGGGTCTCTTGAGCATGGCTCATTAGATTTGCATTAAAAATCAGGTTTTTAAACCCCACCCAAGTACCTATGAATCTTTCTATAAAAAATATTTCTTTTTTTTACAATGCAAAAATACAAGAGAAAAACTGAACGACCTATAGTCTCCAAAGATCTGATGAAACGTGCCGCAGAAGTCATCAACGGCGAAAGTATCCGAAAAGCGGCAAAAGATAATAAATTAGAAAGAACTACGCTTGCTTCTTTTCGTTATGTTTCTCTTGTGCAAAAAAATCTTTATTATCCCACTGACTCAACTGGCCCCGTGGGGTGGCTCAGTTGACCCCACCTAATGGAGTCAACTGAGCTATCTGACTTTTATGATATTCATGTAAGTTTCGTCCAGTAAGCAACGATTTTACTAAAGTTTTTTGATGTTGTTACATAGCCAAATAAACAACCTATCGTTTTTCAAAGATATCATTACTTATCACTTCATTATTTCGGAGCTATAGTGCTTGGAACAAAATCATCATCAAGTGACCCCGCTCTGCACTACGTATTAAGGGGTTGAGACACTCTGGAATTTTCGAAAAATCGATTTTTTTAATGGTCCCCTAGGACCTAAAAAATGATGTCCCAAACGATTATGGCCGGGAAAAATCTCTAGTATTCGGTTTTCGAATTTTAGTACAAGGCCGCAGCGAGCTACTCAAAACTTCAAACGCGATCATCTAAAAAATGTATTTTTTAAGTTGGCCGGAAACATAACTCCGACAATTTTCAACCGATTCACTTGAAATGCTGAATATATGTTGAAAAATCCATTGTCTATGGAAGTACGTAGGATTTTTTTTATATTGCATAGTTCATTTGTTATTAACAATTATCTGACGATTTTTAGGCAAATTTTTCACTTTCCACTTTAGAAGTGCGCCATTTGGCCAAAAATCAATACATCGAAAAAATCCTAGGTACTTCTATAGCAGCTATTGTATATAATCGAAAAAAAATCATCGGCTCATTATAATTAAAAAATTACAGGAGCTGTTTGTCCGGCCGTGGACCCTGAAAAAACGGAGACATCGCAATAACGCTGCGCAGCCGCCATTTTGAAATTAATCGCTTCAAAAAAATTATTGTATACAGTCACTGATATGTATGGTAAACACCCTTTTTGTAATCAATTTAATTTGTAGTTTTTCCGAAAAAAAATCCCCAAAAAGCCTATTTTTTCGGCCTCTAGAGTGGCCTAAGGCCTTAATTGTGTAAAATGAATATGTAAAATTAATATTCCCAACCTCATCATTCCAATACTCACACCAGAAAAAATATTCAAAATCGACTTGTCTTTTGGGTCTCAAGCTTATGCAGACCCTCATTTCAGATGGGGAGACTGCAGAGAATCATTTCTCTCTTCCACAGCGTAACAAAAACACGAAATATCCCATGTACAAGTAATACATCTGGAATAGAACCGCAGGTATATTTTCCACCCACGCACACATATATATCGATATGTATCCAAAAATTCCGACAGGCGGAGCGAGCAGCTGAACAGAACGAAAGCAGAGTCATGGAGTCGGGATACTCATGAATTTCGTCGCGCAGAACCGTGCGCGCTAGGCAATAAACATGAATTTATTATCGTTATTACTCGCTGTCTCGCGAGCAGTACCACAGCGCGATACGACAATTAAACTGTAATGAAGTAAGCGAGAGGAGTGCGGCGCGGTAACGTTGCGCGAGACCCGCGTGTTAGCGCGAGGACACGGGAGCGCGTACGACGAGGGTGGCGAGCGAGCATATCGGGGGGTTGGAAATTGGCGCGAGGCTTTTAGTTGCTATTTTATAAATATCAGCACGACGTTAGTTGTCGCATTTGTACAGGGTGTAGTGTCGTGGCTGGAATAATAGAAAACATACGCCCTCGGCAGGGCGCCAGCGTAAGTATCACTTCGGCTACTATCTACGGGATGTCACTGAAAATAAGAAACTCGAAATCGCGGGGCTGCGAAGGGCCTAGCGTAATAGAGGAGCAGAAGAATTTTTTAATTTTTTCAGTGATGTTCGAAAAGCCGTAACTCCGTGAAAAGTTGTCGTAACGGGGCCAACAAAAAGCGTTTTGAAGCTTGACATCTCTAGTTTAATAATCTCGCGGACAACATTTTTTTTAGCATCACGCTCGGCGCTGTCATCGGAAATAGCGGACGCTGGATTTTCTAAAACTGCAGAAAAAGTCATTTTTTTGTACTTTTTCAAATCCGTATTAAGCTTGGAATAAAAAATATTCCTTTAAATTACTAAAAAGCACTTGTAGAGGATTCATTCAAGTTTCCGCAACCCATCTATCGCTCGCTGTACGATCATCAGTTCATGAGATATCGATGATCATAGAAAAAAGCTGACTTTCCATTCAATCAGCGATATCGCAACAACAAATGGTCGTACAGAAGGCACAAAAAAATGGAATTGAAGCTAAAGAACCACGTTACATGATCCCAGTATTGATCAAGGCAGGAATATTTTTTTTTGAGCCCATGGACGGTTTTGAAAAAACTAAAAATTGCGAAAAAAAATTCTTCCCGCTATTCTTTAGGATAGCGTCGAGCGTGATGCTCAAAAAAATCAGTCCACGAAATTCTTAAACTAGAGATTCCAAGCTTCGAAACGCTTTTTTTGCTCCCTGGTACGACCATTATTCACGGAGATACGTCTTTTCGAAAATCACTGAATAAATTTAAAAAGTTCTGTTCCTCGAATTTTCTGGGAGAGTGTATTATGTCAACGGTGCTACACAACGATTCTTTTTCAATGCTCGATTTTTTATAATCAACTAGTCGCATTATGTGTTTGACGTACATAAACATATATCGGCCATGTATGAGTCCCAGAACTCATCCTTAGGAAGGGGTGAAAGATTAAAAAAAATTGTATCTACTGATGGACACTCACCCAAAAAATTAGCGGAGCAGAAGAATTAAAAATGTTTTTCCGTGATGTTCGAAAAGCCGTAACTCGGTGGAAAGTTGTCGTACCGGGGGCCATAAAAAGCGTAAGAAGTCGTAGAAACATGTGGAGCGGTCAATAAGAATCATTTAGAACGCGTTGGTTATTGAAAATTATTGGTTGCTTCTGACACTGACACGGCCATTATTAGCCTTCAGCTAGTTCTCAATTTATTCGGTTCTTGGGTCTCGAGGTCATCTCAAGGTCATAATAGATGATCAGTTTTGCTGTGAAAAAAGAAGTAGTCGGCGTTGGAATCGATTTGACCTCGCTGGTTATGGAGTCTGCGTAGGCTTGAACGCGTTGGTTATTAAACATTATTAGTTGCTTCTGACACTGACACGGCGATTATTAGCCTTTGGCTAGTTCTTAATTTATTCGGTTTTTCGGTCTCGCGGTCATCTCAAGGTCATAATAGGTGATCGGTTTTGCTGTGAAAAAAAGGGACAGGGATTTTCGGAAATTGGGTAGTTGGCGTTCGGGACGGTTCGACCTCGTTGGTTATAGGATCTGCGGAGGATTGAAATTTTGAAAATACGATTTTTTATTGCATAGTTCTGAAGCTGGGAGAGTCTTGATTTTAAGTTCCAAAAAAGATCTTATAGAAACTCTAATTATTAAGGGGTCATCACAGTGTAGAATTGCCAAAAAAATCGATTTTTTTGTATTATCCGATAGTGTAGACGGTTATCAACATGCTGTTCAATTTTTGGGGCAAAATTCGAATTCTTCCGGTTGCTACAGCCTTTCTCAGAAAAAGGGATTCGACCAGCTGCGTGAGACCTGGTGGGCAAGGACACGTTTCTCTCGAAATGTCGTTTTTCAAAACGATGTACTCTCTCAAAGGAAGAGTTTTCAAGATATCCGTCTCAAATTTTGACTCAACTTTCTTCACACCATTCTTTATCTTGCTATTGGAGTTTTTTTGTTTTGAAATCCTCGCATTTTTGTTAACAAAAAACTGTCGAAAAAATAGGCTAAATTCGATATCTTTTCTTTATTTTTATTCGATACAACCGTACACACTCTTTTTTTTCGACTCCTTTTTCGAAAACATTTTCGACCGTTAATAAAATGTAAAAAAAAAATAAAACTAAACGTTAAAAGAATTACTTTCCTTTCTTCATGAGTGCTTTGTTTTAACATTAAAAAATCAGACCGATTAACGTATTTGAACCATAGAAAAAAAAATCGCGAAAATCAGCTGTTTTTCGATCTGTTACAGTGATGTGATGGTTATAGTGAAGGGATCTGTGATGATCCCTTAACCGAGTTATGCCGATGTTTGTGAACAGATGGATGTGATTTACCTTTTTCTTTTGCACTTTTTTATTCGTCCGATTCACTTCAAATTCGGACAGAGTATAGTCTATGACTTTTTCTATCGTATTATCGGATGAACTTTCAATATGCTGTTCTTTTTGTTTATAACAAACGATTCAAGTCGTATGGTCGAAATCATAAATCAAATTTAGTTAGTCGAAAGTCAATAATTTTTTTCTACAGCTGGCAGTTTTCGTAATTATCAAAATTTCAAAAAAGTGTCCCGTTGAACGCACGTTTGATTATTATACTGAAAAAAAATATTTCAGACCACCCTCGTTGCCAGAACCGTGCAGCAACGGCGCTACTTTGTTCAATAATAATAACTGCGTTATTTATCAGTATTTCGCGATATAAAAAAAGTGTAAATTCGGCAAGACTGTGTATCAATTGTGTGTAAAATTCCAACCTCGTCATTTTTGGGCTTCCAGGTTATGCAGACCCGTCAAGAAAAAATTGCGCCGGTGAGAGGCCATTGGCAGTTTATTCCGGCTTTTTTTGGTTCAAAATCAATATTAAGGGGTTTTCTCACTTTGGACGCTAAAAAAGGTTATTTTCGTGCATTTTTTTGATAGGTTTAAATTATAGATATTGATATAAAAGTTGTTACACTTAATAAATACACTTTCGAAATACATTTAAAAAATATATATATATTTATTTAACGAGGTTGGAGCGATTCAGTTGAGTCAAATGGCGGTTTATTCATTTTTTTTTCAAGAACCTCACAAAAATGCGTACGAGGTACAGATTTATACTGTATATGCTATTTTTTTTTAATATATAATTAAAGGGCAAAATAATGCATTTTAATATTTTTATTACGTAAAGTAGAAAAACTTTTGTGTTACTACCAACTTGAAAAAGTATAAAATTATCGGTGATCATTATGAAAAAGCTACGACAACGAATGTTTCATACTATTCACAATGAAATTTTGAGTAATTTATAATTATGCCTATTCATATTTACGTCACGAGATTATTGGCCCATGGTTTACGATGGGCAAGATGAGAATTCTTTTCTCTAAATGTTTACAAACGTTCAGTTTGCATTAATCCGTTATTAGAAATGGTTTATCTTGGTGCTAAATAACAAAAAAAAAAAATACATAACCTTTAATGTGAAAGTCTTGCCCATCTAACCGCACGTTAATTTACATACATTAAACTATTTTTTATCTCTGGTGTTTGGTAGTGAAAAAAGTTCAAAAAATTCGTAAACACTCAGTCTAAACAATAACATGTATTTTTTTTTAAATTAAATTCAACCTTGGATTGTGGCTGAAGCTCCAACCTTCTTAAGTCACTTTATATAGATGAAAATGGTAGTTTAAAAAATGTCCTAAAAAACTTGTAGGTCCACGCTGTTGATGAAATCTCGGAGATGGATCATCCGAAACAAAAAAATCAAACGGTTTTAGATTCAGTGTGTTAATGGCCATAGCCCATATCATACGATTTTTGATATATGCAAAAATAACAAAATGGCGGACATTTTTCGAGAAAACAAAAAGAAGTGTTTTTTCACCGTTGTTGTAAAAAAATTAGTAAATATCAAAGCCCAAAAAATCCGTGAGACGAGCTAGAGCTATAGTCGTAAAGAATATGTGGTTAGAATTTCATAAGGATCGGTTCAGTAGTTTCGAAGATTTTATCAACAAGCCGTTGAAAAACGTAGTATCGAGAAAAACGCATTTAAAGTTTGTTTGGGTGACAAAACACATTAAAAAAAAACATTTCATCATGTTTTCCGAAAGTGTATTTATTAAGTGTAATAACTTTTATATCAATATCTATAATATAAACCTGTCAAAAGATTCATGAAAATAGCCTTTTTAGCGTCTAAAGTGAGAAAATCCCGTAATAGGAGTTTTCGAGTGTCTAACTTCCAGTGGCACACCCGGTATATATTTGGACATATATATAAACAAGTAAACGTACACACACCTATATGTGCATGTACTTATGAACACTGGATAACACCCCCCTTTGGTATTAGTTTCGTGTCTATATATTTCTCTCTGTACTGCACAGAAGGAATGAATAATTGTTCGCACGGAGAAATTCTCGTCGAGCACTATCCCAAGCAAAATTGGTCGTGTGTGTGCGTGCCTGTGTCGTTTGCAACGATAACGTGCATTTGTACCCGCAAATACCCATCGTAGTTGCTCGTTCCATGCGTCCACGATGTACCCAACTACCGCGATAGTGTCCGTTTTTAACCAGGTACTTTATGTGTATTCACATAAAACGAGCACCGTTCTGTTGTACCAAATGCTACACGGTGGATATGCGTTTCGCATTCTTAAACGAGACAAATTACTCGGGTGGGCATAGTTCTTGAGTTTGAAAAACTTTACAGGACGAAAGAAATGTTTCGGGTTGAATACCTACCGTGCTTGGATATGATTACCACTTTGTTTTTGGGCAATAAAAGAATTAAGAAGACGTGCGATGAATTCTTGTTATCGTTCTTCGAGAGATCGGTGATCGCGAAATGTGTATTGATATTCAAATCTATATACACTACCGGCTATACAGGGTGTCCCAGAAGTAACGTACGCCCTTCCAGCATGTGGTAGGAAAAAAAATTCTGAGACGAAAAGTCCTCAGTCATTTTTTGATCAGACGCATAGATAATTAATTATGAATTAAAATAAATAGCCAATCAGGTGCGCGCTACAGCGGAAAGGCAGCGAAGAGGGGTGGGATAGGGGAATGCGTTGTAATTGCGTACGCCTGAAAATGTGTGCGGAGGGAAAATTCTGAAAGCATGTGTGCAAGTGCACACACACACACTCGCGTGTGCGCACGTACACTCACACTAGGACACACACACTTGCACACGCACACACACACACACACACACACACGCGCGCGCGCACACACACACACACACACACACACACACACACACACACACACACACACACACACACACACACACACACACACACACACACACACACACACACACACACACACAAAATGTCACACACACACTTGCACACACGCTTTCGGAATTTTCCCTCCGCACACATTTTCAGGCGCACGCAATTACAACGCATTCCCGTATCCCTCCCCTCTGCGCTGCCTTTCCGCTCTAGCGTGCATCTGATTGGCTATTTATTTTAATTCATAATTAATTATCTATGCGTCTGATCAAATAATGACTGAGGACTTTTCGTCTCAGAATTTTTTTTCCTACCAGATGCTAGAAGGGCGTACGATACTTCTGGGACACCCTGTATAACTATAAGTTTCCGGACAAAAATTCAAAAAAGTTGCGGAACGATTTTTTATGCCACTTCGCCGATAGTTGACGCAAATTAATTTAATAAATGGCACTTTTGAGGGGAGGAATTCACCTTCATTTCGTTTTTTTTTCAAACATTTTTTACTATTTTTTTTGCGACTAGTACCCTTTCTTGAAAACGACAATTTTTCGCCTTTTTTTGTTTCTTTTCTGGTGGACCCCGTTTACAGACAAACATTTTTAAATGCATTTCTTTGACCGGAATCATAAAGGGGGAAGCACAAGCTCCAATTTTGTTTTTTCTTAAAGCTTCGTACGATATTTTTTTCTAAAGCTATTTTATTTTTTCTTAAAGGAAACATTTTGAAAAATAACGCGTAACGCGAAAACGACAAGGATTCAAGGAAACCTTCATGATAGTAAAAAGTTGAATCGGTTTTCTTTGAGTTCGCGAGAATTTTTTCAGATTTTTACGGTAAAAAATCATGATTTAATTACCGTAACTCGAGAACTAAGGAGATTGTAATAAAATGTCAAGAGAGGAAACGTTGAAATCAATCGATTAACGTGATTATAAAACTATAAAATTTTAACGGGGAAAAAAAGTCGAAAAAAATCTGAACTAATTCTATTGCGTTGAAAATAGAAAAATACAAATTTGAGTACACCAAAATGAAGATAATTAAATTCTCAATTCGAATCACTCATGAAAAACTTTTTTTGAACATCCCCTTATAGAGAAAAAAAATTATCAAAGATTCATCTCAAAATGGATCGATGGAATGAAATTCCACAAAAATAATTTTTTTTTTAGTCTTTAGTATCCGGCATATGGTTATTTTCCTCCTGCTGAACTCAAAATGGAATTTCCATTTGTTCCCAGAATGTTGATTCTTTTTCTGACAAATACTACTCCTAAGAAAAATACGCTATATATTTTCCAAAGAGGACTTGAAAAACCATTGAATATATTTTTCTCGGTGGCAAAGTTTCCGCACCAGACCCTCAAAAAGTACATAGTCACCTTAAAATTGTCACTCCGTATATATATGAATATATACTAGCTGTGCCCTCGGCGCTGTCTGCGTTGAAATCTTATCGACAGCAAATCTACCCCATTAATTCTACATTCAAATTTTCGGCAAGTTTGAGAACAATCTTCCGTAAGATACCGAGCAGGGTCTGCATTAGCTCACTGTGTGAAATTCTTACCCATCAAAATCCCTCCCGGCCCCCTCCATTGCTCTATTAGCCTTTTCATTATTAAGCACGCTTCATTATCAGTAATTTTTTTTATTCATCTCTTAATTTGCTTTTTACAGTTGTAGGTTTATGTGTTTTTTGCTTAATATTTGGTTTGCTGAAAATGAATTTCTGTTTACACAATTCATGAAAATCCAGAAATTACAAACATTCATTTTCGGATTTTCATAAAATTACCCCTTATTACTCTTCAATTTTTATTTGTTTACTTATTTGTTTCTTCATTTGTTTGTTTCTTTCTCTCCGTCTGCTGCTACTGTTTGTTTATTTAATATGAACGTCGTGTTTGTTTGTATGCTTGTTTATTGTAATTGTAATTAATTACACAGCGTGATTCTCATAGGCCTGAATCATCTTCCACACTCTCAGCTGTGTTTCTGTAAAAGATTCTTCGAAATTGATTCAGTAGTTTTTGAGCTATAAACGCGCAAACGTACAAATCAACAGACAAATTTTTTCGAAATACGATTTTCAATTGGTTTAGTTATAAATTTAGTATAAAATTGGGAGTAGTATACAGTTGGTTCAGTTAGTATAAACAATCTGTGAAAATAAAAAGAATTAGACAATGCACCACTCAGTTTTATTATAAATATATATTAGTGTGGCACAAATTTGAGTTCTAATTTTTTCCTTTTTCTCACCATGCAATAATCTTCTTTGAAGAAAAAAAAATTGTAGCGAAATCTCTCAAAAAATATTTAGAGGCCGCCTCCAAAGGCAAGCCTCCAAAAAATTCAAATTCTCATTAAAAAATCGTTTTACTTTTTTGTTCACTTCTCACCTATGAACCTTACGCTTTATAATTTTAAAATTAACCTCGCGAAAGCCGGTAACCTCTAGCCGGTCAATGAATATTTAGTGGCCGCTCAAGAGATTCGAAATTTCCAATTTTCGTCAGTTTTTTACTTATCTCACTCATAAATTTTGCGCTTTGCAAAATTTTCAAAACAATTAATAGTTTTTCTTTAGAAACAGATTGTTCAAATTTACCTCACACTACTAACCCAAGAATTATAATCTTCACTCTCATAAAATAATTCTTTAAAGCTCTTGCCCGCAAATAAAATTATAGATCCCCGTTTTATCGGGTTAAAAGTGTGAGGTAAATTGAAAAAAATCGTTTCTAAAGAAAAAAAGAATTAATTGTTTTGAAAAGTTTACAAAGTGTTAAATTTATGAGTGACAAGAGAAAAAAAGCTCGCGACAATTGGAAATTTCGAAGCTCTTGAGCGACCACTAAATATTCATTGGCCGGCTAGAGCTTTCGCAAGCTTAATTTAAAAATTATAAAGCGTAAAATTCATGGATGAGAATTGAACGAAAAAAAATCGGTTTTGTAACGAAAATTTGAATTTTTGGGAGGCTCGAGCAACATCTAAATATTTTTTGACCCCTAGCAGCTTTTGCGACATTTTTTTTTCCTTTAAAGTAGATAATTGGAAGAGAGGAAAAGGAAAAAATAGAGCTCAAATTCGTGCTACCCCAAGATTCCCTTTTGTATATATATATATATATATATATATATATATATATTGCTATATATATATATGGTTTGCAGGTAACTCTTCAGGGCGTTTGTGTCCGTCACATTATAAAAGTGATTTTTTCGCGTATTTTCAATGTTCCTTGGTACAACCATGCGATCATTTATAATTCCACCCCTTTTTATTTGTCCCCCATACACGGTAGGCAAGTCAGTGTTTGGCTGAGAAGTCACCTATCCACCTATTGGCCCTGGCCAACGCGATTTGACATGGAAGATGTTCAAAGCCGAAAACTGACTGGGCGTCTACTAAGTTCCCTACGTTTACTCATAAATCCACGAACCTCCGGAAACCAGACAGGTGAGGTTCATACTACCGTTCTCCTCGAACGGTCCCGCGACTCTGCTCACCGTCTCGCCGCGGTCGTTCACGATCCTCGGCATGTTCGGTGGAACTGCAACAAAAACAACGCGGACCCAACATTATTCGAGATTCGGGTACGATTCTTCCTACTCCGATCGTTGAAAATGTGTTCGAAGTTGTCGAAGATCCAATCAAATGGACAGCACAAATATAACAGTTCGAAAAAACACTTTCCAACTCTTCCATAAAGGAGGAGAGAAGTTGAAACAAAAAGAGCGAGATCACTTTTCAAAGAAAAATGAGAAGATTTTATCAATAAATATTGACCAACATGTGTTACAAATCTAACCAACAGCAATATCATAATAATAAATACAGGTCAATAAATAAGATTAAGATAAACCAATAAAAACTTGACAGGAAAAGGTTTGCATCATTCCTCTGGCCCTGCTATTTCTTTCGATCACGATAAATCTCTCAAAACTGAATAATGAGTGTGATCCATAAGGAATTATATTATATCGATTAAAACTGAAGTCAAAGGCAATTTTTAAATAAAAAAATGAAATACATTTATCCACAAACTTTTCTGTCCTGCAAAGGTATCATTTCGGAAGAATCACCCATGAACACACATATGTATCGAAAAAAATCAATTCCCTACTTATCGCAATGAAAAAATGATTAACAATTTAACCAATGTACCCTAAAAGGCTTCCAATTTTCCCGGGTAAGTTTTCAGCCACTCTCGAAAGAGGGGTCGCAGAGAACCGTAAATATTGACCGAGCTTCAGCATTTGTCGAGCACAAACGATACACGGTCTAAACGTGCTCTCCCTCGTTATTACAACCACGAAAAACTGTTGACCCCGAGCTTTGCGAGCGGGGTGGGCGGGGGAGAGGGAGTTGACACGAGCCTATGGATACTGTCAGTCAATCAATCAATTTCTCCTCCACCGTATTTCCAATATTTCAACTTATTCAACAGCCTTCGAGTGTGGTTCGGAGCAAATATAACGACCTCTCCCCTCAGCCCGTACCCGCCTAATCCCCTCAACCGCGTGGGCGCTATTTGCAACAACCCTTTCCTACATACATATATATCCACACACACGCACACCTATATACATTTCATGCTGCCTTAACATTCATCGCGCGTGCGTTACCATCAATTATTTATCCGCTATATACATCCCCGAGATCGTTCAACACACCACAAACAGTACAGGTACGTCACGTGTACTTCCATTCAAAATATGAGCGATCGAGAGAGAACGACGTGGCTGAGAGAGAGGGAGGGGAGGGGGAGAGAGAGAGAGAGAGAGAGAGAGAGAGAGAGAGAGAGAGAGAGAGAGAGAGAGAGAGAGAGAGAGAGAGAGAGAGAGAGAGGAGGGGGGGAGGGTCGCGGGGCGCGTGGGAGGAGGGAGGTTTGAGACAGCCAAGAATCATGAACGTCTGACACGACGATGTGGATAAGCGTGCCACGTAGTGGCGAAGAGTTCCGTCGGTACGGATGATATGAGGCGCGAGAGGGGGGGAACGATTCTCGACACGAGTCAGACGTCTATAACACCGCGTAATTTCTTGGATGCGGTATATACGATATATATGTACAGAGAAAGAGCGAAAGGCTGTGTATGGAATCTCGTGTCTGAGCTCTCGGCGGTGCGAACCTTAAACCACGAACACCTGTACGTCGGTTCGGCAAAAGCGCTGGGAAGATGAGAGGAATATTAGAGGAGGGTGGAGGTCAGGAATCTCCTCCCCCTTTCTCTCTCGCTCTCTCTCTCTCTCTCCTATCTCTCCACCTTTCTCTCGCGCGATAACACGAAAGGGATATTCTTGTTCGGAGGTCTCGTGCGGCCACCTGAGCATGCGAGGGAGACTTGCAGACACTGATATGAGGGTGGAAGGAGGGTTTGATTCACCCTTTTCTCACGAGAGAGATTTAAACTGGCATTGGTGCGAAAAGGATGCCCCGGTCTTCTCTCATTACCTTATATATATATATAGATATAGATATGCCCTATGCGATCGATCCGCGCGCTATCCATGCCCGAGAGAGACACTCTGGTTTATGCTTTAGCCAATCACCTTTTGTTTCAGTCTCAAGGCAATGCATGCGAACAATATACCTGCTCAAATGTATGTGTATGCATAATGGTATGTATATGTGCATATATGGTCGCGTATGGAACGTCGCCCCTGACGTCCAGGAGCTCTCAAGTGTGCAGCGGGCTTCTATAATGACAGACTGTGCTCCGTGCCGGAAGTCTCGAACGATTACACGTCTGTAGTAAAGTACACGGGACAAAACAACGGAAGCACCCTTTCATTCATTTTCCACCATCCTTGCGTAGTTTATTTTGCACAGTATTGTATATGTACGTTAGTTTATGGGGAAAGGACATTTTGAACCTGTTGCAGCGATGTAATGTTCGCTGTCTGTGGTTTTCCAAAAGCAGTTCTAATTTTTTTAGGGGTCTGCATGAGTTTGACATTTGAAACCCAGATAGGGTTTTACAATCGGCACAGTAATGGCCCACGACTGGTTGCCGGAGAAAAAACGATGGCGCGGTAATGGCTATATAAACGGGCCAGATCCGCACCATGCATGGTTGTTAATGGTAAACCATGAATGGCTGCTAAGACGTGGCCAAATATCAGACGCCCATATGGGCCCAGCAACGGCTGCCGGATCTTCTGCCGGAAATGAAAAACAAAAAGTTTACAAATTATGAATATAACAATTCTAGTAGTATCTTTTTTGTTTTCTTATGCTTTACTTATGTCCATGTACATAGAATAAGTGCACTAAAAACGCTTTCTGCATTGCTCCAGTTTTTCTAGTGTCGAGCCGCCTACCCACTTAGCCATCCTAACACTTACAGAATCCATCGTTTGTTCGTTCCTTACTTTTATGCCGATAATTTTGTTCGCGACATTAAAGTTTACCGACATTTTTTTTGGTCTATTTAGGCTGTGAAAATAACTCGCTTGTTTTGGGTGAAGTTCCGAAAAGCATACTCCTCTGATCGAGCTGAAATTTTGCATCGAACTTCCTCTCATTATCCTAAGAGAAACCCTTAACGGATTTTTGACGACTAGCAATAGTTTTCGATATATGGCATTGTAAAGTTTATTATTTCACGCCATACGAGTATATCTATATATCCGATAGATACCCCCCACTCCTCCGGCCTCGCTGCTTCCTGGCAAACAGTGCTCGCCCGTACGTGCATATCACTTGCCATGTGGGATGGGTTTGGTTGGGTTTATTTAATACAGTAGAAGCGGAGTACAATAAATAACTTTCAATATACGATATATCGAAAACTATCGCTAGTCGCCAATATCCTTTTAAAGGTTCTCCTAAAATATTGAAGAAGGTTTGTGCAAAATTTTAGCTTCATCAGTGGGACATGCTTTTCGAAACCTTATACCTTGTTTTTACGTATTACCGTTTAACGACCTGCATTTGCAAAACGCCCAAAAACAAACCATTAATGGCTGGAATAGATCTGGCAAGGGATCAGCAAACCGTTTAATGGCTGAATGCTGGCATTTTTGTTACGACACGCGACCCTATATGGGAAGAAGCGATTTTTGTATTGCACAGTTTTGTAGCCTTGGGTCTTAACTTGATATGCTGTGAAGATTTTGGAAAAAGTTTGAAAATTGATCGAGTTGGGAATTTTGGAAGGGTTGTCACGATTTATCTTTTTTTTTGTTTTACGTTTTTCTCGAAACTGCTTCACGAGACGGTGTGAGCTGATCTCGAAATCTGTTCGACCGATTCACTTCGAATTCGGACAGAGCATGGTTTATAATATTTTTTATCGTATGAATTTCGTATGAAGATCGTATGAAGATTTTTTTAAATATCTTCATTCACTTGGTGATGACGAATTATTAAAGCTGTTTGTTTTGGTCGAAAATGGAATTTGTTTTTGGAGATTGGAATTTTCGTGATTTTTTAAATTGAAATAAAAGTATCCGGTCGTACGATATTTTTATTGTTAATTTCAGATGACTCTGGTTGCCAGAACCACCTACACCGATTAGAAATGCAACAACGGCGGCACTTTGTGTACATAATATGTTGGTTGTTTATCTATATTTGGCAATAAAAAAAGTCTCAAGCTTGGAAAACTACGTATTAACCCTTTGCGGCATAGTGTAACACTGGTGCTACACCTAATTCAGTTCAGATTTTGGCGATTCAAAAGTGTTTTTTTTTTTAAATTAAATATGGCGGTTTTAAATGCGTTTCAAGGTTCTAGGACTTCAATAACTACTAAAACATGCCTATTAAATTTTTTTTTCACTTAGCGGGTGTCGTCAATAACGAAAATGCAAAAAACGAACTTTTTGCGTCATAAATCCGATTACGACTCTTCTAGCTGGTAAACCATAACCAAAAAATAGGTAAAAACTTGGTTTTTGATCCACTGAATATGAACCCGAAGTCTAAACCGTCAAATTGAAAATGGCGGATCCAATATGGCGGCTGTAAATGGCAAAAACTAGAGGTTTTTTCCAAATTTGATGATCTATTTTTTTGGGGGGAGCTTATTTCATGTAATGGCGACCCCGAAAACCCCCGAGTTTCGCTATGATTAAACAACTTTCGCTATAATTAAACAACGTTTTGTATTTATGGTCCACCATATTGAATCCGTCATCTTGGATTATCGAATTTTGATTGCAGATTTGTAATCAGCGACCTCGAAAACCCCCGAGTACGAACTTTCGCTATCATCAAACGACGTTTTGCATTTATGGTCCGCCATATTGGATACGCCATCTTGAATTCGCGAATTTCGAGTGCAGATTCGTAATCAGCGACCCTGAAAACCCCCGAGTACAAAGTATCAAGCCAATGCCACGTAAAGAAAAACGTATGCTTCAAAGGGTTAAATCTGTGCAAAATCTCGACCTCATCATCCTAATACACCTGCCCAAAATACTGAAAATCGACGCGTTTTTTGGGTCCCGTGCTTATGCAGACCCGTTTGAGGGGGGAAAGCTCTTTAGACACCCGAAAATGAGTCATTTTTTTATGAATGTTTATAAAGGTGATAAAATAATCGCATCATTTGAAAATTTTGACATTATCTTATTCCAACTTTCAAGTGTTAAAATTGTTTTTTTTTTTAAACAAAACAAAATGGCAGCATCATAAGGGATTCCTTTAGGCGTCTTTTGAAAAACTCCTCATGTTATAACTCAAAAAGTTATTGATCGATCTGGCTGAAATTTTGGGAGGTTTCTCACTATAACATTATTGGAAGGATATACCTAAAGTTGTGAGGTTATCCCGTAAATAAAGTACTTTTTTGGGTTCAAAATTGTCGAGAAAATGGTCAATAATATGAAAATTTTATTACAAAGCCTGCTTAATTTGTAATTTTTTTAGGTATATCCTTCCAAAATAATGTTATAGTGAGCAACCTCTCAAAATATCGGCCAGATCGATCAATAATTTTTTAAGCTACAACATGAGCAATTTTTCAAAAGACGCCTAAAGGAATACATTATAACGGCATAATTTTGTTTTGTTTAACAAAGAAAAAAAATTTACCACTTGAAAGTTGAAATAAAATAATGCCAAAACTTTAAAATGATGCGATTACTTCATCACCTTTAAAAAAATTCATAAAAAATTACTCACTTTCGGATGTCTATAGGGATTTTCACCTTTAAGGTATTCCTTTCGCGAAGGGCCGAATTTTGTCGGGGCATAAGCAGGGCCCTTTTGAATCATCGGTAAATTACAGTGGCGCTTAATAAAAACAAGTTATAATATGAATTGTCATATCCAATGATAAAATGGAATAAAAAATTTCGCACAAATGTTGTAGATTTAGACATTTTTACACTTTCTCTGGAAAGTCGCGACTACGAAAGTTCTTCTGCTAGTCACATTTTTCCAAGTTTTATCATTGATATTTTCTTGAGACATTTGGTGACCTCCCTGTTTTTATCGTCGTTATGGCATCTATAGAATTTTTTACACGCATAGAGCCGTTTATGTCAGGCATCTAGAGTTATTTAGTGTATAAATTATTAGATAGAAATGTGGTCAGCATGTTATCTCCATTAAGTGCCGTTTAAATGAAAGGATTAAAAAAAGTTCCTTGCAATTTTACCAGTTTCTGGAATGTATTTTTTGTTTACTTAATTATAGACGAAAATCAGTTAATTGTTAAATATTCGGGTTCGTGAAAGAAGTACCTTAAGGTACCTTCAATTCATGACTGATTACGGTTGTAACTTCTTTGGATACCCCTAAGATAAGTGTTCTTTTTTTGCTTTGCAACTAATCTGTAATAAATTTCGGGTTGCTATTACCCGAGTCGAAATTTTCGAGCCGCGTTCAACCCACAAAATGAAGGCGAGCAGAAATCGGCGTGAGCGGGTTATTGGGTATCTAAAGGAGGGTACAATGTTTGAAAGTACCATGCGTTAGAGCCTCCGATGAACCTCCGGCATGGCAGAAAGTAGACTTTTTGACTCAAAGGAGGTCAGGGAGGGTCACAATTGAACCTACGGAACCTCAGGTGGGCCTACTTCGAGCACTCCCGCAGAACCTACTGCCCCCCCTTTCGGCCTACTGTACACGGCTAAACAAAAAATTAATTTATATAGAATCTATTTAAATAAAATAGGTTTTTTCCTTGTCTCCCAGCCTACTACGATCATATTTCTTTCAAATATATTTATATATGTTAATAAAGATGAGATGCAAATTAATCTTCATTTGCTTACAATGTACACTGTAAAGCTTAGTGTACTATATGCAAAAAATATTTCATAAATCGAAAATAATATGAACGCATTATTTGAGAGCTTTACTACAAGGATTTTTCATCGTAATTCGTCATTCCCTGGCCTTTGGAAATGATTTTTTTCGAAGAAAATATTTGCCCTATATGCGATTTGAACCTAGTCCTACCTACTCATAACTACGCGCCGCTGCCCCTATGCTACCGAGTGCTTATAACATTTTGGTCGCTGATATGGCATAAGAGACCAAATGAATACCTCCAACTATTTGTTGTATCACATAAGCTATAGATTTTTCAAACACACAGACACACACACACACACGCGCGCGCGCGCGCGTGTGTGTGTGTGTGTGTGTATGTATGTTTATTTATAGAAAATCAATCTATTTAATATCGTCCAATAACTACATATTTTATTTGATTCTAATAAATCTGTGATTCGGTTTCATCATTTTAACATTTTCATCTGTTCAAAAAAACAATTTAGTCAAGTTCACTGAATGGATGTAGTTATTTTTTTTTATTTACCTTAAATAGAATATTTGTAGAGTTAAGCATTTTTCTATTTGATTGAACTAATGGTCCAGCTTTATTGTAACACTCATATCAAAGGGGCGGGGGGTGGTGAAGGTCGAGAGAGAGGAATTTTATATATATATATATATATATATATATATATATATATATATATATATATATATATATATATATATATATATATATATATATAATAGGCGGGGGGTAGTGAATTCCTCTCTCTCCACCTTCACTACCCCCCGCCCCCTTGATATGAATGTTGCAATAAAGATGGACCATTAGTTCAATCAAATAGAAAAATGCTTAACTCTACAAATATTCTATTTAAGGTAAATAAAAAAAAATAACTAGATCCATTCAGTGAACTTGACTAAATTGTTTTTTTGAACAGATGAAAATGTTAAACTGATGAAACCGAATCACAGATTTATTAGGATCAAATAAAATATGTAGTTATTGGACGGTATTAAATAGATTGATTTTCTCTAAATAAACATTTTTAAAATCAATCATTTTAATAATGGAATGCAATAGGAAATGTTTGGTTCTATGAAAAATCTAGTTAATACAAATTTTTAAAAAATCAAATAGACGCGGTTAGTTAATATCATAATATTTAGCGGGAAAAAATAAAAATATGCTTCATACATACACGTGGAAATATTTTTTTAATTTTCGACGTGCTAAAAATGAAAAGAAGGAAAAATCAAACATCTTATTTGAAATCGACGGTAATCGGCCGTCGCCATTTATCAACTCATTATTGAATAAACAAAAAAAAAACAAAACGAACAAAAACAAAAAGAAAAAATCGAATGAGGTTGAATTCTAAACCGACAATTTCAATCCTTCAGAACATGAAATAGACTATAATTAACACTCTATCGTTCCATATAGAAATCAACATTATATGTTATTTAGATATACACTGCCAGCTAAAAGTTTTCGGACACTCCACATAATCGCAAAACTTTTGAGCGCTGGATAATTGCCAAATAATGTTAGAGTAATATAATTCATTTCATTTATTATTTCACGAAGATACTATAAAGATCTATATGATTAAGTAATTTCACAGAGCTTTATAGTATCTTCGTAAAATAATTATTATTCTACCATAAGTTTGCAATGATCCAAAGTGATATTAAGTTTTGCAGTTATCTGAAGTGTCCGAATACTTTTGACTGGTAGTGTATATTCGAATATATTAACGCAACCACATATTTCGAGTATTATATATATATATATAAAGTATTATATAATATGTACCGTCGCTTAAATGTTTGGATACACCAGTCGATATTTCTTGCTGCACTAAAAGTCACATAGCTTCGTAAAAAAAAGATAACCAAATTTACCGAACGGCGTTTTGACGGGAATAAATTCAGCTGTATGTTGCTTTTCTGAAATATTTTTTTATCATTTTCTTTTCGACCCGGTACGCACTTTTATACGTGACTGATTTTCGGCTTTTTTTCGACCATCAAGAATTGAACGCATGACTTATGGAAAAAAATTGTTATGTTTATCCATGATGAACTTAAACGGGGTAGCAGGAACTTCATTTGCGTTTTTTATAAAGTTTAGTACGATTTTTTTCGCAATGTTATTTCATTTTTTGCTAAAAAGACTAATTCTAGATAATGCAATGTAACTCAAGAACTAGAGGGCTTAAGAAGAAATGTCAAGAACGAAAAACGTCGCGTAAGCTTATACTGGATAGACTGGCATTTTTTAAAGAATTTTCCTGTGAGATTTTTTCTCACAGGAAAATGCCTATTAATCCGATAGAATTGGAGTAAGACTGTATACACAAGCATTCTTTTATCAATTGCCTATAAAATAATAATAAATCGATATTGAGCAAATTTGATTGTTTTCGCATATTAATATTGGACTATTAATTTGATAAGGGGACGATGTATTTTTATTAATTTCGTATTATTTTCGTCATCGAACGGGTTACCGATCAGGTCACAATGGAATGATGATGGAGGAGATATCGAATTTGGGCCGAAAGCAGGTTAGGTGGGGTCGAGGCAACAGTTTGAGATTGAAAGCAGGTTAAGGAGGCCTGTGTTCTGCACGTTTCACTGAAACTGGGGGTCGAGAGAAGGTTTGGGAGGTCTAGCAGAGGCTACCCTGGGCCAAGAGGAGGTCTCTTCATGGCACTGAACTCGACAAATGAGGTTTCGTAGGTTCAACGGAGGCTGGCGGCTTATGTATTACAAAAGAAATGGGTCCTGCGAGGGTTCAGAGGAGGCTAAAAATTTCGACTCGGGTATAGCTAGTTATTATGGTATACGAATATAATATCATACCGCGTGGTAGCTTGGAAGGAATAGATTGTCAATTTATCGATTCAGAGGAGAAGATAAAACCGAAGTATTCAACTAGTATAGAGCTCTATTGGATGCACTCCTTATAAGAATTTTCAAGAGTTGTAAAGCGAATGATACATAGTTGAAAAATGAACGATTAAATCGCTCCGTCATCGAAGAGTGGGTAAAACCATTGCGCGTCTATTTATATTTACAAATATATACAGGGTGTCCTGCTATAAATAAATAATCCTGCAACTGTCGATAGTTCAGATCGAGTCATACTATATGCTGGAATTTCAGTTTAGTAAAAGGCCCACGGTTTTCGAGATTTTGAGCCTTATGTTATTTTTTTTAACACAAATCATCTGCTTTGAGTTTTTGCGCATACCATTTCGACAAATGATATGAATCGACAATAACCAAACAATATTCAGATATTCGAATTGGCTTGTATGAAAATTCTGCGTAACATCTTTTTTCATAAAGTTTGTTTAACATTTGAGGTTAAAAAGAAGACTTTCCTAGATGAAACAAATAACCAAGAGTATTTTTAAAAAACCGGGTAAAAAAAAGTTATCACACTGAAAAAAAATATGTGTTCATCCAACCAAAATTCAGTTGGTTTAACAAAATATATCTTTAAATACGTTCAACTTGATTTTTGATTGGCATAACAAAAGTTTTGTTAATCTAACTGATAGTTTCAGCGGTGTGAACTGTAGCTTATTTAGCATGTCTGAGCAACTGTTAAAACAACAAAATTTCGAGACAACAAAATGCATTTTGCACATTCAACGAATTTCTTTTTCTCAGTGCATTAGTAGAAATGGCACGCGAAAAATCAAAAGCAGATGATTTTTATCTCGAACACCGTGGGACTAGGTAAACTGATATTCCAGCATATAGTACGATATGATCTGACCTATCGACAGTTGCAGGATTATCCATTCATAACAGGACACCCTGTATATATATACATGGGCAATCGTATAAATAACGGCTCCCATCCGCAAATGTATCAAGGGTGTCGAATGAAGCGCAGACTGAAATTTACTATCATCTCGAGCAAGGTTTCGAGTCAGCAATAACTCATTATGTAGCGCCTCTACCGGGAACTCTTTTTCTATCTCTCTGTCGTCATGATGTCATCGATTTTTCCGCGTCGATCGCGTGGTTATCTGCGAAGTTTTTATCTTCCCCCCGTTATTGGTCGGATCGCGAAGTTCGCCCTTTATCTCAGCACATTTTCATTATGCCGCCTTTATATATGGCAAAGAAAAGAAACGGCAATCTTGAAATCCCCGTATTGGAAATTCGGAACATTGGAACTTCGATTACCGCGACTTTCAACGAGCTTCCCCACATAGACACGAAGTAGTAGACGCGAACGCGCGAACGGTAATATTGGAAGTTTAAGTGTGATTTTTGCAATCCCGATGAGAGAGAGAGAGAGAGAGAGAGAGAGAGAGAGAGAGAGAGAGAGAGAGAAGGATGTGACTGCGAAGATTTTCTCATTTTCTCATCTCTCGGGGCCAGAATGAAGTTTTCCGTTACGAAAGATTTTTGGAATTGTTGAATAAAGGCGAAGGGTCTCGACAGGGACGATTCAACTTTTCGTGAGCGGTCTGCATATACTAGATGGTGTAGCCACAAGCGCGCATGACTCTGATCATCAGAATGCATACGAACTTTAGTGACGAAGAAATCTGTCATATACAAGGTGTCCCTCTTATCTCCGCCACCCGAAATAACTCGGTAATTATCGACGTCACAAAAAAATGTTCCAGACAAAAGTTGTACGGTGTGAAGGGGGCCATCAAATGCGACCAATTTTTTTTTTTTTTTTTCGTTGGAGGCGCTGACGCACAGTGAAGGTCACCTCCACTTTTTTAAATGGAATGGTACATTTTTTCTACCATCTTATGGAGCACTTCAAGCCGCATAAAAAACATTGGGGGATCAAAGTCGTTCAAGGTCATTCAAGGTCACCTATTGAAATGAAATACAAATAGATATTTAGATTTGTATCATCGATACTGACTGATTTTTTGTGAAACTTCGATTATGGGCATGATTATTCGACAGTTTGGAAGTCAGCAGAGAACTTCTTCGGTCTTGCAGGTAACAAAGAACTTCAGAAACGTGGTTTCATATAAAATTCAATTCGGGTGGGAGTATGTCATATTGAATTAGTTTTTAATCATCCCAAAAAGCACCTGTTTAGTGAAAAATGCCCAAACAGGTTTTAAACGCACCTAATTTTTTCAGAATTAAAAAAAGGGCCGAGTTTATTTTTTCCTTTTATGCAGCTGCAGAAGAGCAAGGGGGAATAGAAAAATTAGGTTTTTTTACACCGGACGCGAGATTTTCCACTGACAAGGAAAGATTGCGAGGTCGACCTCTCCGACTTCGATTAATTTTGGCACGTTTGTAGAATGGGTAAAAATAGGCGAAATGTATTTTTTTATATCTGCGCAACCCGATCTTTAAGGGGTGAAACGCACCATCGAAAATAGAGGTGGTTTTCGTTTTTTGTCGATAACGTTTTCGTTCTCATCTCCAATGTACAGTACACGAAAAAATAAACATTGTTGCAATTTAACAGGCATAACAATTCAACAGACATTTGTTGAGATTCAGAGGCGAAATTTCGGGTAAATTGGAGAAAAAAATGAAAAAAGTCATATCCCAATAATTACCGTGACACTTAGAACATCGGGTCTAAGGGTGAAAAAGCCCCCTTAATCCCCCAAAAAATGTGTCGGTTCATGCGCCAAACACCCTCTGTGTGTGTGTGTGTGTGTGTGTGTGTGTGTGTGTGTGTGTGTGTGTGTGTGTATGTGTGTGAGAGAGAGAGAGAGAGAGAGAGAGAGAGAGAGAGATGAGAGAGAGAGAGAGAGAGAGAGAGAGAGAGAGAGAGAGAGATAGAACGTTATATGTTACTATATATATATATATATATATATATATATATATATATATATATATATATATATACATATAGTAACATATAACGTTATAACTTATAAACATATATGTATTCAACTCCGTGTTATCTCAATATCCAACGCATCTCCCCCTCACTTTAAAGTAGCCGGAGAGAAAAATCTCTCTTCTTGGTACGGTACAATCTAGATCTCCATTTCCCATATATATCTCCATGTTTCTCCCTCTCACCTCAAAGTAACAGGAGAGAAAAAATCTCTTCTTGGTGCGGCAAAATCTTTATCTTTGCAACCTCCCCTTCCACCCTTTTCCTCCTGGAGCGTAGCTCGCACATCGTTCTTCCTCCATGGTTCAGTGCATGCATCGATAAAGCTCAAAGCAGAGAGTGGCTATTGCTGGGAGAAGCCGCAAGGAGCGAAGTAAAGGAGAATCTCTCGCTCTCCCCCCCCCCCTTCTCTCTCTCTCAGTCTCCTTTGCCAAGAAAAGTGTGTGCTTTTTTTCTCTCCTAAAGGGCTACCTCTCTTTCCGTTCCTCAGAGAGCTCAACTACATCAGGTATCGCGAAGGATGAGGCGAGCAATCGCGAGAAATTCGTGAGAGAAGGTTGCAGAAAAACGTCGTTAGGCAAACTGAGTTTTTCAACATTCAAACGAACCCTTTGGGTCCTTGTGCAGCAACGAATAGTAATTTTTTTCCGGCTTGTTTGGGTTCCGAGGTGGATCCTCGTAATTTCATGTCCAGCCCACCTGTCCAGTCTTGTTATTGCACACGCTGAGCTTTTTATTGCACACGCTACTTGTAAGAATTTCGTTATTATTAGATCACCCGATAATTACGATAATTGCAACGAGCAGCTGCGAGAATTATTAACTTTTGCATGAAAGCAAGAAATTCCCGGAATTATCGTAGTCATGGGGTTGCCTTTGAGGGTGCTCGGTGTCGCAGATGATGCGGTATCGATCGTGACGAGGTATTGATCCTGCGTTTTTTTTTCCTTTACGAACTATTTAACGTTCACCGACAGTAGGTAGTTTGTTCAGTGAGAACGCATTTCCATATACTCCTTAGACGCACGTGTTTATCTTGCAGTGAAGTTGCAAGCGCTGCGCATATATAATCGCGTATAATTATCCGCCAGGACATTCCTATGCAGCAAAGCAACTTCCAGTGTAAATCGTGCTGACCGCGTGCAAAAAGTCGGTCGTGAAAGAAGGGTCGGAGAGTGCGACGGAGGGAGGGGGTGAGAGAGAGAGAGAGAGAGAGAGAGAGAGAGAGAGAGAGAGAGAGAGAGAGAGCAAAGCAACTTATTGCGCTCGAAAGTGATATTAGTCTGCATTCACAGTCACAAAAGTACGTATGTACGAAGTCGATCAAAGTACGGATGAAAGGGTACGAAAAAGCTAAATCACTATGGCGCGCCATGCCGCGCGTATGGCGAAAAAGTCGGGTGGTTTTCATAGTCATTTTCAGCGATATATCGCATGGTCTCTTTCAGTCAAAGTGGATCTTTTTTCCGTTTCTTTTCTTTTCCGTTTTTCGTTTGCTTTTTATTTCTTCGCAAACGAGAGCTCAAGAGGCTTTTCGAGAGACAAAATGAATAAAACTACGTATGCAAAAACCAGGAGTTTAATATCGCGCTCGTTTTGATACAGTCAGTTTTTAATAACGAATTTGAAAAGCGGAACTACGCTACCGACTGTCAGCGCGTCTCTCGGCAGGACGATTTCTGTGCTGGATATGAGAATGTGCGGTAATATGTATTTGAGCAAAACGAGGGTGGTATTCTCATACGGTTAATGCGGGCGGCATTGCCACTGTGGCGGAGCGTGTAATGCTCTGTTATCAGTTAATGAGAACATTACATGCGTGTCTTCCATTTTGCAGGTCACATGTTTCTGCAGTGAATTTGCATATATATTTATGTATATAGGATGTCTCAAAATGCCCTGACATTTTTATTTATTAACAAAACGTATTGTTTATTCGAAAAGTGCGAATATTTTTACTTCAATATAAGGTACAGGCCTGGAGGTTATGTTTGGAACAGAATATCCGATAAATGGCCGTCTCGTCCCTGTTTGCAATCGCTCAATCTTTCGACGAAATTTTCAATTACATTTTGGCATAAGTGCGGACTAATTTCATTAATGGTGCGTCCAATTGCTTCCTTGAGCTCCTGAATGATATGTGAATCATTGGCATGGACTTTTTCTTTCAGAAAACCCCAAAGAAAGAAGTCCAATGGCGTTCAATCGCACAATCTTGGTGGCCAATTCACATCGCCGCGGCGCGAGATAACACGACCATGAATTGTCTGCAATAACTATGCGGTAACAATTTCTATGCGTTGCTCAATTGTGTAACTCTCCATGACTCAAACCTCAATACTTCCTGATGCCAATTGGCAAAGATTGGTACTCTATGTTCGCCACAAAAAAAATTGCGCGCAATTTAAAATGTCAGGTCATTTTGAAACACCCTTTATGTATACAGGGTGAGGCCCATAAAGTGTTACAGAGCAATAGCAGTGAAACTATTGATCATATCCAAAAATGTTCCACACAAAAGTTTCAGTGTTTGAGAAGGACGTCATACTGGACCACCCTATTTTTTCATCGGTAGAGGCGCCGAAGCTGCGTCAAGGTCAACTCCACTTTTTTAAATGGAATGGTACATTTTGTCTTCAACCGTCTTGTGGAGCACCCCAAACCGCATAAAAAACATTATGGGGTCAAAGTCGTTCAAGGTTATTCAAGGTCGATGATACAAAACTAAATATCTCGGATCACTACCAAATATTTGGTGGTGATCCGAGATATTTAGTTTTGTATTTAATTTTAATATGTGACCTTGAATGACCTTTAACGACGTTGACCCCTAATGCTTTTTATGCGACTTGAGGTGCTCCATAAGATGGTTGAAGAAAAAATCTACCATTCCATTTAAAAAAAGTGGAGTTGACCTTGACGTAGCGACGTTGACTTTCAGCGCCTTCGCCGATAAAAAAAATAAGGTGGTCCAGTATGACGGAACTTCTCGAACACTGAAACTTTTGTCTGAAACATTTTTGGATATGATCAATAGTTTGAGTGCTGTTGCTCTGTAACACTTGATGTGCCTCACCCTGTATAGTGTAGATGCATATGAAACCGCCTGCTGGCGATAGATCCAAATAATTTACATTTGCGGGAAGTTATGGTGTAGTATTTCTTGCAAAGAAATCGGATGCCAAAACGCATCGCTTGCTAGAGGAAGTGTACGCCGAAAATGCTCCATCGACTGCAACGTGCAAAAAGTGCTTTCGCTGCTTTCGAAGTGGTAATTTCTCTATGAACAACGAGGACTGTGCAAAACCACCCAAAAGAGAGGTGTCGTGTATTGAGGATTGCTGAAACCGTCGGATACCATCACTAACAAGGAACATCCCTCAGGTGACACCCTTCGATTTTGTCGAAATTTGGATATGTTATAAAGCACCGAAAAGTAAGCGATACGTATTTTTTTTACCGGCGGAAAAACGGTTTTAAGGGCTGAAACGCACTCTCAAAAATGGGGATGTTTTTCGTTTTGCGTCGATAACGTTATAACGGTACCAGATTTAAAAAATTGTCAAATTGCAACAATGTTTATTTTTTTGTGCACTATACATTGGAGATGAGAACGATAACGTTATCGACGAAAAACGAAAAACACCCCTATTTTCGAGGGTTCGTTTGGCCCCTTAAAACCGTTTCTCCGCCGATAAAAAAAAACGTATCGCTTACTTTTCGGTGCTTTATAACATATCCAAATTTCAACAAAATCGAAGGGTGTCACCTGATGTTCCTTGTATGCATCGTTATCGACAGCAGCCGATGCGTTTGAAGCGAGTTCTGCACAAGAAGAGGCATTTCCATGTTTAGAAAGATTAGTTTGCTACATGTGATGTAGTAGGAACAACACCCCAACTGATGTCGTCTCGGGCTTCAGACTGCGTCGAAATTATTGCCATCTCTCATGTATGCGAAATTATATGAAATTATGTGAAATTATATGAAACGAAATGAAATTATACGAAATGAAATGAAAAGATATGGACTTATATGAAATGAAATGAAATTATACAAAATGAGATGAAATTATATGAACTTATATGAAATAAAATGAAATTATACGAAATAAAATTATTGCCATCTCTCAAAACATGTCTTGATATCTCGAAGCTATGTCCCATAACACTATTGCACTGACCCAATGAAAAATCGACGAATTACAATGCGATTGAACTAACCGATAATGGTGAGATTAATTCGTGAGTTTCTCGTCGGATTTTTCGTGAAATCCACCCGGCAACGGTACTCCCCCGCATCCCTCTCCTCGACATGGTCAATATTCAGGGATGCTGGCTCCGCTTCCGTTTCGAAGTCAGCACGCGTGTTCAGGTACTCCTTGTCCGTCCATCGTGATGCCGCGGCCGGATGTTTGTCTCTTATGTCGTAACTGAAACACAACGTCAAGGAGATCGTTTAGAGCGTCATCTGGTGGTTGTCATAGTTTTATCGCGTGTGATGCATGTTTCTGGTATTAAATTTGATGAGAGAGAGAGAGAGAGAGAGAGAGAGAGAGAGAGAGAGAGAGAGAGAGAGAGAGAGAGAGAGAGAGAGAGAAAGAGAGAGAGAGAGATATCAACAAAAACTCGCACTGCTTGTTAACAGAGGTACGAATGATTCCTTATATGCCCTCGGATTGGAGGCAATAAGTCTTCGAATTATATTAGAAATTATAACGCGATGTAGCCATACAATTATAATATGGATAAAGTTCGCATCACTGAAATGTGTTGAAATTTTCACCAAATCCCTTTTAGCAGACGTAAGCTTTGAAAACAGCTGAACCTTGTTTGGATCCTTAGCTTTAAATCTACAGTCTAAATTTGGCAAACATGTTTTTTTTGAAAATAATAAGAATGTGGAAATAAAAATGTGGGACGGAATATTTGTCGCATTACAGGGACAACTCTATCAATTTTTCCGAAAATAAAACTACTTTGATTTATGCCAAGCAAGTCGAGATTCCTTGACTTCTCATGATTTGACGACGTATTTATTTTACTATGCAATGATAAAAATATAATATGCAGGGTGACAATTATATGGTGACTTTTTATGATTCTGTCACGGAGATTTTGCAACCGAGAAAAATATGACAATTCATGGATTTAAAGTAGTTTTCGAAAGCAAATATAGCGTACTTTTGTGATGAGTAGCATTTGCCAGAAAAAAAATGAACATTATGAAAAAAAGTAACCTTCATATTAAGTTTAGCGTAATGAAAAACATTCAATTCCGAATACGGAACAGTCCTAAATAACTCCTCAATAACCTACTTTTCAATGGATTTTTCTTCCATCTATCCACTTTGAAAGGCATCTTCGCTATTTTTTTTCTCAACGATGGGATGTGCCACAAAAGTTTTTCAGGAGTGTTTCGAATTGGGAATTTAATGATCTTCATTCTACTGTTTTTAAGATGGGATTATAATTTTTTTCCAGAATACTCAATTTTTTGCCGCAAATACTATTCATCACAAAAATACAAGATATTTTTCGTTTGGGAGAGGGGTTGAGAAACAGTGAAAATAATATTTTTCCCAATCGCAAAATCTCTACACAAGACCCTTAAAAACACGGTTACCTTATAATAGTCACCCTGTATACTTCATATATATATATATATATATATATATATATATATATATATATATCATATATATATAACGTATTTATTTTACTATGCAATAGGTATAAAAATAAATACTTAAATTAATAACACTTTATTACCGTATCATATAATAGTTTTTCTACAATATACAAATTTTCATAGATACATTCCATGATCAATACGTTATATGTATTATATATATACATTTGTTTTACGTGATATCCATGGGAATAGATCTATGAAAAAAATAGAATATTACACACAACGAAATATATTAATTAAAATACGTTATTGATGGTTGCATCGTTGTAAAACAACGAAAAATCTTCTCAATTTCTTTTATTTCCCCATTTTCATTATCATCCAGAATCTTTTTTGACATATTTAGGTTGAAAATTTCTAATAAGGATCCCGAAAAACGTTTGAGTGATTTTGAAGGGTGTGTCAAAAAGATGGGCTACGAAACTTTCGTTGCGTTTCAACGACACAGACTTTAATATCATATTAATATATTTTATTGTGACATATATACATCCCGTTTATTCAGTGTTCCCAAAATAATTTATTTCTAAATTCAGAGATCAGTCTGATCACCTATGTACAGGTCATTTTGATCAACGATCCTCTTGCCTCTTTCTGGGAGCTGACGTTTCCTCTCTCATAGAATTTCTGCGATTTGCAAGGAAAAATCAAATGATGTATTATTAGTTTTTGCAGTAGCACAAATGTTCATAAATGTACACCATTTCGAGAATTCTGGTGTTTTTGGTGTCTGAGAATGAGCTGACATTTTTATTAATTAATTAAACGTATTGTTTATTTAAAAAGTACGAATATTTTAATTTTATTATAAAGCACAAACATGGAGGTTATGTGTGGTATAAATATCCGATAAGCGGCCGCCTCGTCCCTATTTGAAAACGTTCACGCTTTTGACGAAATTTTCAATAACATTTTGACCAAAAAGCTCCCGGCTAAGCAAAATTTTGCCCCACAAGTATTTTCGTAAAAAAATCTCAATTACCCTAATAAATATTACTGCGTCGCTCCTACCCCATATTTCATCCCCTAATAAATGTTATTGCGACGCGCCCCAACAACGACCCAATATTCCACTTTTCCGATAATCCAAATGCAACTGAGGGCTTAGACCATTCTAGAGACCAAAAAGGGCATATTTCGTGTTTTTTTTTTCCAGCGAAACCTTAAGATAAATCGAAATTAAAAAATCTGGATTTCATTGTACACGTAATTGACCATATAATATGATAATATAAAAATAGCCTTTTTTTTCGTGGCTCCAAAGTGGACTGGCCCCCTAATATGATGATTATTTGAAAGCCAACAATTGGTAACAGTCAATCAGTTCCGTGCATAAACATAGGGCGCTCCCCTCGTACTTCACCCCCGACGGCTAAACCCCATAACAACCTTAAATAATTCCCCGCATTATTTTCGCCCGCATTTTTGGCACGCCCGCGTTGTCTGCACAATTTACATCCGAATACGGATATTACACCGTAATTCGTATAACTCCAACATGATGTACTTGTCGTATTTACGGGCGTTTGCTTTCGCCGGGGGTTTCGGATGCAGGGTTTTCGGATTACGTTATACGCGCGCTGTCCATCTCCAATGTACGAGCTCGTGTCTACACGCTCGAAACTCGACGTTTTACGAACGTTGAATTTCGAGCGCGCGTTCCGAGTGCGCTTCGAGTGGTCGGGCCGGCCGGTGCGTTCACGATTCCCTCGTATAACATCCGGTTTCTGGTGTCGTTGCATTATTCGACTGGATGTGTATATCCAACGTCGTGTGTACAGTCAATCCCCACGTAAATGCGAAGTGACTCTGTACATGCAACCTCCCCCCCCCCCCCCCACCCCCGTCGCCCTCTCTCTATTTGTACGTACGTGAAGGAGAAAACACGTCGTGTGACCGACACTCTGAAAACCACCCTTACGCCTCAACCATCTCCATTGCGAATGCATTGGGTTGCATCCGCGAAAATCAGAGTTGCGCTGTGATACCCATACATATGCATGGGAGAATGTCACTTCGAACCCCTTGGATGTACATGATGTTGACTATCGGCAGATCCGGCTGTTTTGGGAAAGGCCCTTATATTTATTTCCAACAATTTGTCGATTTCGAGGCCAGGAGGGTCTTTGGAAGAAGCTTCGTATGATATGCTGACATTTGAGGAGGGATGATTTTGAAGATATTTGGGTAGGGTGGCACAAATTTGAGCTCTTTTTATTTCCCTTTGTCTCACCATCCAATTATGTACATTAAAGAAAAAAAATTGTCGCGAAAGCTGGGAGCGGTCAAAAAATATTTAGAGGTCGCTCAAGCCCCCCAAAAACTCAAATTTTCATTAAAAAATGTTCTTTTTTTTCGTTCACTTCTCAACCATGAATTTTACGCTTTATAATTTTTAAATTAAGCTCGCGAAAGCTCTAGCCGGCCAATAAATATTTACTGGTTGCTCAAGAGCTTCGAAATTTCCAATTGTCGCGATTTTTTTCTCGTATCACTCATAAATTTAACACTGTAAAATTTTCAAAACAATTGATCCTTTTTTTCTCTACAAACGGGTTTTTTAAATTTACCTCATACTTCTACCCGATAAAACGGGGGATCTGTAATTTTGGTTTATGGATGCTTTAAAGCATTATTTTATAGGAACGATAATTCTTGGTTTAGAAGTGTGAGGTCAATTTGAAAAATCTGTTTCTAAAGAAAAACGATTAATTGTTTTGAAAATTTTACGAAGCGTCAAATTTGTGAATAAGAGGAGTAAAAAAAATTAGCGAAAATTGGAAATGTCGACGTTTTTGAGCGACGACTAAATGTTCACTGACCAGCTAGAGCTTACGCCAGGTTAAGGGGTGTTCTCACTTTAGATGTTAAAAAAGGCTATTTTCGTGGATTTTTTGACAGGTTTATATTATAGATTCAAAATACATTAGAAAAAAAATTATTTATTTTAATCACTATTTATAGACGAAAATGGTAGCTAAAAAATGTCCTAAAAAATTGTAAGTCTGCGCTGTTGATGAAATCTCGGAGCTGAATCATCCGAAACAAAAAAAAATCAAACGGTTTGAGATTTAGTACGTTAATGGCTACATCGCATATCATACGATTTTTGATACATGCCAAAATTACAAAATGGCGCACATTTTTCGAAAAAACGTGTTTTTTCATCGTTTTTGGCAACAAAAAAATAGTAAATATCAAAATTTTAAAAATTCTTTATACGCGCTATAGCTATAGTTGTAAAGAATATGTGGTTAAAATTTCACAAGGATCGGTTTAGTAGTTTCGAAGATTTTATCAACAAGCCGTCAAAAAGCTTCGTTTCGAGAAAAACGCGTTTAAAGTTTGTTTGGGTTACATAAACACATAAAACTTTTTTTAAATGTGTTTCGAAAGTGCATTTATAAAGTGTAACAACTTCTCTATCAATATCTATAATATATACCTATCAAAAAAAAATCATGAAAATAGCCTCTTCTCAGCGGCTAAGGTGAGAAAACCCCTTAATTTCAAAATTGCAAAGCGTACAATTCATGGATGAGAAGTGAACGAAAAAAAATCGATTTTGGACTGAAAATTTGAATTTTTGGGAGGCTAGAACGACCTCTAAATATTTTTTGACCGCTCGCAGATTTCGCGACGATTTTTTTTTCTTTAAAGAAGAGAATTGTATGGCGAGAAGAAGGAAAAAAAAATAGAGCTGAAATTTATGCCACCCTAATATTGGTGGTTGGTTAGAGTTGTGTATGGGGATGAATGATGACCGCGAGGACGAGTCGCGAGGTTGAGTGTCTTCGAAATAACCTTGCCCCGCGTATATATTGGATGTAAACGCAGGTGTGTGTGCAGAACGTTCGGGCTATACGTTTTCGAACATTGGACGGTAGCATGTATAGAGATGGATGTTGCATCGAATTTGGGGAAACACTCGAACGCGAATTCGCCCCCGCATCAATGCGCGCGAACGTGTATATGGGATTATCTCAACGGTGGATGATGGAAGCAGCCCTGTCATCTATGGCTCCATCATTCTCTGACATTCTCCATCCGTCAGTATGCGGGCCTCTCTCTCTCTCTCTCTCTCTCTCTCGCTGTCTCTCCCGATCACCGCGGATATAATACTAAAGGGTAGACCAGATGAAAGTTTGGTACAGGAGAGATTTGGTGGTCGCCACGTGGAAGGCTCTTGTCAAATGGCAGTAGCAATACTCGGCACGGCTCTTTCCAATTGGGACCGAATAGCGAGAAAGGTATAGAGGGCTAAAGAGTTAGAGAGGAAAAGCCGCTGAGACCGTTCCATAGGGCTTACAATTAGTTATGAAGGCACGGTATGATGTGGGGTATGTGTCAAAATATGCAGAATCTAATGCTATGTAACTTCCGACGTGCTTTCGTAATACAGACAGCTTTTGCCTGCGGCTTGCTTGCGTATATGTTAGAAATTTCGTTCATGTCTATGTCGAAAACGGATTTTGGGGTCGGATCTTATTAAGGTCTATGTACCGAGGTTATTATGAATCGCAATATTTATGGATAGCCAAAAAGAAATCGTTTTTTGTAGATGGCTTGAGTTTGAAATTCCAGAAATATGACGTTTTTGCTAATATGTCATTGGAATAAAAGCAAAATAGGTTTATACATACATACATACATACATACATACATACATACATATATATATATGCATTTCTTTGTGTTTGTTGATATCCTGAGTCTCTTATTTTTTAAAGATTAAGGGCATAAGCTCAATTTTGAAAAATACGATTTTTTTATTGCAGAGCTTTATAGCCTTCGATCTGAACTTTAGTTTGCAACAAAGATTTAGTGAAAATTTGACGGAGTTATGACCCTTAATTCTTTTGCGCCTATCTGGAAACTGCGGGCCGAGTTGAAATTCCGAACTTTGAATGGTCGGAACGCTTAAAACTCCGAAAGAATTTTACACGAAAGACCAAAACTCCGAAAATCTTAACACCGTTAAAATAATTCGGCTTTGGAAGTTTTAAAAGTTTCAAAATTTTCAATGAATCAACGAATTCTTTCGAGAATTTTTTATTATTAAGGATCATTCTAGGGTCATTTTATTAAGGGCCACTCTAGAGGCCGAAGAATAGGCTTAATAGGGATTTTTTTCAGAAAAAACTACAAAATGAATTTTTCACTTTCCAAAAAAATCGTCAGATAATTGTCAATAACAAATGAACTATGCGATATAAAAAAAAAGTCCTACGTACTTCCATAGACAATGTATTTTTCAAGATATATTCAACATTTCAAGTGAATCGGTTGAAAATTGTCCGAGTTATGTTTCCGGCCAACTTAAAAAATGCAGTTTTGAGATAAACGCCGCACAGCCGCCATTTTGAAATTAATCGCTTCAAGAAAATTATTGTATACAGTCACTGATATGTATGATAAGCACCCTTTTATGGAATGTCGATTTATTTTGTAGTTTTTTCTGAAAAAAAATCTCCAAAAAGCCTATTTTTTCGGCCTCTAGAGTGGCCTAAGGCCTTAAGAAGTGATTTTGCGTCAATTTTGAAATTTGTCGAGACAATGTTATACGTTTTACATCATTTACAGTCAACTGTGTAGACTTTCGCTGGCATGATCTTAACATGAGGGTCGGGTTGAAATTCCGAACTTTGAATGCGCCGACGGTTTAAAATTCCTAATTTTAATGTTCCGAAATTATAAGGTTCGTCAAGATTATGCCAGCAAAAGTCTACACAGTTGACTGTAAATGATGTAGAGCGTATAATATTGTCTAGACAAATTTCAAAATTGACGTAAAATCACTTTTTAATAAATAAAAAAATCTTGAAATAATTCGTCTATTTTTTGAACATTTTGGAACTTTTAAACCTTCCATAGCCGAATTATTTTGACGGTGGTAAGATTTTTGGAGTTTTGGTCTTTCGGGTAAAATTCTTTCGGAGTTTTGATCTTTCGGGGTAGTATTCTCTCGGAGTTTTGAGCGTTCTGATCATTCAAAGTTCGGAATTTCAACCCGGCCCGGAAACTGCGTTTCATAAAACGATGTATCTTAACATTCACTTTGAGCCGATTCGCTTTAAATTCGGACGGAGCATAGTTTGTAACATTTTCTATCATATGACCGGACGATTTTTCGATATGATTATCCATTTGTCGATATCGAACGATTAAAGTTGTTTTTGTTGGTCTAAAATCGAACTTATTTTTCTCCAGTTCGTCAGTTTCGTAATTTTCGATCATTTTAGAGAATTTCCGGTCATAATAAAGTTCCATTATTGTACTAAAAGCACATATTTTTATTTTTATTTTCACATCACCCTAGTAGCCGAAACCACCTACACCAATTCGCCACACAGCAACGGCGACACTTTCTTTAAATAATAATAACTTCATCGTTTATCAATATTTTTTCAATTTTAAAGAAACCTAAACTTGGCAAGACTATGTATTAATTGTGTGTAAAATAGCGACCTCCTCATCCCAATGCCCTCATCAGAGAAAAACATTCAAAAACCAACATGCTTTCTGGGCCCGAAGCTTATGCACGCCCCGTTAATTCCCAATGATCACATGAGCACAAGAACAATAAAAAATTGAATCAGCCAACGATTGAAACCATTGAATTAATAACATTGAGCAATCACTGAAGGGTTCCTCATGAATTTTGAATATCGCGTACCCCTCTTCATTTACAAAGAAAATCGCCCTTCCCCAGGTTCAAACTGACGGATCCTGATGAAACAAAATGCATAGAAATTCCTCCGACGTTTATTTTTCCATACTAAATGTCAACCCTAGGACTCTACACTATCTGTACGAAACAAATAACCTACACTGGGGTTACGCACACCCCAGCACTTCAAATCAACGCTGCTAACGAACTGTTTGTCATAGAGAGATTGTTTTTTTTTTTTTAAATCGGACGCCCGAGAACTGACGGATGGAATAGGCTTTACGAGAAAAACCTAATATAAATTTATCACAGTAAAAAAATGCGATTGAACAAAGCAAGAAAAATGATGTTAGCCTTTCTCACTAATAATGTGGGGTGTGCGGTGCCCATGTGTCGGGTCCTAGGGTTAAGGGCAAAAGCCCCTGTCGTTTTTACGCCATCTTCGAACAAATACACAAACACAAAAAATTCCAAAATTGATAGATACCCTCTCCTCGTATTCTATCCCAACCAGCTTGATTCCACCCTTAAAAACGAATGCACAGACAATTTTATTTCATAACATTACAGAGATACACACACATCTACAAATATACGTATTATATGCCAACGACAAAATTATAATTTCAAATTGGTGACGAAATTGTAATATACCGTGCGAGCGGGCGTATGCCTTTTCACGTGTTTCGTGGACACCGTATGCATACACGTACGTAACATCGGCGTGATAAAGCACCCAAGAATCGACGTGTGTACCGCATGATATACACACACCTGTATATATATATATATATATGCACATACACTCGTCATAAAGTTCCGGCGTGGATATACACGAACCAACAAAATACACGGTATACAGCCGAGAGTTGGTATAAACTGAAACCGACCGAAGTATGCACGCTTACGGTGTGCTCCGAGGGGAAAAGGGTAGAGGGCGGCTGCGGGAATTACACAGGCACCAGGAATAACACGGTCGAGTACATTTCAGTGTACACATCGATATAAATATATACTAGTCTATACACACATGCGTACATACATATACGTGTGCGTGCGTGCGTGCGTGTGTGTGTGTGTGTGTGTGTGTGTGTGTGTGTGTGTGTGTGTGTGTGTGTGTGTGTGTGTGTGTGTGTGTGTGTGTGTGTGTGTGTGTGTGTGTGTGTGTGTGTGTGTGTGTGTGTGTGTGTGTGTGTGTGTGTGTGTGTGTGTGTGTGTGTGTGTGTGTGTGTATCAATACACATGTGTACGCATGTGTGTGTGTGTGTGCGGTATGCGCTGGACAGAGTACAGAGATCGGGAGAGGAGATCGTTGTCGTCTGTCCAAGCCTCTCGCGTAATTTATTTTGGTGCGCGCAGCGGTGCGGAGCAAAGCGAGAACTTGCGGAATATCGCGGCGCGGGGCAGTTAACGAGAGTAGGAACGACAAAGTTGGTTCGTACGTACGTACGTATGCTCGCCACTCGTCCATCCCTCGTTTACCCATTCAACTTTAATGCAGGTAATCTGTTACACGGCGCGAGAAATTCCGTCTGAAATACAGTTGTTCCTGCGAATGATATTGCTTTATATATATATATATATATATATATATATATATATATATATATACATTTGTTGGCACTATGTCATCCATAGCTGCGCCATAGCTATATATATACATACGAGTATTCGTATGTACATAATATATAGGGACTGGACGCCGACGTGGCCCAATAGGGTGGGCACCATTGCGCGGTCCTTGCAGCTTTATCCTCGCTGCGGAACGGAAGTCGCTATTTGCCGTTTGTCGTCTATAGTTTCAGGGGCTGCTGCTAGGGTCCAGATCAGGCTGATAGTTGGAGCTTGTGCGAGCTACAAAGTCGGAGAGGAATATATATATATATATATATATATATATATATATATATATATATATATATACATATATACATATATATATATATATACGGCAAAGGAGAGAGAAAGAGAGAGAGAGAGTACGGACGTTTAATAGAGCACCAGGTTTATGGCTATAATCGTAGAAATTCAACAGTACGGCCGAACAACTATGTGGAATATTCTGACGACGACGATATTAGGCGAGCCGAAGCTCAAGGCTTGAACGCGGCACGAGTTGGTCGCGTTCTCGTTTATACCTGTGTATTGCGTGTTCGAGGGCGGTAGGAAATGTCGCGTACCCACCGTCTCCGAAATGCTTCAAGTTTGCCATTGCAGTATTTGAGCACTGTTTGCCATTGCAGCATTATGTGAGCACCGGCACGCGGTTTACTAGGCAGTTGAGGTAACGGTCAAGCCATTGCCTACGACACGCTAGCAAATTGCGTATAAAAAATACTGGGCAAACAAAGCCCGTGCTGAGTTTAGTTTCAGTTCGCAATTTGAGGACAAGGTATGAGAATATATTGTAACATATACCAGTGGCGTGCAAAAGTTTCGGGCCACCCAATTTTTTTGAGTAAAGTGATAAAATATTTAATTCCTGAACTCGTTAATAATTTCAAATGTTTGAGGGACCTATCATACGAATGAGAGCGTGATATATTATTTTTTTTGTATGGCGTATTATTTTTTGTACAGCGTCGAACGAGTTTCGTCGGTGTGCAAAAGTATCGACTATCTCGCCCGGCTTCGTACGAAAAGGTCCAACTTCCGATCGGGCTGGAATTTTGCACAGACCTTCCTTTTCATATCTTAAGAAATCTCGTGAAAGGATTTTTGGCGACGCGCCATAGTTTTCGAGATATCGGTTTTGGAACGTTATTTTTTTACTGCGCTTCTACTGTATCTATAGCTGACCGGCTCGGCTCTTGCTATACCTATACATGTTATCGCGCTCTCCGTTTTGTGCTGATCTTCGTCAAGCTTGGGCGATAGAAACTTTTCCATGATCGCTACCCCGGCCGGTTACCAAGAATTATAAGGGGGTTCGCTGCTCGGAATAGCACTCACGAACCCCCTTTATGTCGCGCCCACACTAGCATTGTGCGCACCCCACGACTCCACACGCACATCCAAGGTGCCCTGCACCCACACCAGTGTTCCATGCACCCCACAATTCTACTCGTACATTCGAGGGGGCCGCGCCCACACCAGTGTTCCACGTACACTACTATAACACACGCACATCCGACGTGCCCTGCGTCCATACCAGCCTTCCAAGCACCCCACTATTCCACACGCACATCCGAGGTGCCCTGCACACAGACTAGTGTTCCAAGCACCCCACAATTCTACTCGTACATTCGAGGGGGCCGCGCCCACATCAGTGTTCCACGCACCCCACAATCCTACTCGCGCATTCGAGGGGCCCGCGCCCACACCAGTATTCCAATCACCCCACTATTCCACACGCACATCCGAGGTGCCCTGCGCCCACATCAGTGTTCCAAGCACCCCACTATTCCAATTCTACTCGCACATTCGAGGGGCCCGCGCCCACACCAGTGTTCCACGCCTCCCCAATACTACTCGCACATCCGAGGTGCCCTGCGCCAACACCAGTGTTCCACGCCCCCCCCCCAATACTACTCACACATCCGAGGTGCCCTGCGCCGACACCAGTGTTCCACGCCCCTCCCCCCAATACTACTCGCACATTCGAGGGACCCGCGCTCATACCAGTGTTCCACGCACCCCACAATTCCACTCGCACATCCTTGGGGCCCGCGCCCACACCAGTGTTCCACGCACCCCACTATTCTACTCGCACATTCGAGGGGCCCGCGCCTACACCAGTATTCCGAGCACCCCACAATACTACTCACACATCCGAGGTGCCCTGCGCCGACACCAGTGTTCCACGCCCCTCCCCCCAATACTACTCGCACATTCGAGGGACCCGCGCTCATACCAGTGTTCCACGCACCCCACAATTCCACTCGCACATCCTTGGGGCCCGCGCCCACACCAGTGTTCCACGCACCCCACTATTCTACTCGCACATTCGAGGGGCCCGCGCCTACACCAGTATTCCGAGCACCCCACAATTCTACTCGCACAGCCGAGGTGCCCTGCATCCATACCAGTGT
Source organism: Ophion slaviceki (assembly GCA_944452715.1). NCBI lineage: Eukaryota > Metazoa > Arthropoda > Insecta > Hymenoptera > Ichneumonidae > Ophion > Ophion slaviceki. The sequence continues at coordinate 22,011,673 of OX101783.1, forward strand.
TCCACTCACCCCACAATTGTGCTCACACATTCGAAGGGCTCGCACCCACACCACTGTTCCAGCCCCCCCCCCAATACTACTGGCAAAGCCGAGGGGCCCGCGCTCACACCAGTGTTCTACGCACCCCACAATTCTACTTGCACATTCGAGGGACTCGCGCTCACACCAGTGTTCCGCGCACCCCACTATTCTACTCGCACATTCGAGGTGCCCTGCGCCCACACCAGTGTTCCAAGCACCACACTATTCCACACGCACAGCCGAGGTGCTCTGCATCCATACCAGTGTTCCACGCAACCCCCACAATTCTACTCGAACATTCGAGGGGCTCGCATCCACGCCCCTGCCTACACCAGTGTTCCACGCACTCCACAATTCTATTCGCACACTCGAGTGGCCCGGGCCCATACCAGTGTTTTACGCACCCCACAATTCTACTCGCACAGTCAAGGGGCCCGCGCTCACACCAGTGTTCCACGCACCCCACAATGCTACTCGCACAATCGAGATGCCAAAATAAAGACACCAGTGCTCCACGCACCCCACAATTCTACTCGCACATCCGAGAGGACCACGCCCACACCCGATATTCATATTACATGGCCACACGGCGAGTGTGTGCGAATGGGCACCACAAGCACACTCTCTATACACCATTAATTCTCCATCAAACGTCAAAATAAAGTCAGTGATACACCGTAAACGACGGCGATGTAGATGGAAGTGGGTTGAGGGATAACGCGTCGACTAGACGAAGATCAGCACAAAACGGAGAGCACGATAACATATATAGGTATAGCAAGAGCCGAGCCGGTCACCTATACATATGGTAGAAGCCCATCAAAACGAAAATTCAAAAATCGATATCTCGAAAGGTATGGCGCGTCGCCAAAAATCCTTTTAGGGGATCTCTTAAGATATTAAAAAGAAGGTCTATGCAAAATTTCAGCCCGATCGGAGGTTGGACCTGTTTGGAACTTTATCCACCCTTCACACTGGGTCATTTTGACCCCATTTTGGTTAAACTGTCTGTATCGAAAAACGGGGTAATCTATTCGGCCGCAGTATGGCGCTCGAATGTTCCCCCATTCCTACTCTATAGGTGGATACTCGGCCCCATCTTACATCCTGCCCGTGTACTGAGTACTGCTGTCGAAAAAGGATCCGTGGTCGAATCGACCCCGGTTATACAGTACTACGTATTCAGTAAACTATGTATTCAGAATCCCGGTCATAAAACTCAAAGTAAGTTTCCATTATGCAGGAGAGCTATATGCAACGAGCTCCGAATGTACTTATGCGTCGATTGCGGTAAATGTGAATGATAATAAGTCATTGAACTAAAAAAACATGCGGAAAATATACGTTTTCAACAATTAATCTGCCAGAAGAGTCGATTTTTCCCATTGTTCGCTATAAGTTAGGATGATATCAGCGAATTGCGGGTAGGGGTGATAGGAATGGGTTCAATTGGGAAAGGTAATACGTGAAAATCGGCAAGAGTATACATCGGAACTTTAGAGAATTATATATATATATATATATATATATATATATATATATATATAATATTATTTCTTATAATCATGCATGTGTGTGGGTGTATACGCACATGCGTCTGTATCAGGTGATTGACTAGAGATTGGACACTCAAGAACTCCTGCAAATATCAATTTCCAACAAAGTAGTTGACCAATAAAGTTTGAGGGCTTGCCAAGATCTTCATTTTGGTGGATCGAGTTTTTTGTTTGGAAACAGGCAGCGTCAAACTGATTTCAAGGTCAACGTTAATTTTGTTCTATTGGGAAGCCCTTTTGTAAACGCCTGTAGCGCAGCTTAAAAAAATAAAACTACTGGTAAATATTCCGAGCAGAGGCTGCGGTGGGCTCGATGTTGAAAGACTAAAAAAAAAACGTTTCTGAACGCAGTGCACCAAATTTAAGTCGTCGCTGATTGTGAAGAAACAAGTAATTTATAAAACAATTCATGATTTGTAATTACATTTGACATGTAGATACTATCCAAGCGATCCGAAATAACCCCAAACAAGCCTCAATATGTATAAATGTGGTTTTTTTCACGAGAAACTTCTTTTTAACAATCGCCGATGTCTAAAATTCATCTCAGTGTATGCAGAACTGTGTATCTTACAACATAGGTCAAGGTCAAGCGGATACGAGGTGGGTCCCGAGACGAACGACTTATTGTGACCTTGTGATGAACTTGGGCTGACCTTGGAATCACCTCGACATAGTGAAAAATGGATCAAACGGGATTTATCTCAAGGCGGATAACGAACGTGGTATTTCCGAAAGTGGATAATCATTTATATAAATAACCCGTTCGAAATGTTATCAATTTACCGCGTAACTTTTTTTGATACGATTCGTGAATGTGAACCTTTCGCAAACGTTCGTTTTCGAGTGTCTAATTTCCACTGACGCACCTTGTGTACATATACAGATATGTGTAAATACGCATCTACGTGTAATTTCCTATTACGTCATTCGAGGTTATTCCGATAGACCAAAATGATAACGCGGTCTCACGTTACGCGTATTGTACCTATATGTACTACTTAGTTTTCGCTCTTGTTCCAACGTTTCGGGGATGGTTTGACGTACATTCGCGTGTAATTTGGCGCATCCTTAGCGCGTTTGACAACCAGAGTTCTCATCCGCAACCGTAAATTCAACTAGACAACTATCACAAATTATTTGTTACCATGAATTGTTTGTTACTGACATGTGTGTTTGCTTTTGGGGACTACGCGTACTCGTAAAATTTCACTACGAGAGGAACGAGACTGCGGGCGAAACATATTATCTGTCGTACGACGACACGTTTTTTGTATGATTGAGGAGGCTGCGCAAGCTTCAAATGTAAAAAATACGATTTTTTGCTTGGTTTTGTAGCCTAGGGTCTTCTATAAACAAATGTTTAAGACTTTTTGTAAAAAAAAACTATTTATTGTACATAATTAAAATTTTAGCTACATATTATCATATCTTTTAGTTTGCCGAAGTGCTTTTCTTAATATTTCAAAATGGCGGACCCACGACAGTTCCTTTAGAGACGGTTGCCGCCTGAGTTGTTCCACGGTGTACAACCTAGCGTCTGGTGCTCTTATCTGAAAAATCAGAGTCAAGAAGTCTCAGACTTCTAAGATGCGCACGCTCTATGTCAACCTAATAAATCGAAAAAGAAGTGAACATTTGAAAAATCGTGCGGAATTGAAAAAAAAATATTTTATTTTTCATGAAACTTTTACATTAGGATTTGTTGATCAAAAAGTAGTTTTTTTAAATTTATTTTCAAGGTACTTTTGGTTCACATAGAGGGTGAGGATCTGAGAAATCTAAAACTTTTTGGCTCTGTTGTTTCAGATCAATACACCAGACGCTAGGCTGTACGCCGTGGAAGAACTCAGGCGGCAATCGTCTCCGAAGCAAGTGTCGTACAGCAACAATTCTTTCATATAAAAAATAATTGGAATGTTCAAAGATGTACATTATATAATATGTACATTAGATTTTAATTATGTAGAATAAGTAATTTCGACATTACAATATCTCTCGCTTATTTTCGGCTGCCTGAAGAGATTGCACCCCTAAACTATAATTTGCAAGAAAATTTTGAAAAAATGCAGCTTTTGACCGAGTTATGACGATTTTTGTGAAGGATGAGATCGCCCACTGATCAACAGTAAACCGCCCTGCTGTGATCTACCTTTTTTTAAATCATTTTCTCGAAATGATGTTTTATGAAACGGGGTAAGACGTATTTCAAAATCTATTTATCCCATTCACTTTAAATTCTAACAGATCATAGTTTACAACATTTTCTGCCGTATGACCCAATGATGTTTGTATATGTTTATCCATTTGTTAATGACGAATCGTTGAAGTTGTTTTATTGTTGAGAATCAAATTTTCTTCTGACAGCTTGCCGCATACGTGATTTTCGAAATTTCAAAAAAATTTCCGACCATACAAAAGTTTCTTCACTAAACTAAAGGTACATTAAAAAAAAATTTAATTCCAGATGACCCTGGTTCTCAGAACCACCTACACAGATTAACCATGTAGCAACGGCGGCACTTTGCTTAAATAATAACTTCAGTGTTTACCAATATTTTACAAAAAAGAATACTCAAGCTTGGTAAGACTATGCACCAACTGGGTGTAAAATCCCGAACCATCGGAACAATACTCTCGGTTGAAAAAAAAATTGAAATTGACGTTTTTTTCGGCCTATGCAGACTCGTTCATTTGCATAGCCTCTTTGAGCGCGTATTTATTGCCAACGTAGTCCGCACCAAAGTGACCAATACAGAATAATACCAGATAAGGTAATAAAACTAAGCTCCGAGGATGCACTTTGTTTAACGATTACCTAGTCGTTTCTGCCTGCTGATAACGTGTATTTTATATCGGGGTATGAGAAAGGGTATGAATAAATAAAGAAATTGCGTCGGTGTGTTTTTCGCCCACGCGCGCTCTCTTGTGAGAACGGAAAAGCCGGTTATCAGTATACGTAATCAGAATACTAATGAATCTCCCTTCTCCGTCTTTCTCTTTCTTTTGCATCCTGTCTCTCTCCCTCCATTTTCTTTCTCTTCTCTTCATCTATCACTCTCTCTCTCTTTTCATTCTCTTCCGTTCTCTCGATCTCTCGCCTTCTGCCTCGTCCTTCTCCTCCTTTCTCTTCTTTTTTGCTCCCCCCCTCTCTCTCTCACTCGCTCGCTCACTCGCTCACTCACTCACTCACTCACTCACTCACTCACTCACTCACTCACTCACTCACTCACTCACTCACTCACTCACTCACTCACTCACTCACTCACTCACTCACTCACTCACTCACTCACTCACTCACTCACTCACTCACTCACTCACTCACTCACTCACTCACTCACTCACTCACTCACTCACTCACTCACTCACTCACTCACTCACTCACTCACTCACTCACTCACTCACTCACTCACTCACTCACTCACTCACTCACTCACTCACTCACTCACTCACTCACTCACTCACTCACTCACTCACTCACTCACTCACTCACTCACTCACTCACTCACTCACTCACTCACTCACTCACTCACTCACTCACTCACTCACTCACTCACTCACTCACTCACTCACTCACTCACTCACTCACTCACTCACTCACTCACTCACTCACTCACTCACTCACTCACTCACTCACTCACTCACTCACTCACTCACTCACTCACTCACTCACTCACTCACTCACTCACTCACTCACTCGGCTACTTGTCTCGGCCACTTGTCTCTCTTTTGCCAATCCTGGATTGAATCTCGCATAATACAGCATCCGAACAATGAGCCGTTCACCATTCTATAAGAATACGCGATAGTTTTCTTTCCGCTCGTACGTATGGATCTGAATTCATCGAGCACAATTTCTTTCATACAACATACTAAGAAACAGTCGTTACGTTTGCGTTTTACAATTCTTCGAAAACATGTTTACCTTCGTCGAGAGGGCAATTTAAGAGTTTTCAAGACGATGCTGAAAAAAGCAATTACTTGAATTTGTAAAGGATTTCAAAGTCCTGTTGAGCTCTCGTCTGAGTTTTATTTCTGCAAGAAATATCATTCCATGTTGTGCCAACTTTTTCGAGACTTCGCGATCTTTCTGGACCAGAAAAAACTGCGACATATAATAACGGTAATTATGTACGTAGGTGCAATTTGGCATGATAGTCTATTAAAGGGCATGTGAAGATTGTCCGGTATACTTTTTCTCGATTTTATGGTGAACCAAAATGAGAGCAGTACACGAAAGCAGAACTAAACGACCGTCACTAAACGGGGTCCACATCTGGGTTGGACGGCTCGATTAATCGAATGATCGATCGGCCTGATTTTTTTAACTCTTTCCCGCTCTCCCTCTCACGCACTGCGATCGGTCTCGTTTCTCGTTCAATCTTTACTTCGCTTCTAGTGCAGTTTACGTATTTCAAGTCTTATGTATTGGTGATTTTCATAGTTTGCAAAGCCGCTTAATTTTCCGCCCGTTTGTCGATAAAATGTGGGTACAAAGTTTCGCACTCGAGCTCATCGAAATACCGCCGTGGCACTGACACGCGTAGATTAATAGCGTCGTTCATTTTTTCGCAAAGTGTTGCAATGTTCTCTCCTCTCACACACACACACACACACACACACACACACACACACACACACACACACACACACACGCCCGCGCGCGCGCGCACACACACACACACACACATCGTAAACTTTCGATAATAACTAGATACACGTGCAAATAAAGTGCTCTACTTCATCATCACACCTCATTTGTCATCTTCAACCGGGTGATCAAATTAGCCCAACACAAACGACAAGCTGCCACTATTCGCGCGCCAATTTCTTTGAAGGATGCAGAAGAGGTTGTTTCCATCCCTCGCTTCTCCAGATGCGAGCGATTATAGGAAATTTGCGGAACCTCCCAATTTTGTGCCTTCAAGGGTGTTTCGGTTTGTTTGGGTTTAGAATGATCAAGAACCCGAGTTTTGATTGCTCTTTTTTCATTGTTGTATTTTGTTATGCGGTTGAAGAACCCAAGTATGTGGATCAACGTCGGTGGCCAATGAGCTTTTGCTCCATCGATTTGAAATGCTCGTTGATCTTGTTGCAGCAGGAATATGGACAACGTAGCCACGTTGATTTCCGTGTCACGAGCCCTTCACGGGCTTACCACAAACAGACCACGCATATATTCAGCGATCGGATATCGCTTCATACACCCTGGACTGCGGTAGTATCGCTGGTAACGAATCGCTTTCTATCACCGCGTGCACAAGGAAATTCGATACGGTTACGAAATTCCGTATGGCACGGCAACGAGCGATTGAACGTTTCAGCTGTTCAGTTTATTTGAGCCTGCGGAACAGTTGTAGGGATGGATGAAAAGAAACGAAGCGCTGAAATGGAAACCTGGTCTTTCGATGTATATTCCGTTGCGTATGCAAAAGGATTGATTAATTAACAGTTTTCCGCCAATTGCGACGACTCATTGCGTTTGATTGAACAAGAATGGCTTGATTGTGCGCGGTTGGATATTAGTATCGAAGTGGTGTAGATCGTTTCATACCTGTGCACCGTGCCATAGAAAGTTTCGTCAAACAAATTCCGCATTGTGGGAACCGCTGCGGCGCTTTTGGAGCTTTGTACTTTATGGGAAACCCCCGATCAACGGTTGATTAGCGGGATTTAATCGCTTCCCCAGGAAAAGGATATAATTCGATGCATACCGTTGATAATCGGCTCTGAAATTGGGAAAATTGACATTCCATACACATCGTTCAAATGTGCGAGGCGAGTCCTCCAATTATGACGGGTCCAATTTGAGGCTCGATCACGTTGGAGCTCCTCACGAGCATTGACGATATTCAGGTACCAATCACGCATTCCGGCCGCTGAAATTTTCTGCTTTCTGGCATTCGGGTGGAATTCTCGTAGCTTGGATTTCGCCAGCTCGATTAAACGAGTGGAAACGTTTGCACGTTGTTCTCGTTTTACTGCAGTGTTGGAAAGGTTTCCTCATAACGTATGGTGAAATCGAGGGATTGTTAAACGTTGTAACGTTGAACTTTCAATTGTGGCTTTACGCGGATCGCTGTTGCATGTGAGAGAATTGTTCATGTGGACATACTCGTATACTGTAAAGCGTTCTGCTGACAAAGAATCGTACTACTTTACGCGGCCAAACTTGGTTCGATATTAATCGTTCTCGTGATTGCTTTTCGTGACACTTTTGAAAAACGATTTTTTTTCGCCTTTATCGACAGTTTATACTTGCAAGAATATCCTGTAAATATTTCAAGGCCGTATCTCTAATCATCTTATCTTGCAAAAATCGATAGTTAAATATTTAAACACGTTTTTCTCGAAATGAGATTTTTCAAATTTGCTAACATTGTAACTCAAAGAGCAATTAACCGATTGACTTGAAATTTGAACTGAGTACTCTTGAATATATTTACTCTACAATGACATAGGATATTTTTGATTGGATGAAAATTGACGAGATGGCATTGAAAAAGACGACCATTTTATAGGCAGGAAAACAGACTCTTTTTCATAACTAAGCCATTTTGTTAGATTTTGATTTTTTTTTTCGAAAATCCTACGTCATTGTACAGGAAATACCTTCCAGTTTAACGACATTTTTTTCGGTTTCAGCTACTCAATCGGCCGGAATCATGTCAGCAGTGGAGGAACTTTTTTTTGGCGCCTCAGAAGGCAGCGCATAAGTCGCGTGGATCTCAATATTTCTCTATGAAAAAATTATGTAATATAGTTCAAATATAGCCAAATATATTCCGAATTTTCCGAAACATTTAATTGAGTACTTTTCTTCCAAAAAATTCCCGAAAATCACCCAAATATTCAGCGTTCACACTGGTATAGTCCCCTGAGGGTTTCATAAGCATGAAATTTGTAAACGTCGTAAATTGTATTTTAAAATCTATCCGTCCGGTTGACTTTAAATTTTAAATATGTTTATCCATTTGTTAGTGACAAATGGTTTAAGTTGGTTTTTTGTGGGAAATCAAACTTTTTTCTGCAATTCACCATTTTAGTAATATTAAAAATTTTGAATAAATATTTTGTCCTACGACTGTTTGATTATTATATTAAAAGTATATATTTTGATTTTTCATTCAAGATCACCGTAGTTGCCAGAACCGTCTACATCTATCGGCCATGCAGCGATAACGGAACTTTGTCTCAATAAGTTAATATTAACTACATAGTTTATCCCTACTTTTACATTAAAAAAATAAAATAAACATTGCCCAGACTGCAGGCTCCAATGAAAATATATTTCAAAAAACTGTCAACATACCCAGCTCCTTGAAATGTCAAAAACATACATTACGGTTTTTCTCACTCGCCCTAAAACTCAAACACTTCTATCGAAAGAGGCAGTCGGACAAGAGTTACCTCAATGTCATTCGCTGTCAAGTAACGGAGGAATCAAAGATGCAATCATATCCCACAAATTACAAAACCAAGAGCAGTGTTCTCGGTCATCAGTCCGCCGCGTTCCCTATCAGTTTTCGCATTAAAAGTGTCCAACCCGAATGGATACGTTCGGGCGTGGCGATTTGTCTAGGTTGATGATTCCCGAATGCAGAGAAGGTACAGGTTCAGAGCTTGCGAACGTAAATGCTCAAAGTTCCGCGATAAAATCAGTCGTCTAAGACGGATGTGCGAGAGAATTCCCTCACTCGCTACTCTTCAGTTATTATCTATGCTGATCGCGGGAAGTTGAGGGTCCGAGGAAGATCGACATCCAAGTCCTTTGGTCAGTTCCGGAGTTTAACCGAAACCCGAAGTGAATGGGTGATCATTTCTCCATCCCTGCTTCGTTCTACTCCCATTCATCCCTCTCTGCCTCGCTCACATTCAATCTTACACTTCATCATTCTCCCCCATGATTTTCTTCATCCCTACCAGTGGAGCCTGCCTCTATCCTTCAGCTCAGTTAGCATCTTGGCAGGGCCAGGAATCACACTCCGCATAGGATCACACGTATAAACCCGGCTTGGATTGAGATGCTATGCATCGTATTTCGTCGCTAGGAGTACATTGGGTAACGGGTAACAGTATCCTGGGTCAAAATCCCAGTCATGCGGATGGGAATCCCTCTTCATCAGAGGATCTAGCTGGGAGGATCTTGAGGTGAATGGTGATGCCGTATACTCGCTCGTGGTGCTTGCTGTGGACGGATGCCACAGTCAGAGGGGTTGACCCGCAGCGGATCTTCACTACTGTCCTCACATATCCTTACATATACATACACACGTACATAAACACGCGCATATATATTACTTCCTATGTGGACCATGCTATGCTTCCATCAGTGACAGCAGCACCGACTGTGGTGTGCCAAACGTGTCGAGCGTACGGTACACCCCCTCCGTGTATCCAATGCGATATCACAGAAGGTCTACTGTAAACGACGAGGGTGAGCCAAAGAAAGAGAGAGAGAGAGAGAGAGAGAGAGAGAGAGAGAAAGAGAGAGAGAGCTGGATACGGGGAGTGAAAGCTTCGGGACTTGGACACTGCCAGAATTCAACCGCTGCGATCACGCGCCACGATTTTCAATTATCGGTGCCGGATACATTCGCGTCTATCTCTGAGCCTGCCTTAGATCTAGCCCGAAATTGGATATTCTACGTGCCCCGTCCCACTGGATGAGCAATAGGAAACTAGAGAATGGGCTATCTTGTGTTGCTTTAGGGTGAGAAGATGTTTCTGCTTTCGCTTCTCCCACCGCCCTTCTTCACCCTATCTCCCCAAATATGTCCGTAGAAAAATGGATATCGTGGCGAGGACTTTGCAAAATTCAGTTATCGCACACCTACTTTTTCGTCACATGTAGTTGCACGTATACTACGATGACCCAACACAAGCTGCGTTTTGGTATGCGATGACCAAAGCACAACGACGATTCACATAATGCGTAAAGATACCCGACGGATATTCCCTTTCACCGAGCATAAAACGCAGCGAACCTCTGTGGGTCCAAGCTTTCCACTTGAGAAACGTTTCAGGATGCATCCCACAAAACCAATAAATTTTTATCCATTCGCGGTTTGTTCGATGGTTGAAAGGTATCACATCTTCCGACCTCTATCGTTGCCCCTTTCCATACGCCATTTTATTTCTTCATAGCAAAAGGACGAAGGAGCAGATATCGTCTGTGGTGCAATTCTACCGATGTATTTTTCTTATCCATGGGGATTCCTAGGGGAGAGTACGGCGACGTTGAACACACTACCATCTAGAGAGATCACTGCTGAATGGATGTTCTCGTACCTCGTCCGTGTTTTCGTCATGCGATCACTCGATGGCTTTCCTCTCAATTCTTATCCCTTTCTCTACCTTCGTACCACTTTTGCATCTTCCTTCCTTCTCGCTTCTTCCCTTGAGGATCCGCGATTTTCAATTAACCTACCTTCGCTCAGCCTGAGGAAGGACCTGGTCGTAGAATTACCAGAGAGAACTTGAAAAGCTGACGGTGTAGAGCGTACCGCTTTTCCCCAATGTGACACATATATACGTATATCAGAACCGACCACCATGAAGTATATAGCAAGGTGGCAAAGCCCGATATCGATTTCCCGAATGGAAGAGTACGAGGTTCGGTTGCTCCCTTCGGGGCTTTGGTCCACTCAGGATTCTTCGATTTCCGTTTCTCTTCATCGCTCCATCATTTTAACACGTCCAGGGTATCAGTCTTGTGTAATTTGCGTAAAGCCCGAATGCACATGCACGCAATACACTCCAAGAGTTTCTATGTCCCCATGCAGGGCTGATGCGAGGGTTATGCAACGAGGAATACTAGGCGGAAGTGAGAGGTAGAAAAGCGCGGAGAATGTCGATTCCCGGGAGGGGAGCGGTGGTGGAAGAGAAAGCAAGCGCCTACGACGCTAGAAATTCCCCTAGTCGGCGAAAGTTCCTTGCACCGCTTCCTGTTCCTCAACCCTCCATCATTCCGAACATCCTACTTCCAGCACTGTACTGGCGCACCACTACCTTCATGGATACCACTACCACCAATGGCCAACTTCTTATTCCTCACTTCGCCGCACACCGCATTCACTTCGTCCTCATTCCTCAACCTCCTCCTCCTCCTCCTCCTCCTCCTCCTCCTCCTCCAGAGACTGTGTCTAGCGAGTCGAGGGAACGATTTGCATATTCATTAAACGCTCGCGGTGTGTCCCATCTATATGGCTCGCCGAGGGCTCGGATACGTATAGTTCCTGCCTGCTCGCAAGCCTCTATATATACATCAACTGACGTATACATACATATGTCGTAACTAAGTTTTACCTCTCGACGGAGCGCGAGGAGTGATCGGGAGAGAGAGAGAGAGATGGAAAGCGGGATCGAGTTTCGTTGATGAGGAGTAGCCTCTAGCTCTCTCTTGGCCCTGTCGTCAGCAAAGAGCCGCATCGTCTTTCGTCATCAATGGCAATATGGAGGTATGTAGACAGTAGTAAGAAGGCGCGTCGATGAGACCACCGGAATGGCATTGCCTGCATGTGTACGACTGTATTTAACGACCAAAATTTAAGGCGGATTTGCATTTTGACCGTTCTTCCTCCGAGGCAATTTTCTCTCCGACACTCCCGTTCTGAAGAGACACTCATCCAGGCGGCGCTTTCCCTCTCGCCGAGCGTATAACGACTCAAGCATGTATACCTCACAGTGATTTCAACTTCTAGCCGCGTGTAGGCCAGCCCCTTCTCTTCCCGTTGCGAGTACTCTAATACATCTCACTTTGGTATACAGTGCTCAAAGAAAGGATGAAGGGAAGCCGAGGGGTTGAGCAAACGAGAGGTACGCAGAAGATAAACGACATCTGGCTTGTGGCAAGTTGAATGGATATGGGCGAAGTCTTCTTACCATCCATGCTCCTTCCCGTATATACCAATTGGCACATAGGCCTATTATGTAGATATTTTACGACGGTGGTTCAAGATAGAGATACATTGACTCAATGAAATGCTATTCACTGGGAATTCTAGCAGTACAACAGAGTATAATTTACATTTGTATCTTGTACAAACCGTCCGTCAATGAGTTTGCTATTAGCAAATCCACTTCGCGAGTCGAAAAAGGCATGATTACACGACTGTGACTATGTTCTGCCAGCTTTAATTTGCTTATACCATTCAGCGCTAATGTCACAGCCACGTATTACATAGTTACGTTGTTACTCCAAGGGCTCCTTTTCTACCTCTTGCTTATTTGATAAAATATACCGGAACAGCTACCAAGTTCTGTGGGCGCTTGAACTCACTTTCTCTCTCTCTATCCCTTGCTCTCTCTTGAGGCAAGAAGCTATTCCTCCTCAGCAGCAGCGACAGCATCACCATCATCTCTTCATCTTTTATACCTCCCGCCCAGTAATTAATTCGCGTTTGCTTAGGTATCGTTGTCACCAGCCGGCATCTGCTTCGGCGTGGCGAACTCGAATACTGTGAGGAGAGAAACTACGTTTGGAAAATCCGGCTTTGGCCTGTCCCATCCTCCGGCAAGGGCGTGTTGGTCTCTTCCCCGACTCTCCCTCGCCAGTCGCCCGTTGCGGCTCCTGCCAGACCCCGAATTATGCATTTTCTTGTCACGCCGCCAGATAAGAGCTAACTGAATATTAATGCGGCGTGTAATAGTTTGTAAACTAGGTCCCATGCTTCAGGCTAGCTCACTCCATCGTCCTCGCCCCGCCTCGCACTCTGACTTGGTTATTTCACCAAGCCAACAGCAGCAGCGACGCCAATACTCTGGCGTGTTCACGGTACCTGTACGCTCAAAACAGCCGCGAGGGCTTTTGCAATCTAACCGCCTCTTCCTGTTGGGATGCATAGGCAAGAACCGCCGGTAGATGTGGCGCGCGTTCGGCGCCCACTAAAATTTGCAAACTTTGTCACCGGGCGTGTAGCAGGACCTGGAGGGATTCTCAGCAGCCGTTGGCACGATTCATTCGGCTTGGTAATTCAGACTTCCGTTACTCGGTGCCATCTGAGAGGATTACCCAAAGCAAGAAGGACCTAGAAGCGCAATTGACCACCAGCAGGGGAAACACTCTTCCAAGATCTACTAGCAGCAGACAGAATCCTGGATTCCTACTCGTCTGTTTTTCTGCTGCGTCCATCGCTGTCTATCCTGACAGTGTTTACGTTCCAACGGCGCCCGGTGCCAATTTTTGATCGTAGTGGTTTTGTTGTGAAGATAGACTTGATGCATGGTGTGTAGATACCTGGATGTTTGACAGGCTTATCTAGAAGGAGGGTATTACTTTTTGTTTTTGATCATCACAGGAATGACACCCTGTTGGGTAAGGAACTAACTACGAGGGGGGACCCATAAGTTCCGGGAATTACGCTGTGGTGGGGAGGGAGAGTGGGGGAAACTATTCTTTGACCACATGTCCGTTAGTATCACGCCACCTGCGTCAGTGTGCAAAGTTGTGTCGCTGTGAGTGCATCGGTTCGGCTGTAAGATTTTTTTTAGTAAAACAACTGTTTACATTTCGGCGAAAACGTAATGGCAGATTGTCGAGAACAACGCGCGGCTGTGAAATTTTGTTTCCTGTTGGGGAAATCGGCCGCGGAAACTATTGTTTCCGCCGCCATGACACCGATTGTCCACCCCCCATACTCACCGGATCTAGCCCCCTGTGACTTCTTTTTGTTCCCCAGAATCAAAAGGAATATGAAAGGAAAGCGTTTTGCCACTGTGGAGGAGGTGAAACAAAAATCGCTGGAAGGCTTAAAGGACATCCCGATGAGTGAATTTAAAAACAGTTTTGAACAATGGAAGAATCGTTTGGAGAAGTGCGTTGTGGTCAATGGCGAATACTTTGAAGGTGATCAAAATTTGGTGTAAAAATATTGAGAAATAAAGAAGTTATGACGAAATTCCCGTTTTTTTTGGGTCCCCCCTCGTATATCAACCCCCAGCTTATGGATTAGTTATACAGAATATAAATATGGGTTGCATAATGGAAAGTATACACTTTGAGGTGTATGTAGACTGTGAAGCTGTACGTGTACAAGGGCGGATAACTGTATTCTGGTATTGCGGCTTATTTACAATCTCCATCCTATTCTTTTCTTATTACGTATTACATATTCGATTTGCAGGTATACCTGCCTTTCCTTCCTCTCTATCTCTATCGGTCTATCCAGGAGTACTTTGGCGTCGCCAGCGCTGCGTTCGCGAACTTTCATTTCCGTTTTCCCACCTGCTTCGCCTAACTTGCATCTTTTTCACCATGCTTTCCGGCGCGCTCAGTCAACGAAATGCAGAAGCACCCGGGCCGATAACCCAACAACCTCTTGTAAGAGAGAGTGAACCACCTCCTTCTTTTCCTCTCTTCTTCTTCTTCTTCTTCTTCGTCTTCGATGCACCTTCTCAACTCTTTCCACTTTTGCCGCTGCTGCTTCAATTCCTCCTTCTAGCTTTGTACATTATTCATACACCTTACCTCCTTCTCGCATCGCCACTCGTCGTCTCGAGTATTACGCGCTCGATATCGTTCCGGTGGTTGTGCTGCCGCTTGAGGCACAAGAACGCGCTCGAGAGAAATCGTCGTCTCTCTCGATCCCTCTCTCTCTCTCTTTCTTTCACCTATTGTGCGCCTTTTTCCCTCAGGTTTCACCTCGCTTCTCATTTTCTTCCTCACTTCTAAACGTTTGTCCATTTCTCCATTCATGTAATTGCAGTGAATTGTGTTAGTTTTGGTATGTTTTGCCGGGTCACGATCAGGATCGATTAAAATCATTTAGTTTGTGGTTTATTTTCTCCGTGGCTGTTCAGACACAGTTCACGCGGAGATCCAGTGACATTTACGTGACATTTGAAAAGCACGCTTGCAAGGATAAAATTGTGAAAAACTCCACCCAGTTGGCCACTTTCCCGAAGTACAATAACTCGTCATCGGTATTGTATCTTTTCAAATATTCCAGCACAAGCATGAATACCCATTGGCCCATACTTACCCAGGTACACATTGTTTCGTCGGGCTTGGACGAAAATACATGACCGTCAATGGAGATCTAACTTTTCGGAAAGACACGGGGGCACTTCACTGTCGTATGACCTGCCAGTGGATGTTTATATTGTGCAAGGGGGCAGAGGCGGAGAGATAACGGAATAACAGAAGAGTTTGAAGAGAAAAAAGGAGGAAGCGAAAAAATGGGCGCAACAAAACGGTCTGTCCGTTGGCCTGGCCGTTGCCACTAGGAGTTTGCTCTTTGCATGCGACTCTTGCCGCCTTCGTTCCATTTTCCCGGAGACCTCTCTGCGCTACCGCTGTCGCTTGCAATCGATCCAGACAAATTCTCTAACGCTCGCCCCGCGTGGCAAATAATTACTCGAGCGTTATCACTTCGCGAGTCGTAGTAATAGCGTTGAGCAAACCGGGACTGGGGAAAGTCGAGCAGAAAAAGCCATAAAACGAGTGAGAGAAACTCAGAGACAGGAAGCGACCTATGATGGCTTGGAAAATATTAGCAAAGGAGTTCAAGAATGTAAAAAAGTTAGAAAGTAATGAACGAAAAGAGACGCAGGAAAAAAAGTAGAGGAGACCGCGATGGGTCTTTGTCGGAAAGAGGCAACGTACACCCACGATCATGAGGACATGAATAGCGGGTAGACTAGCGAAATATCGGAGTGGAGTTCGAGTGGACTCTCATCTTGACACCGAAGAGGAGCGAGGAGTTTGGGTTTGCTTGGACTACATACCACGTTGGGCCTCACAGACCTATAACAGTGGTAAAAAATCAATAATATTCACAATCAAATGAATCCGTTCCAAGCAGAAGACAAACTAGCGTTCTTGACTTGGCTTGGCCGAAGACCAATAACAATAAACTAATGGAACAGTTAGCCAAGCAATTTTAACTTGGTCTCCCTCATTGAGTTCACAGGAACGGCTTCTTGGTCTATCTATCTCAAGAGCGCCATCTCGGCGAATACTTCTCTCCTTACTTTTCATAGCCATCGAACTGCCTTTCCATGCTGCAACTTATGTTGCAAGCACACCCACGCACCACCTAGACATTTGATTCCACATGAATGGTCGTAGCGGAACAGCCTTTATCTTTCGTGTTGAACTTTAATGTCCCTAGATTCATCATAAACGGTTCTAGGATCCGAGACGTTTAACAGTATGGCTCCAGGATATTTCTCTCGGCAACGATGTGACCCCTACAGAACCATCGCATAACCCTCCCTGAATGCGCGCGCCATTAAGGACCCGTCGACAATCGCGATACCTATAGAGTCGTGTGCTGTGCCTAGGCGAATCCTGAACTTTTTCACTCGCACGACGAGCCCGAGGGCGAAAAGAGGCGAGCGCGGAGCAGGGAGGGTGGTTACGTCGCGTCCTTCCGCGGCTCGTAAACGCCACAAAGTTTCGAATTACCAGAGAAGTGCGGCGTTGCCGGGAGGTTGTGGCCGGTGGCAGCCGTCACGCTGCAACAACCTCAAGCTAAAAGAGGGATCGGAGGGGCTCCTAGGATATACGTATTGGGATGTTGAATAAGTTCTCACAGGTTTTTTTCGTGAAAATGAATGGTTTATTAAAAAAAAATCATTCCCAAAGCTTTCAAACGTTTCGAAACTGTTGTGTGATCAACTCCTAATGAATCTGCAAGTTCGGCTAGCGTCTGACATAAGTCTTCATGAAGTAATGCCTCCAATTCAACACATCAAAATCATCATTTTTGAAGCATCTAAACCAATCTCTCACGTTGTTTCTGACAGAGCGTGGTCGCCGTAAGTCTCATCAAGATTTCTGTGTGCTTCAGCTGCAGATTTTTGTTTGAATAAAGAAGTGCAGTAAAATTTCCCGCACATAGGGTCAAAGTGGAAACATACACAGCTATATTGCGGTATTTGAGCATTGTGTTTGTTAACCTAACAAAAATCAGAAACTTGCCAGTACCCGCTTTAGAAAAAAGGAGAGGGTCGATACACAGTGGCTCATTTTTTCGAGGTACACAGAGGTAAGTCATAATGTGAATATTTTCGTGTTGTGATTTATGTAGGCACTGGTACTACCTCATGAGGTAGGTACTCATTGTTGATGAATATTCAATAAATGATTGTGATTGATCTCATAATATGCTGTTTTGTAAATTAATTTTTCAATAGTTTACTGTACAATACTCCCCATTGTATAGAGAAAAGCACTCCATTACCTACAAGTGTACAGTGGATCAAATTGCATTTTTTTTAAATGGTTATTACCTCAATACCTATTGGGTTAGGCCGTTCAGTTTCTTTCAATAAAATGAAGCCATTGAACACACCTCACGTTTAGTCAAGGTTTCATTGAGATTGTGTAAATAGTTAGGCAGCCATAGACCTCTGAAAAAAATGAGCCACTGACCCCACTCTGACTCTACTCTTTTTTGGCACGAAATTTGACTCATGTGTGTCTTCCTATGAAAAAAAAGTTGTTTGCACTTCGGCGAAATGACATACACTGAACTTCAAGCTTGCTTGTAGAACTTCTTTATAGATACGTTACCATCTTAAACTACACCCACGTAGTTCTGGTAAAGCCATCTTTTGGGAAACAGCGAGAACTTATCCCAAGTCCGAATACTTTAGTGGCAAGTAAAGAGGAAAGCGAAACTGCAAATATACGTATATGGCAAAATGATATTTTGAGCCCTTCGTTACTATCTGATGCTGCCTACCAGCACATCTGGTTGTTTCAAGGACAGCCCTTAGTACTTTTTTTTTTAACAAAAACTTTTTGACAGGACATTTAGTCGCCCTGCACGCAATCACAGCTCCCCACCCTTTTTCTAGGTCTCGATTGCATCCTGCCACTAAAAAACTGCACTCTAAAAGACCAACAGTTCCATGTACCACACGAGCTGGACGAAACAATAAACCAACGACACTTTTACTTGTATCCATGACGTAACGGAATAAAAAAAAACTCCATCAGCTAATCGCACATATAATATTCGTGTACGAGTTCCCATAGAAATTCTAGTAACGTTGGCACCATGATCCTCTGATGATGATCACGGAAAGATGAAAACTTTTTATTGTGTAGAATCATAGCACGAAGGGTAGATAAGAGTTCTTCAGGCATATCTTTCATCAGATTTCTCGCTCCATTTTATACTACTGTCGTTCCTACTGTCGTCGCTGGCGATCTCAGTGCACCCATTGATACGTGAAATTGGATGATAATACGTAAATTGTTGTTTGCTCAAGTAGAAACCGATTCCGGAGAACCAGATTTCCTTTTACTTTTATTTCAGTATCCGTAAAAAGTATATTTGGGTGTAAAAAGATGGCAATCCTTGAAGCGTTCAACTATTCTCATTACGACATGTTTATTTACTGTAGATTTATTTTCCACTTCAAGCTGCGACACGTTTGGTGTAGAATGGAGCGCCCTTTTTGTTTTTCATCAGCACATGTCGGAGGTTGGTAATAAAGGTGTATATCAGAACTAAATCCTAGGCTCAGACCGTAAATGATTTGATGCAGAAAATGATCGATGATCGATGATTTTTTTTCACATTCCCCTATTCAATAATTGCAGTGAGGCAAAACAACGCCCTTTTTAAAAGATTAGCCCTTAATAATATTAAGGGCTCATCTTAATATATATATATATATATATATATATATATGATATATGATATATTAATATTTAGACATTTAGAGATTCCTCAACATGATTCTATACTTCCCATGCTAACAACATAAAGAACACATTGTTTGCTACTTTTCAATTTTATAACTCGCCAACGGGTAAACGTACAACAATGCTTGAAACACATTTTGATAGGAAATTAAACGCTCTATAAAAAAGGTCTCTTATAATTTCATAGTAAATCTAATTTTTCAAAAGTTATTCAAGGTCAAAGTTGAATCTATAGTACATTTCAAGATTTTTTCACAATTCCGGCGAAACGATCAGACTGATCACAAAATGTCATAAGCCAATTTTTATAGACCATTTCATTTCCTATAAAATCATGTCATTAAATTATTTAAAAAATAATAGTATAATAGTTAACGGCTTTACAAATTCATTTTTAGGAGTGTCACGTACGACGTTATTCTTTCTTATTTCTTTCGGCCAGCACACACATAATTGTACACGAGCGAGAAGCAATACAGCCCGCTATTTTAATTTTTACCACGACCAATAATGTGAGCGTTCAAGAATATCCACCGACTTGTATTGTTTCTCACACTCGATAAACACGTGTATCACTAGACCAAGGCGAAGACATACTCCTTCCTTGTTCATCGACTGCGTTAAATACCTAAGGCGCTTATTTTCGTGTGACGAACCACTCTGCATGAGAGCGGTAATAAAAGTTTTTCCGGCCGGAGCCTCGAGCCCTACCATAGGAACGAGCGAAGCGACACTTGAAAATTCCAAAATATCCAACTTTTATTGCTCTCAGAAGGGGTCTAACATCTCAAGAACTAGCCAGAAAATGTTCACCTTTCTTATGCCCAAATAAAGAGAGCAGCCCTCCTGGCAAGTTAACTCACTCTTATAAAAACCCCTTGCCACAACGATAATCGAATTAGTTCCAACCAAAATTTTCACGCGTCGTTACGCTGTCCGAAATCCGGGTCTTCTGTAGAAGAGTGTGATTCGGCGTAATTATAAAAATCAATTTATATCGTTTTATAATCAAAAGGGTCAAACGACCAAATATTTCAAGTACAAGTTATTGTTAATCCGCGACCAGATCTCTAGAAGATTGTGAGAGTACGCGTGTGTGTTTGAAGAAATATTCAACGAAAGCAAGAATACGTTATTGTAAAGCGACGACACCGCTCCTGATTGTCGAAGGTATTTATCACATTATAATTTCACTTGGAATGTACCAAATTATTATTTCATCGAGTGTTTATTAAAACTATTGTGTGACTCAAGACATTGAAGTCCCTTTATTATCAATCCCCTAAATCCATAAAAGAAACAAGATCTCTCGAGGTCTCACAGCAAACGTTCCCACATAATTATTATCCCGAAGAGCACTCGTGACTCATTAGGGTAGTAATCGGAGTAAAGCGTTTACCGCTCGACGCTTATAACTCTAGAAATATATATCTTTTCTAAACGGCTTCGGACGTAACAGAAAATTTTGGTGACAGCGGTGGGATATGCTGAACGTTTCTTTTAATTTGTGAAATTTATTTGAAAATAAAAATAAAAATAAAAATTAATGCAGAATAAATGAATAAAATAAATAAATAATCGAATCCTTAATTACATTTATATTTTTAAAAGAAAAAAAAATAATAAGAAGAAAAAATGGCAAACGCCGAAATAATTGCAAATCTCACTCACCATCAAAACATCACTGATGCAATGTTAACAAGTATGGGTGAATGTATGGCACTCCAACAAGCATTGCTTCACGTGCCAAATTTTAATGGCAAAAATATGCCTTTAAAAGCTTTTATTCAAGATGTTGAAAATGGTCTTACGTTTGTGCCTGATGGCTTACGTAACGCCTTCTTTAAAGCCGTTTGTTCGAAATTGAAGGAAACCGCTCGCGATGCAATCGCTGATAAAGAAATTAATTCGATTCAAAGTCTATCGGACGCATTAAAAGAATATTTTTCGCCAAAAAAATCATACCCCTTCTATTGTGCGGAAATTCAAGGTGTCAGACTAAGACGCGAGGAAACAGTCCTTGACTATTACACGAGAATCAAACAATTGCGAACGAGTGCGATAGCTGCTCTGAAGGATAAATTTACTGAAGAACAATCAAACCAAATGTTACCTATGCTCGACGGATTGGCCTTAGAATCTTTTAAAAGAGGATTATCCGACGATCTGTTATACGCAATTAGCGTTCAAGATCCACAAACACTAGAAGAAGCTTTTCGAGTAGTTCAACGCGTTGAGCGAGATATGCAGGGCGCAAATGCAAGAAATTCAAATTCATTACGTTTCACCCAAACTCAGCCATCATACCAGAGCCCGCGAAACGTAGACTCACGTCATGTATCTTTTTACCCTTGGGAAGAAAGAGATCCTAACGATAAAAGTTCCAATTTTAGAGGTAACTTCCAGTCAAACTTTCGGTCTCCAAATAATCGAACATTCGAAAAGAATTCAGATCTCTTTCAACAGCGGCCATTCATAAAAAGGCCTTTACACAGAAATTTCCCGAACTTCCCCCAGAATCATTTCTACGCACCACAAGCGTACCCCCCTATGCCTTACATGCCGCCTATGTATTCACCTTGGCCGGGCTATCCTCCTAATCATTATCCACCTTCCTATCCTATATACCAAAATCAGCCTCTTAAAGACGAAAGATTCTCTCGCGGAGAATTCGACGAAACGAAGACAACCTCTTTCCAACGCACTAATTCAAGCGAGAATTTAAACTTGAAACCCGCCCGTCGAATGGACGCATCGACGAGCGAATCACAAACTCAGCGTCCTTCGACTGTGAAATTCCTTACGGTAGACGATACGTTAGATGGACCGACGGACAAAGACGGTCACCAATAATAACGCTACGTGCCCCCGAACTCGAAAATGGTTACGGCCGTTTTCTTATTGATACTGGTGCCGATATAAATATAATTAAACTGAGATCGCTAAAACGACGGTGTATAATTGCAACACACGAATCGCTTACGCTATCAGGTATAACACCCGATAAAATATATACGCTAGGGTCGACTGAAATAACCTTTTTCGAAAAACCAGAAAAATTTCAAGTTCTCGATGAAAATTCTGCTATTCCCGCGGACGGAATAATTGGGATCGATTTCCTTCAAAATGAAGAAGCAGAAATATCTTTTCACCATAACGCACTTGTTACTTCTTCAAAGCCAATTACACCTATTCCTTTTGAACCAGTCGAAGGAAATCAACCTCGAATTTATCATTCACCAATCGAGTTACCTAAGGAAAATAATAATACCATTCTTAATCTCAAGGCCCGCAGTCGTACCCAAGTGTCGATAAAACTATTAAAAACAGATTTGAAAACAGGTTTTCTACCCCGAGTACCGACATTAGATCACGTTTTTATTGGAAATGCAGTTGTTTCAAATAACAATAACACATGCTATGTGTATGCAATTAATGCATACGAAGACGATTTACAAATCGAGCTACCGCCACAAGAAATATTGCCATTCGATTATTACGAAAGTGAAGAAGACTTTTTCGACCACGACATTAACGACGATATTGCCGCTCATACGCATAAAACGTACGATGAAAGAATTAAAATCATTCAAGAATCTCTTCGCTTGGATCATCTCAATACAGAAGAACGACAGCACGTTTTCGATCTTGTTAACGATTTTTCACACCTATTTTATCTGCCTGGTGATAAACTACCGGCCACGTCAGAAATCAAACACAGCATACCTACGACGGACGAATTACCTGTGACAATCCGACAATACCGATACCCTCCGGTACATAAAGAAGAAATTAATAAACAAGTGAAGAAACTTATCGAAAATAATATAATTATCGACTCGGTTTCTCCGTATAATTCGCCTCTATGGATTGTTCCCAAGAAACCAGATTCAAAAGGGAATAAACGATGGAGGATGGTAATCGATTTCCGCGCATTAAATGAAAAGACAATAAGCGATGCTTACCCTTTGCCTAACATCGTTGAAATCCTTGACCGGCTCGGTGGAGCAAAATATTTCTCGACCTTTGATTTAGCCTCAGGCTTTCACCAAATCGAAATGGATCCCAAGGACCGACAGAAAACAGCCTTTAGCACCCCTAACGGACACTACGAGTATGTTAGAATGCCTTTTGGTCTTAAGAACGCACCTGCTACTTTTCAAAGATTAATGGACAGAGTATTACTCGGTTTACAAGACACTGAACTATTTGTTTACCTTGACGACATAGTAGTTTTCGCTTCTTCCCTAGAGGAACACGGTACAAAGGTCCGCCGACTTTTTGCTAAACTCAGTAACGCCAATCTTTCATTACAACCAGATAAATGCGAATTCCTTAATACTGAAGTTATCTATCTCGGACACGTGATCAGTGACGGAGGCGTTCGTCCTGATCCTAAAAAGACAGAAGCGGTCGATAAATTTCCAATCCCTAGGACAGTAACGAACATCAGACAATTCCTTGGCCTAGCGGGTTATTACAGAAGATTTATAGAGAATTTCTCGGGACAAGCTAAGCCGTTGACAGATTTATTGAAAAAGGGTGTAGAATTTAAATGGGGACCAGAACAACAGAAAAGTTTCGACTACTTAAAAAGAGCTTTATGTGCCACTCCAATTTTGCAATATCCGAATTTTGAAGAACCTTTTATTTTAACGACTGACGCATCAAATTACGCAATCGGTGCAGTATTGAGTCAAGGAAAAATCGGCGAAGACAAACCCATAGCGTACATGTCAAGACTATTAAATCCAGCCGAGAAAAATTACGGAACAACTGAAAAAGAATGTCTAGCCGTGGTATACGCAATATTACATTTCAGACCTTATTTGTACGGACGAAACTTTACGCTCGTAAGTGATCACGAACCGTTGAGATGGATTGATTCAGTAAAAATGCCAGTTCAGCGATTGATCCGCTGGAGAATAAGATTACGCGAATACGACTACACATTTGTATACAAACCAGGGCGACTTAATTCAAACGCCGATGCCCTTTCCCGAAATCCCGTTACCACCGATACGATTATATTACCAATTTCATCTTCCGCTAAGAAAACATCAATGACAGTAAGCCCACGGATTGCAACTTCTTCTAATCCAATAATTAAGCGTGGCCGACCATTGGGCAGTAAAAACAAACCGTTACCCACCCTTTTTGAGGAACCAAGCATTTCTGGTGCAACAATCGGAGAAAGAGTACGAAATCGTAAAACTACCCCCAATGTTCCAGCAGTACCTATCAAAACCTCGCGAATCACGCAAAAACAACATTTCTCTGCAATCCCATCAATATCTGAAAGGGCACCTCCTACCGCACGGGCCCGACACAGCGCATTTCCTAGCCTTGCCCCTAAACGGACATTGCCACAAGTACGTTCAAACGAGCCATCATCCCGACCGATGAAACGGATTACAGACGCTTTAAAATTTGCTTTTGACATCGACGAAAGCCTTCAGACTGACGAACCTTCCGAAAACGAAAACTTACCCAAGGTCTCAAAGAATAAAAATATAGTTGAAATAAATGACAATGAAAGCCCGAATTCAGATAATAGAGATAAATATTGGTGGGATCATACCCACGGAAATTCAGGCGCGAATAAAATATGTGCCACCCAAACCGACGAACATACTGACTCCGATGACGCTGACGATGAAGTAGCGAACTTTGGTGAATCCGCAATTACGTTTCGACATCCCACGGGTAGATCGACTCCCGCAATAAATAATAACACACAAACCAGTACCGATGAAGACGAAACTAATTCACAAAGACGACCTCACTTCAATAAATTAATATCAAATCCCGATTCTGCAGATAGTGATAGCGAAATCGAAATTGAAAACGCGGAAATTGACGAACCTCCGGATACAATGCTCAACAAAACGGTTTCAAGTACAATTCCACCTGCATTGTTTTACCCTAATATGGAAAAGGATGAAAAGAAAATACAAATAAGTATTACTAATGAAAACTTAACTTATCACAAAGGAAATTATTTGCACTTTATTTCGGCCGATTGTGAGTTTACAACTATGATTTCACGATTGCTTATTGAAACGGATAAAATTTGCCCACAAGACATCAAATGGAAAAAGCCTAAATGCAATCAAGTCTTAGTTACGACAAAAGGGAACAACAAAATTTTTAGTGCTGTACTGAAAACTAAACACTTTGAAACTTTTTCAATCCAAGACCTGAAAAATGTGCTCCATACCGTAAAAGACGTGATAACCGAGTATCAAATCAAATCATTACGAATATCAAAACCGGGAGACATGCTAGAAACTTACAGTCACGCTTTTATAACGGAAATACTCGAAGAATGTTTAAACGATTGCGATTGTTCTATTGTCCTTTGCCAAGGTAACGTTGTAATACCGGACGAAGAAATAAGACGCGAAATAATTTCCGAGTATCACGAGAGTTTAGTAGGCGGACATAAAGGAGTAACTAAAACTTATCGACGTATTCGAGAACGATTTTATTGGCCTAACCTCAAAGCTGAAGTAACGGAATACGTGAGAACTTGCTCCAGTTGTCAAGAACAAAAACTGACTCGGATTAAAACACGCGAGCCTATGATAATTACTGATACGCCAGCAGAACCCTTTGACAAAATTTCGATCGACACAGTAGGACCATTGCCCGTAACGCCAAACGGAAATCGACATATCCTCACTATACAGGACAATCTGACGAAATATTGCATTGCTGTACCTATACCCGATATAAAAGCTGAAACAATTGCTGACGCTCTAGCTCGTAACGTCATAATTCATTTTGGAACCCCAAGAATCATTCTGAGCGATCAAGGCAGATCCTTTGTTGGACAAGTGTTTCACCACCTTGTCAAACTATTTAAAATCAAACATGTTACAACTTCAGGTTACCATCCCCAATCCAATGGATCTTTAGAACGAAGCCACATTGTCTTGACTGAATTTATTAAGCATTACATTGACAAATACGAAGACTGGGACAAACTCATCCCTTTTGCAATGTTCTCCTATAACACCTCAATCCACGAATCTACTAATTTCACTCCTTTCGAACTCGTATACGGTAAACCTGCCCGTATCCCAAGCTCCTTTCCTTCCGCTGAGAAAATCGAAACTTATGGCGATTACTTGTGCGACCTTACATCCCGATTGAATGAAATGCGACAACTCGCTTCCAAATCGTTATTAAAATCCAAATATCGCTCCAAACGGTACTACGATAGGCAAATTCACGAAGTTAACTTCAAACCGGGAGATATAGCCTACGTAATAAAAGAACCGCGAAAAGGAAAATTCGACTGTCATTACACCGGACCATATTTGATAACTGAAATCCTCAACAATCATAATGCTGTACTAGAAACAGAAACTGGAAAACGTATAATTAAACATTTAGACAAACTAAAACCTTGTATACGATGACAATTTATCTTGCTACTTTGAGTGACTTACTAACACTTTATAGTTGAATATCACTAATGTTATATTTTTTTTGTATGTTGCATCAATAACACGTTTTTCTTATTTTTCAAAGGATTTCCAAAGGAACAAAACAAATGTATACAAAATAATTACAATTCTCTCCTCGCTTCTACTCGGAAATTGTGTTTCACCCGCTCATGAAGACCAGCCAATCGACAGCATTACCGGCTCTACCATGAATCTAAGGCTAAACCTCGCCTCACGTCGACTGAATGACACCTCATCATTTCCAACAAAACTTAAGGGCGACGAACAACAAGCAAGCCACATCCATCGACGCATTGGATGCTGTCCAACAAAGACAACATCGCTGACGGCGCTCAAACATTAAGAACTGCAAGAATGCCCACGGAAGCGATGGCTGCGAAAATGCCGAACTGATCTGCTATACTAGAGTACCAAACCGTCTTTCATGATGTCGTTCGAGGCGAAAACCGTAATAACCATACGATAACCGTATGCCCATTAAAACAAACAAATATTGTCAATATAGAAAACTATAGACAGAACGTTGAAAAACCTATGATACATAGTAATACATTACCGACATTAACTAATAACTATAATGATAACGATAACGGACGCAAATTAATGCATATTAAATTTCAAGAAA
The DNA here is from genome assembly GCA_944452715.1 of Ophion slaviceki. NCBI lineage: Eukaryota > Metazoa > Arthropoda > Insecta > Hymenoptera > Ichneumonidae > Ophion > Ophion slaviceki. The sequence goes on from OX101783.1 coordinate 22,039,012, forward strand.
GAATGATATCGTGATTGGAAGTTAGAATATTTAAACTTTCTATTATATACCAATGGATTCAACTCTATTACAGTCATCACCTACCCTCTGTTCCGATCCTTATATCCGGAAACACCGCAGAATGTCAAATCAGTTTCCAACATATTTCGATGCGTATTCAAGAACATCGAGTGGAGAGTATCGGTTTCAAAAAAAGGGTTACATAAATATATACATATATATATACACACGTTTATACATATTTTTATATGTCCGTCCCTGGTCGAAACATTGACGGCTACATACAACCTCGGTTTGTAATCCGCTGAACAATCGCAATGTCTAGATGTATCTTCTTTGAGGAGAGCATTGTCAGAAGACATATATGCACATCAGGTGGAATTTACAAAACCAATACCGATCGATCAATAACCGAACTCATTATCAAAACCCTCGTCAGATGTCGAAACGCACGAAATATATTGTCACCCACACCAAGGATGACGAGTCTATGGAGAAACGCTATCAGAACGACATTCATAATCCACATCCCCTTTGAAAAACTTAGTACCCTACTCCTTACGACCCCGAATTTTACAACCAGATGTTGAAACCATATTTCAAACTTAGAGCTAATGATTCTTGTACTATTTATACATATTCCAATACAGCCATATTTTAATATGCATAAATTTGAAGTCACCGAGGACGATGACTAGTCTAAGTGGGGAGGTGTCACGTACGACGTTATTCTTTCTTATTTCTTTCGGCCAGCACACACATAATTGTACACGAGCGAGAAGCAATACAGCCCGCTATTTTAATTTTTACCACGACCAATAATGTGAGCGTTCAAGAATATCCACCGACTTGTATTGTTTCTCACACTCGATAAACACGTGTATCACTAGACCAAGGCGAAGACATACTCCTTCCTTGTTCATCGACTGCGTTAAATACCTAAGGCGCTTATTTTCGTGTGACGAACCACTCTGCATGAGAGCGGTAATAAAAGTTTTTCCGGCCGGAGCCTCGAGCCCTACCATAGGAACGAGCGAAGCGACACTTGAAAATTCCAAAATATCCAACTTTTATTGCTCTCAGAAGGGGTCTAACATCTCAAGAACTAGCCAGAAAATGTTCACCTTTCTTATGCCCAAATAAAGAGAGCAGCCCTCCTGGCAAGTTAACTCACTCTTATAAAAACCCCTTGCCACAACGATAATCGAATTAGTTCCAACCAAAATTTTCACGCGTCGTTACGCTGTCCGAAATCCGGGTCTTCTGTAGAAGAGTGTGATTCGGCGTAATTATAAAAATCAATTTATATCGTTTTATAATCAAAAGGGTCAAACGACCAAATATTTCAAGTACAAGTTATTGTTAATCCGCGACCAGATCTCTAGAAGATTGTGAGAGTACGCGTGTGTGTTTGAAGAAATATTCAACGAAAGCAAGAATACGTTATTGTAAAGCGACGACTGTTACATCCTAGCGAATGTGCCTTCTCTCGGTTATTCCCAATATCCTCATTTGCCGTCATAAGCGTATTAAATGTATAAATCTAAGAATAAGACGCGTAACAACATTAAACGGAACTTGCGTACGTTCCGCGAGCATATTTTTCATTTATTTTATTCAGTCGGTCCGCCTCGTGTTATAACCTCGCATTTCTTCAAGGCGTAAATATCGAACTCCCAGAAGGAAATACGAGGCACCATTCGAACGATACGAGAAGACTTTGCATCCAGCCTAAATAAGTCCCGGCCGATAATTATTTAACATGATGCCGGCAGGAAACGAGAACTCAACAACGCTCGATCTCTTCGCGCACCCAATATAATCTTTTGATATGAGAAGTCACCATAGTCATAGTTTAACATAACACAAACCATGCGAATGCTTAGGTCTCAGATATCGAACTCTATATCCCATGCGCGTTTTCGCCGAAACACAGGACAAAGGTCCCCTGCCTTCGACACGTGCGATTCTATATAAGGAATGATCGAGATCCATTCTGCGAATCATGAATATCGCGACCAATCACGCTAAACCTTAAAGTTCTTTCTCCCACAATTCATCCCCACTTAATTTTTTCGTCAAGAAAGACTTCCTTCCTGAAGTCAGTCTCCCAACAATTGCCATCGCGTTCAGATCAAGTCTCCCAACAATTGCCATCGCGTTCAGATCAAGTCTCCCAACAATTGCCATCGCGTTCAGATCAAGTCTCCCAACAGTTTCCATCGCGTTCAGATCAAGTCTTCCAACAGTTTCCATCGCGTGCAGATCTCAGTCTTGCAAAATCGTCTTCACTTCTTAATCTTGTTCTGACAGAATTCGAAGTGCAGTACCGATATCATAGAGCTTTGAATATTATACATCTTCGGGTTTTGACCGAAGTGTCGTATAAACGTTTAGTCGACTCTCGCGGGCTCGAGTCTATAAAATAGTTCAAGTGCTGTTTACCACGCGTATATACATAAATACTCTCAGCGCCCAAGAGTCTGGTGCTGGTGACCGCTTTCCGAACGCTAAGCGTGGCGTCCATCAACGAGACCCTTATCTGCGAGCGACAACCGATATTCTTGCGAGCGAGCGTACCTACACACCGATACACTCACGAACACAGCGACCAATGTAAGCAACCAAATTTCATTTTATGTTAATCCGATTGTTCCCCCGACTTCATAGTTATTTTCATTGTCATTTTGTCTGTATAAGTAACCTTATTCATCCGATCACTTATTTGTAATAAACCTTTAGTTTAGTTTGTACAAATTTGTCGGATTATTTCTCGATACCAAATCACTGCATGATTTCCTAATTTCAACTCATTCCAAGCACTACCCCTTTTTACCCTCATCCCGTGCTATTGCGCTTGTCGTAGGCAAAAAAGGAGGGAATCAAAAAAATATATGCCCACGTCCCTTCTGGACGTGACATATTAATTTTTGGGGGCTCGTCCGGGATATTAAAAAGGGAATGTGCCGATTGATTCAATGTCCGGGGACGAATCAACAGCTAGTTCGTTGAATTTAAATATCACTGACGACTTAGGTGAATCATCGGGTTATTCTTTGAGAAGTTCTGACGCTCAATTGCTACCCGGTCTCGAACCTAAGAAACGACCAGTAAAAAAATTAGAATTACCCCAAAAAGTCGATAACGAAAACACAACAGACATGGCGCTAGGTACAAATCAGTCACTCGCTTACGTATCTTTAAGGGAAGCTATCGAAATGGTCCCGGATTTTGACGGGAAAGGTAGCTCCTTCTCAGATTTTGTAGCCGGATGCGAAGACGCATTGGCGTCGCTTCCGCCCGGATCCGAAGCACGGTTTGTGAGAGTCATTCGAAACAAACTAAAGGGTCAGGCTAAGAAGGTCATTCGGTCGTCCACGTTCGAAACAGTAGAATCTCTTCTGCAATTTTTAAAGAAACTATATGCTCCAAACAAAACTGAGGTGCAACTGTTGGGAGAACTCAGTCACATTTTTCAAGGAAGCGGTGAAACCGTGATAGATTTTTCCACTGCAATTAGGGATAAAGCAAGGGAAATACTCGACGCTCAACCAACATCCCAAAACGGCACGGAAAGTGCCGCTCACAGAAAAACATTAGACGGCTATTTCCTCTCCTGTTTCAAACGCGGGCTAAGACTGGAGATAGAACAACGTCTCCCTCGGTGCGACGATATCTCGACCGCTATAGATCATGCGATCGAAATCGAACGCGACCTCGAAGCCCGTAAGGAACTTTTCTCGTCCTCTATTAGACCTGTTCCGAACAAATCGGTAAAAACCTGTAGCATCTGTAAAAAGGACGATCATTCGAGCGAAGCTTGCCGACTCGCGGCAATCACATGCCAAAAATGCAACAGTAAAGGTCACAAAGCCGAACAATGTGGAAAAAATCAAATTGCTCAAAAATCGGTCACGTGTCAAATTTGCGATAAACCCGGTCACATCGCGAAAAATTGCTACGTTAACCAAAAATCTTTCAATTCTTCTGGCAATCAATCACACCGCTCGCTCGGTCCTCAATGCCCACTCTGTCATAAGCAGGGACATACCGCGGACCGATGTTTTAAATTTCGAAACAATCCCCCGAATTCTAATCCGCCAACCTGTCGGTATTGCAAAAAGGTCGGGCACACTATCGAAAACTGTCGTGCTCGCGATTATAATAATTCTCGTAATCAGTCGGGAAACGGGCCGAGTGCCCCTCGGACAGACGCGCCGAGCGGGCCGCCCACTCAAACGCGTCAAGCGAACGCCGTCGCTCTCGGGGAGCCGAACGTAACTATCCGACCTACGCAATAAAGTCGGAAAATTTCAACACGTTGCCCTCGGTGTGTATCGGAGTACTACCGGAAAAAGGGGCAATTTCAATGCTGTTAGATAGCGGTGCCATCCCCAATTTAATAAAGAAAGCCTATACAAAAAATATGGTAGACATCAACGAAGAAGATGTCATTAAATTAACAGGCATATCCGAATTACCGGTCTTTGGACTAGGGAGCGTGCTACTTCGCGTATTCGACTCCGAATCGCTATTTCACATTATACCCGATAATGTGCCGCTTCCCTACCCCGGTCTGCTGGGGTCCACATATTTTTATGAAACCAAGTCCAATATCAATTACCGCACGGAATGTCTCGAGTGTGGGGATAAATCATGGCCTTTCGAAAAAAGAACCGAACCCGACGAGGTGATAGAAATCCCCGCGCGTTCGGAAACTCCCTTCTTCGTGAAGGTAAAAGACAGCGTAATAAAAGAGGGATACCTCTCGCCTTTGAAAATCCGTCAAGGTGTATACGCCGGCGATTGCCTGGTGACAAACATCGACGGAAAGGCTCATTTGAAGGTGTATAATACCACAAATGACGCTGTCAAACTGATCGTTCCAGTTGTGGAGCTGCAGGAATTCGACGCTATCGAAGACCTGTCAGAAAATACTCCCAGTTCAGACTGTACGACAGTTTCAAATTCTCGTTCAATCCCTCGTGACCCTCCTAATTCAGGCGTAAATTGCACGACAATTGCGCCGATCCAGAGCCCGAAAGTGGCCAATTCCAAAATTTCGACGACAAATGTCGAGTCAAATAACAAATCTTGTAGCGAGGAAAGAACGAGAATCAACATCAATCAAAATAAAAATTTCAGTCAAATTCGGGGCCAAAAATCAAAAGCAGACAAAAATAAAAACGCGAAAAACTCAAAAATGAAATCGGTCGAAAATTCAAAAATCGAGGTCAATTGTAACGAACAGTTAAACAATGAAATAAATCAAAATAAAAGTCAAAAATCGAGTCAAAACGTGATCTGCGTTCCTGCCTCTGAATCAACATCGCGTATAAAAGAAAATAATTCAGAGCGCTGAAAAATAATAAAAAGTCTCTTGCGACTCGACCACCTTCCAAAAATCGAATTAAAACATGTCGAAAAAATAATCGAACAATATTCAGACAGATTCCATATAAAGGGCGAACCTCTAGAAGCTACACATGTGCTTCGACATAAGATTCCAACGGTCGACGACCTACCGATAAACACTAAACAGTATCGGTTCCCCCAAGCACTCAAGGGCGAAGTCCAGCGTCAAGTGGACGAGCTACTAGAAACAAGAGTCATAAGCCACTCGGAATCTCCAAACAACAGTCCCGTCTGGATAGTTCCGAAAAAACCAGACTCCAACGGTAACAAACGTTGGCGGATGGTAATTGACTTTCGTGCTTTGAACGAAAAAACAATCGGTGACTCATATCCGCTACCCAACATCACAGATATTCTGGATCAATTGGGACGCGCGAATTATTTTTCAGTGTTCGATTTAGCATCCGGTTTCCACCAGATCGAAATGAGTCATGAAGATAAATCGAAAACCGCTTTCTCTACCCCACATGGGCACTACGAATTTTCCAGAATGCCATTCGGGCTTAAAAATGCCCCGGCAACCTTCCAGCGCTTAATGGATATCGTATTGAGTGGACTCCAAGGAGTATCCCTCTTTGTTTATCTCGACGATATCGTAGTGTATGCCAGGGACCTAGAGGAGCACGGTAAAAAGATTCACGAACTGATGGAACGATTGCGCAAAGCCAATCTCCAACTCCAACCGGATGAATGCGAATTTCTTCGACCAGAAGTCAGGTACCTAGGGCACATAATCGGTAAAGACGGACTTAAACCAGACCCGAGCAAACTCTCAGCCGTCAAAGATTTTCCTGTACCCAAAAATGTCAAAAATATTCGCCAATTTTTGGGCTTAACCGGTTACTATCGTAGGTTTATCAAAGACTTCTCCAAAATCGCGAAACCGCTAACTCGCCTCTTAGAGGACAAGGTCGACTTCAAATGGACTGACGAAGAGCAAAAAGCTTTCGATATCCTAAGGGATAAATTATGCGAAGCTCCTATTCTCCAATACCCCGATTTCGAAAAACCGTTTATTATAACAACGGATGCTTCTGGCTACGCCTTGGGCGGAGTCTTATCACAAGGAGAAATAGGAAAAGATAAACCGATAGCTTATACGTCGTGCGTACTGCGAGGCGCGTCCCTTCGGTATGACACGTACGAAAAGGAAGCAATGGCAATCATTCATAGCGTAAAAGCCTTCCGACCGTACATCTATGGTAGGAAATTCACGCTTGTAACGGATCACAAACCTTTGGTTTGGTTCAAGACCGCCAAAGACGCGAACGCACGCGTTCTCAAATGGCGACTCAAGCTGTCCGAATACGATTACGATGTCGTATACAAACCGGGCACATTAAATTCAAACGCTGACGCATTGTCGCGTAATCCAATCGAACAACCCGAAGAACCCAAAATAGCCGCCCATTGCGATCACAAAGTAATAAAAAATTTCAAAAACGCGCCACAGGAGATAACTCGTTCAAAAACGAAATCCAGTAGTAGTGAAGAAGAAGGTGCTACTCCCATTTAAATCACGACACGGGCCGAAATCCATCCATTTCCGGAATCCGAAAAAATAAATGTAGTCACCCGTGCTCGGGCAAGGGAGACTGTACTATCCGATCCGGATACGATAATACAAGCAAACGAAATGCTCGATGACGTTAGCGTGTCAAGTGCCGATGCGCCTGCTCTCGAGAAGGCCGACGCACGCCCCGCGTCTCAACATCGTACGCGACGACCTCGCAAGGCCGTGAACTACGAGGAGAGTAGCGACGACGAGACGGAGGCCGAGGTAATAAGACCCGCACGCGTCACCCGACCTAAGAAGGCCATCGGCCGAAAAACATTCAATGGCCCGAACCAGCGCAATGCACCTCCTATCTCTCACTCCAAAACCTCCACCGATTCCGATTCCGTTAATTCGACAAATTCAGATTTCAGCTCTCTCAATTCAGAACTTTCTGAAGACGAGATCCCTCCAACGGAGGAAAGGAAAATTTCAGAATTTCAAATCGCTAATTGCATTACGACTAAGGAATTGTTCCATTTTCGAAACGATCACCTAGTCTATTTTGTCGATTCAGCTGGCAAACCATGTGACTCTGGAGCACAGAAGCTGTTAGAATTAAACAAGCTTCCCCTCTGGAAGAATTTGACGGTTGGCCAAGCTTACAGCAAAAAGATTGGAAAAAAATATCACATCGCCCTTGTTATCAAAGGCGAGTATTCGGAATCATTATCGTTCGTATCAGAGAACATTAAAGAAAGCGTAATGGAATTACGAGATCTTTGCGAAATCCTCAAACTTGAATCGTGGAGTATTTGCCAATCGAATCATGTCGAACACATTGTATGGAACGACATCATGAACATCATAAAAGAGTCCTTTAAGAATAGTCAAGTAAAGATAATAATTTGTCTGGGAACTCTACAGCACGTGCCAATCGAAAAACGAGATTCAATTTTTTATGAAATGCATAAGTCCCCAATCGGAGGACACAAGGGTGTCCCAAAAAACCGATTTCAATCCTGATTAATAAATAATCATAATAATTAACCTGTTTTTCAGATGGCTGTTATCAACCGTTGTCATCTAACGATATCAACTTTGCACTTGCAACCAGAGAAACAAATCAAAATTTTACTTACAGTATCCAGTACAGAACACTGGAAATTATTCATATTCAAAACACGTCAAACTGTTTCGCAATTCAACAAAGATTTGCAGTCGCGAACCTAGATATAATCGCCTACATGAATTCGAAATTCATACACGTAGTTATTATATTACATTAGAAAATAATTATATTACGATATGCATACGCAACAGTGTAGCAAAGAGCGCTAAATGCTCCAAAACAATTTGTTATTAGCGGCCCAAGCCTCGAACGTATTGTATACAATATACACATTATTCATCGTATAACAAAACAAGAAAATCTGATCAGGTTAAAAGAATTTTACGATTAATTTCCTGTCACTCGTGGGAACGAAAAATATCTCCTTACTCCTCGAACTCACATATAACCAATTACCAAAAGAAAAACTCAATCAACCTGCAATTCCTTACTTCCCCCATATTACCTTTTCGGAGACACTTGGTACAAGTTCATCCCTGATCTGGTCAAAGCCACACCACCTGCAATCACGGAATCGACGACGAAGTCTACTCGGCGATACATCAACCCAAGAGCATCAGCATCCTGTGCGATGTACTCCAAAGAAGATATCGACAACGTACGATATCGCGTAATGTTTCCCGTGGAGAAACCCGCTGTCGTAAACAACATGACACGGGGCATCAGTGGTGAGAACACTACCAATCCGGAGGACAAGTTGTTAAATCTCCTGGATAATAACCATCTATAACACCAAGCGGACTCCATCTGGAATCGCACTTGGAAAATTCATTCAATTCGGTACAGCAAGTGCTGGTTTCACCCGAATCTCACTCGTCATGCGAGCGATCAAGGTCCTCGTAGATACGGCGATCCATGCATACAGCCTACACCCTGTGGACGGCTGGTCAAGTTATCTCGTCGGTGCAGTATGGGACTCGGCTACGTACCTCCTGACGCACCTGGCTAAACAACCCAAGAAGAAAACGTCAACGGATGCAGTGACTGGTCAAGAACTTTATCAACTCGTGCCGGCCCCTCCAGCTGAACCAGAGGGCCAATATCAACGCTGCAACATATTATCTGTAGCCTGTCATCTCCGATCATCCAGAAAACAACCAATCCTTCAAACCTCGTTCCTTCTCTTAAATTCGCACGAGGAGACTTACGATAATTCTGATTATGCTAATAATTTTCTTTATGTCATCGTTCTTTTAGCCTTGTCAAGTAAGAGATAGGGTAAAATAAGTAAATAAGCACCTATGCACGAGGAAAACCAAAAAGGAGAAAACTCGTATCCATACTTTTTAGCGCAAAATAAAAAATTTATGTTCGTAATTATTTTTAGAAAACGGAGATAAAAGAAAAATGTCCTTGCACAAAGATCTAGATATACAATAACCAAAAATATTCTCATACAAAGATCTATATATACAATAATAAGACACACATTCTTTCCTTCTTCTATAGTCTACATAACACTCTAATCCAAAGATTGTACCTACCGACACCGCAACCGTGTAAGAATAGGCTGATGACGATATTGAGATAACCTTCAGAACATTCATAATAATTGAGCGGGACGCTCAATCTTAAACCGGGGAGGTGTTACATCCTAGCGAATGTGCCTTCTCTCGGTTATTCCCAATATCCTCATTTGCCGTCATAAGCGTATTAAATGTATAAATCTAAGAATAAGACGCGTAACAACATTAAACGGAACTTGCGTACGTTCCGCGAGCATATTTTTCATTTATTTTATTCAGTCGGTCCGCCTCGTGTTATAACCTCGCATTTCTTCAAGGCGTAAATATCGAACTCCCAGAAGGAAATACGAGGCACCATTCGAACGATACGAGAAGACTTTGCATCCAGCCTAAATAAGTCCCGGCCGATAATTATTTAACATGATGCCGGCAGGAAACGAGAACTCAACAACGCTCGATCTCTTCGCGCACCCAATATAATCTTTTGATATGAGAAGTCACCATAGTCATAGTTTAACATAACACAAACCATGCGAATGCTGAGGTCTCAGATATCGAACTCTATATCCCATGCGCGTTTTCGCCGAAACACAGGACAAAGGTCCCCTGCCTTCGACACGTGCGATTCTATATAAGGAATGATCGAGATCCATTCTGCGAATCATGAATATCGCGACCAATCACGCTAAACCTTAAAGTTCTTTCTCCCACAATTCATCCCCACTTAATTTTTTCGTCAAGAAAGACTTCCTTCCTGAAGTCAGTCTCCCAACAATTGCCATCGCGTTCAGATCAAGTCTCCCAACAATTGCCATCGCGTTCAGATCAAGTCTCCCAACAGTTTCCATCGCGTTCAGATCAAGTCTTCCAACAGTTTCCATCGCGTGCAGATCTCAGTCTTGCAAAATCGTCTTCACTTCTTAATCTTGTTCTGACAGAATTCGAAGTGCAGTACCGATATCATAGAGCTTTGAATATTATACATCTTCGGGTTTTGACCGAAGTGTCGTATAAACGTTTAGTCGACTCTCGCGGGCTCGAGTCTATAAAATAGTTCAAGTGCTGTTTACCACGCGTATATACATAAATACTCTCAGCGCCCAAGAGTCTGGTGCTGGTGACCGCTTTCCGAACGCTAAGCGTGGCGTCCATCAACGAGACCCTTATCTGCGAGCGACAACCGATATTCTTGCGAGCGAGCGTACCTACACACCGATACACTCACGAACACAGCGACCAATGTAAGCAACCAAATTTCATTTTATGTTAATCCGATTGTTCCCCCGACTTCATAGTTATTTTCATTGTCATTTTGTCTGTATAAGTAACCTTATTCATCCGATCACTTATTTGTAATAAACCTTTAGTTTAGTTTGTACAAATTTGTCGGATTATTTCTCGATACCAAATCACTGCATGATTTCCTAATTTCAACTCATTCCAAGCACTACCCCTTTTTACCCTCATCCCGTGCTATTGCGCTTGTCGTAGGCAAAAAAGGAGGGAATCAAAAAAATATATGCCCACGTCCCTTCTGGACGTGACACGACACCGCTCCTGATTGTCGAAGGTATTTATCACATTATAATTTCACTTGGAATGTACCAAATTATTATTTCATCGAGTGTTTATTAAAACTATTGTGTGACTCAAGACATTGAAGTCCCTTTATTATCAATCCCCTAAATCCATAAAAGAAACAAGATCTCTCGAGGTCTCACAGCAAACGTTCCCACATAATTATTATCCCGAAGAGCACTCGTGACTCATTAGGGTAGTAATCGGAGTAAAGCGTTTACCGCTCGACGCTTATAACTCTAGAAATATATATCTTTTCTAAACGGCTTCGGACGTAACAGGAGAAAAGTTGCTATTTCCTTGGAATTGATTGTTTTATTAACCAAAAATATTTATAAAACGATGTCATTTTGTATAAAGTCACTTTGTCATGTTAACCGTCGATGAAAATGGTATAAACACATGGTGGTAAACACATCAGTATTTTTTTGTGTTATCAGTAATTTTGTCTATGACAATATATACCTTGATTTTAAATTTAAAAGTTATAAAAACAATTTCTTAATAACTTTTTCGTACTGTAAATAAACAATAAAAAATAGCTTTATAAAAATGGGCGTGTTTTACTTATATTTTTTTTATTAATATAGCAATTGATTTCACGGAAACAGCAACTTTTAACCAAAAAATGAATTTGTAAAGCCGTAAACTATTAAACTATTAAATTTTTTTATTGAGCTCGGAAAATCCAACCTGCCCTGCCGAGATTCGCGGGGCGAGAGTCTCCGTGGCTCTCGTTATTCGTAACGTACGTTAGAGCTTTCATCCGTGTACATGCTCCGGTACGCGTGTACCCGGAATCGTTAAGGCGGCACTTTCTCGGGGCATTAAAGCCGTTCGCGCGACTCGACTCTGCGCTCTTCCATTAGCGCTGTTTCCACGGGACTGCCCCTCACCCATGCCTGCACAATGTCCTTTGGTATGCTACGTACGTTCGCGTTCATATGTTGAGATACGCACTTCTATATTAAATCCAGCGAATCGGTTGGCAAGCTGCTGTGCCATATTCGGATAAGAGCGCGGTAGTTAAGGGGTCTCCTCACTTTAGACGCTAAAAAAGGCTATTTTGATGAATTTTTTAGATAGGTTCGTATTATAGATATTCATATAAAAGTTGTTACACTTAATAAATACACTTTCGAAATACAGTAAAAAAATTAATTATTTATTTAAGACACTATATATATACGAACATGGTAGAAAAAAAAGTCCTAAAAAAATGTAGGTTTGGGCTGTTGATGAAATCTTGGCGATGGATCATCCGAGATGAAAAAACTCAAACGGTTTTAGATTCAGTATGTTAATGGCTATAGCGCATATCATACGATTTTAGATATATGCAAAAATAACAAAATGGCTGTTTGTTATTTTTGTTTTTTTTTCACCGTTTTTGGCAAAAAATTAGTAAATATCAAAATTAAAAAAAAATCCTTTATATGCGCTATAGCTATAGTTGTAGAGAATATGTGGTTAAAAATTTCATAAGGATCGGATTCATCAGAAATTTTATGAACAAGCGGTCGAAAAACGATCATTCGAGAAAAACGCGTTTAAAGTTTGTTTGGGTTACATAAAAAAAGTAAAAAAAAATTTGTATGTATTTCGAAAATGTAACATCTTTTATATCAATATCTATAGTATAAACTTATTATACAAAATCATGAAAATAGCCTTTTTTAGCGTATTAAGTGAGAAGACCCCTTAACGTTCTCGGTTTGAGTCTCGCTGATGACGCATTCTCAGCCGTTTTGATCAGGTCGGCCGTTGTCGTACTGTGTTGGTTCATTCGTTTTTACCGGATATCGACAGATTGACTTTTTTTGTGCGCGTGGCGCTATTCTGCTTTGTTCATACATTGCCATGCAAGTGGAACATACCACGCATTTTCGATGAAAACTGCGTGGCTGGACAACAGCAAGGTATCGAATGCGATCTGTCGCGATGTTTTCCAACCCGTATTTTCTAAGACTTCGCGCAAAGATGGCAGTTCCAGGGCTGCTGCAATAACGTAATGTCAGCGAAAACGATAGGTATCCTCTGCGAAGAACCATCGTTGTCTCATCGGAGAGAACCCAACGATGTTCCCAAGCAACCAAGGCGCGTTATTTTCTTATTATCAGGACGTTGAATAGGTTCTCGCTGCCTACAAAGAAGTATTATAAGTAGGTCGAAATTCAGTGTATGTTATTTCGCCGAAGTGTAAAAAACTTTTTTTTCATAGTGTTGAACATTTCAAATTTTGTGCCAAAAAGAGTATTTGCAGGGAATTTAACTGGACTACTCTATAAGAAAAATATCTGCAGCTAAAGCACACAGAATTCTTGTTGAGACTTACGGCGACTATGCTCTGTCGGAAACAACATGCAGAGATTGGTTCAGACGCTTCAAAAATAATGATTTTGATGTGTTGAATTGGTGGCGTTACTTCATGAAGACTCGTGTCAGACGCTAGCTGAACTTGCAGCATCATTGGGAGTTGATCACACAACAGTTGCGAAACGTTTGAAAGCATTAGGAATGATTTTTTGTAATAGAGCAGCAGTTAACACGAAAAAAACAGCGACAGCTTATTCAACATCCCAATAGGTGGTAGGTCCACCTGAGGTTTTTTTGGCAAACATGCCGCCAATCGCAACCATCCTCAGTCGATGGGTTATGATTCAGTATAGCCGATCATGTGCGAATTGAGGGCCATGCAAATGGAATGAGAAGATGTGATGCTGGAATGCCATCTTTGACGCAATTCCCGCGGGAGCTAGCGTGCGGTTACTCCGCGCCACCAAACACCCTGCATCTGTAGGAATGAAGTGAATTTCCAGAGAGGTTACTGCCCTATTGAGGCTCCAGACGCGATGCTCTGCTTTGCCGAGATTTCCATCAGCGCGTCCGCAGCACTGATTACCGGGCACACCAGCCGCCTGTTTCGTCCTATACCCTGGGAGACGTGTAGATTTAGTTGTGGAAGTGATACACCCTAGTCGGACATGGTATGAGCGGCGAGTGCGTTATCCGAGTGAATTTTCGCACTTTGCCAGCATCATTTGAAGCTGAACCCAACATGCGGACACCCGTATACATCCGAACATTAAACTGCGGAGGCGGGCACGGATGAACGTGCGAATTGTCTCTCGATCCTGCTCGCATCATTCCCTTGGGGTATACGCGCGGTACTCGACGCTGCAATGATTAAGTTCGACGGAAATTCGTCGCGCCTCAAAGTTGTCCCACGGGTGATAGCGTGAGGATCGAGGAATCCCGGCACGAAAGTTGCCGAGTGAATTCTGCAGATCACCACCGTGCACACATCGAGTGTACCGGTGGCCCGTTTGGTTATGCCGAAAGTTCGTACGTACTGGTGGAGGTTGGCTCTTGGTGTACTACAATGGCCAGGGCATGTAGTGTTGGATTGTACATGCGCCTGGCGATTGGTGTTATAGCGTTTGGCGCACAGTTTACCCACTCGACGGTAGTTCAGCATTCACCCTTTAATCTCGATGACTGAACGCCCTTAGGAATCCATAATAGTCCTCGTAGTTTGAGCTGTCATGCCGGTCTTCTCGTTTTCTCTCTCTCTCTCTCTCTCTCTCTCTCTCTCTCTCTCTCTCTCTCTCTCTCTCTCTCTCTCTCTCTCTCTCTCTCTCTCTTGCTCGTCATTCTCTTCCACCCTTACACAAAGCGACCATGGTGTCCATATATATACGTATCTGAGGATCCCGTTGATCCGGTTATCATTGAGGACGAGGTTGGACTACTACCAGCTGGATTTTGCTGGATTTTCGGCCTGGCGTAGTTGTTAGTTCGTATTGTAGGTAGCCGTTGAGATTTCCCTTTCTCGGCCTCTCTTGGTTTCCATCATAGAGCCGAACAAGTCATTAACTGTACGGGAGGAGTTAACCGAGTATACGGGTTGGACTAGCCAGTATCAGGCTGTAGGCGATTTATAACCGGAACTTTCATGGTTCGTCTTCGAGCAGAATAAAGGATTAATGGATAGGTCAAAAAAGAGAAATGAGGCAAAAGCGGAAAATGTATCACCCTGAGGTAGATCGGGGCTTATCGAAAATGAAGGACCAAGCACGACCAAAGCTCCTCATCATCCGATCGCCAGATATTGGGTTATAGCACCCACATGTGTACACCCACACATACATGCAAGAGCAGCCCTTGATACCGATTTCAATCAAACTGAACGTCGTTTGTCCCTGAGGTAGGTTCCACGTAAACGAATGAAGTCCTTGGCAGTGTACGTCGACCATTGATTTCGATGGCAAAACGTGTAAGCCGTTCTATCACCTATTCTCATTGTCTGTATGCCCATTACGGCCCATTATCGATTCCGAACATCGAGGTTTCGATATTCATCAAAATCATTTTTGTTTGATGATTAGCATACAACAAGATCGTTGCGAAATGCTGCAAATGGGAAATTGCTGATCGACAATCGTGTACGATAAAGACATCGCCTCCACAAATCCAGCAAACGCTGTTGGAACGCTACTTCTGGCATTTCTATGAAATGGTCAAACCATTTAGTAATGCTACCTAGAATAGCGGGAAAAGCCCTCTACGATCATTGAGGCAAATGGATCAGCAACGTTGAATCATCTAGAGAGTTCAAGTCGATCTGGGAAATTGTAATTAGTTCGGCTCCGAGGATTACCGATCTCGTCGAGCCGCGAAGAAGCGAGTGTTACGTACACTATTGATGCTGAGCTGTATATACACTTCCCATTGTTGTGTACACTTTCATCTATATATGTGTGTGTGTATGTATATACATAAGGTTTAGGTGATAAAGCCTGCGTCTCACAAGGAGCGCACGTCGGGTGTTGGCAGAGTGCTCGGCGAAGGGTGAAAGCGAACCCGCAGCATCTCCCTCGGGCAATCAACTCCTATTTCGCTTTGGCGCTCTTGCATCTGTGGTATCTTGGAAAGCATCGCCTGTGAACTATGTATAGCCTTCATGTATGTACAACCTCTGTACGGTACACTCACCAAGACTGCCTGGTTCCGTGTACATAGATATATTCATGGTAGGGACGTTACCGATGGGATGCGGCGAGAGCGGATGTTGATGAATTTTAACATTCTCAAGACCCTCATGAGCCGTTTTATCACCTACTTACGTATCATCGAGGTGAATCGGGATTCTGCGGTTTTCTCGTTCTTCAAGTGCTTCTCGCAAAGATTGGGGGGCTCAATTGTGAATGTGATAAGCGAGGGAGAAATAAGCTTCGTTCTTTTTTTCAATGATGAAGGGAATGGTATCCAAGTGAAACTCTGTGAAGTTCATGGAAATAGCAGTTTGGGTGCTGATGACCATTTGGAGAATACTCAATGTGAAAATAAAGTGCAACGAACAGAGAAACAGCGACTATGACATTTTGCTAGGGATTTACCGAGCGATCCAATGATCTTGTTATCCAAGATCAGAATGTTCCTGGACAGTGTCGAAACCTAATGAAGTTAACAACGAATTCTCAGCGACCGTTAGTGGCAAAAGAGAGCTTTATGCTCGAGGGAAGTCCCTCAGATGATGGTTTGGGTTAGACTGTCGAAACGGGAGATTAGAGGGCTCAATTGTAAATGTAATGAGTAAGGGAAATAAGCTTACTTTTCTTTCAATGACGAAGTCAATGGTACTCAAATGAAACGTTGTAAACTTCACTTCATGGAAATAGCATTTCGGATACTGATGACAATTTGGATAATACGGAACGTAAAAATAAGGTGTAATGAACTGCAGCACATCGTTTTGGTGTTTTTCTAGCGATTTACTGAATGATCCAATGATCTTCAAATCGAAGACCGGAATGATCCTGGGCAGTGTCGAAACGTACTGAAGTTACCAACAAATTCGCAGCGACATGGCCAAAGAGAGTTCTATACTCGCAGAAAGTGTCTCATATGATGCTTTGGGTTAGACTGCCAAAACATGAGATTGGAGGGCTTAATTGTAAATGTAATGAGCGAGGGAAACAAGATTCCTTTCTTTTTAATGACGAAGTCAATGGTACTCTAATGAAACGTTGTGAACTTTACTTCGTGGAAATAGGATTTTGGATACTGCCGACAATTTTGAGAATACTCAACGTAAAAATAAAGTGCAATGGACTGCGAAATATCGACTTCGGTATTTTTTCTAGCGATTTACCAACTGATCCAATGCTCCTAAAGTCCAATATCAAAATGATCCTGGGCAGTGTCGAAACGTACTCACGTTACCAACAACTCCGCAGCGACAGCTTGTGACGAAGAGAGTTTTACGCACGCGGAAAGTACCTCATATGATGCTTTGGGTTGGACTGCCAAAGCCTGAAATTGCCTTTACCGAAAACGAGCGCTGGCGCATGCGGTACGCATCGTTTGTGCATTAACGCGAAATCAATCCCTCCAACCCCTATCAGAGGTTCAGCCACTGTTTATACAGTTACTTCGCACTTATTTTGGTATACATGTCCACGAGTTTAATACCACTTTCTCGTATTTAAATGATCATTTTTAACTATTCGCACGGGAGCGAGATGGCACAGGGCGATAACATGTCGTTATATTAATGTAGCACGTTTTCCCTAGTGTAAAGTGTGAACGAACCAACGAACGAACGAGCGAGGCGAACGAGCAAAAATATGACACCTGTGAGTGCGGGGACAGACACAGCTTTGATGCCCGTATGTGGCATGAGCGCGAATGTGCTTTTCGCAGATACAACGAACCTGCACGGCTATGACGCAAAAGTGTCGAGTGCCTTTTTATTACACTCGGGAGTAGGAGAGACTCTTAACATTCTTCTTCTTTTTTCGTTATCACTCACTCTCTTTATACGCACATACACCCAGAAAGAAACTTCTACATACTCGGAAAGGATACTTTGGACTCGCTGTATCTTCGTAGCATTGCCTACCAACGCCAAGTACTTATCTGCCTGGCTGTTTCGAGGGCGGACCTAATTTTTTTTTCAACGGATCCTGCATTTCTGGAACTGGGCGGTCCTCGAAGTGTCTTTCATATAAATCTCCGCAGCCTCATTTAACTGTTACTTTGAAGCCATTGGCTTCATAATAGCTGATTTCCATAATAGCTGATAGCGGGAACGGCAGGCTACTACGAGGCCGGCTTTCGAATTTGAACGTCTTCAAAGTCACATTCACCACATACATAAATTTACTACCCCAATGGCATGGAGCAACGCTCGACCCAGAAAATTGATAATAACCCACCATGCTCTGCTATCACTCATTTCTCATATATATATATATATATATATATATATATATATATATATGTGTGTGTGTGTGTGTGTGTGTGTGTGTGTGTGTGTGTGTGTGTGTGTGTGTGTGTGTGTGTGTGTGTGTGTGTGTGTGTGTGTGTGTGTGTGTGTGTGTGTGTGTGTGTGTGTGTGTGTGTGTGTGTGTGTGTGTGTGTGTGTGTGTGTGTGTGTGTGTGTGTGTGTGTGTGTGTGTGTGTGTGTGTGTGTGTGTGTGTGTGTGTGTGTGTGTGTGTGTGTGTGTGTGTGTGTGTGTGTGTGTGTGTGTGTGTGTGTGTGTGTGTGTGTGTGTGTGTGTGTGTGTGTGTGTGTGTGTGTGTGTGTGTGTGTGTGTGTGTGTGTGTGTGTGTGTGTGTGTGTGTGTGTGTGTGTGTGTGTGTGTGTGTGTGTGTGTGTGTGTGTGTGTGTGTGTGTGTGTGTGTGTGTGTGTGTGTGTGTGTGTGTGTGTGTGTGTGTGTGTGTGTGTGTGTAAATACGTACACGCCTCTGCATCTTGTGCACGAGAAACGCGCAATAAAAGCTCTTCCTATAATGCCCTGGCGATACAGTAAGATCGCAATGTTCGCGCGTTGAGTAATGTTTTTAGCCATTAAGCAGCAGACAGACGAGGCGACGCTGGTGATAATGTTTTGGCAGTGGCATTCGCGCGATCCTCCATGCGAGACGAAGTATTTTCAATCTCGATGTGGTAGTGGCTGGATCGATCACCCGTTATAATATTCCGGTCTTATCATCCTGACACGACAGTTGATGTGACGCTTACTTCGAGTGTCATCGTATATGCAAAATTGCCTGCCCCTGCCATACGTGCTTGCAAATATTGGGGTGAAGTCGTAGCAAGAGAAGAGAGAGAGAGAGAGAGAGAGAGAGAGAGAGAGAGAGAGAGAGAGAGAGAGAGAGAGACTGACAGGGACGTAGAGACTTATCACGACACCGAAAGGGTACATTCAGCATATAAATTTGACGTGCTGAATATACAAATCTTATGTGCTGGATGAAATGGGTTATGCCTAGTTGCAACAGTCGAAAACGCCTTATTTTTGGGATTAAAAAAAATAAAATCGCGATGCTAAATTTCTACAAAAATTGGGTAGGTGTTTGAAAAAGTATCATCCAAAGGACAGTCTGTAATTTTTTTGTGCAAATATATTTATCTATAATCGATTTACAGCCCATGTCCGGGAAGCACCTTTTGAAAACGTTTTTTGCAGTGAACAATGCCCTTTTGAACCGGGTTATCTACTATCAAAAGATCAATCAGATTTTTCGATAGTTGGTATGTATTTATCCTATGATTGATCGAACAAATTTCCGAAATAGCAAATTAAAAAAGAATGGCGCGTGTTCAAAGTGGGACTTGGTTTTTTCGAAAAAATGGGTATTTTCGTTCAGCAAATAAAAAGTATATATCGGAAAAAAAATCCTTCGACCAAGTACCATACTAGTACATCTAGAGAAATCCTTAAAAAAATTTGAAATATCGATGCAGTAGTTGTCGAAAGCTTTCAACATTTATTGAGATGATACACCATCAAAATATATTGGTTTTGAAAAAAGTGATTTCTCGACTATAACAATTAGGCGTAACGTCTGAATGGGATCCTGATCGTATTGCAGGACAGACCAACCCGATAAAAACGATAAACTGAGCAACGGAAAGGGCCAGAGGTGGAGAGCGGTGAGCCTAAAGAGCGAGTGTTCCAGAGTCAGGTCACGTAGGTGATGTCTCGGTACCTGCGTAATGCTGTTTGCGCAGTAATAGCCAGAAACGAGCTTCTCCAAGGATTCGACCATGGGCTTAAACGCAGAGAATGGGACAAGAGAAAAGGCGACAGAGACAAAGATGGCGAGAAGGTCGTCGTTACAAACGAGGAGTGTCGTGGAGACACACCACCGTACCATTGTCCCTTCGTGCACGTAGGGCAAGAGCAAGCTCGCGAACCGACCACCAAACGCGTATAATATACTCCACGGCTGAGAGAAGTGGGTGTAACTACTGCCTTCGCTGCAACCTACTACTGGATACGCGTTACCTTCCATTATAGCTTTGCCGGCTGTCCTGGCCTGTGGACTACGGATGGAGGAACTCCGGTGTGCACTTGCACGCGCTATTCTCCCAGATAGGATCAGCTATATATCTATATGTGTGTGTGGGTGGGTGTGAGTGTGTGCATTCCAAGTCGGCCAGCGGCCACAGGAGCCAGGCGTTACCGCGAAACAAGTGACTAAATGAAGACACATTGCTTTCATTATGAGCCGTGCTTACACACACGAACACCCGCCTCCACGGTGGAGTATCCATTCTTCCCTAACCAACACACCCTTCTGCACACACACGTGCACCGACAACCGCAAGTTGGAGATCGTAGACGAAATAACACCGGGTACGGCTCTCCTCCCTTCATTCTCTCGTTCTCCTTTTGCGTTCGAACATCAGACATCATTTGACGCGCGCAACGAGACGTTGCTGCTACTTCCTATATTCGGCTTGTTCGTACTTCCGCTTTTTGCAAACTCACTGCGTGAAAAGTCGTCTCACGTGTCACACGCACGCTTCCTCTTCCCAGTTTTCACGGGGAAATGATAATGGCGTTCGGAGTATGAGGGATGGTGGGAAAAATGTTAACGAGCGAGGGTGCTCGGAAAATAATAATGACGAAGATTATTATTATTGTTGTTGTTTTAATTGGGGTATCATATTATTATGTATGTTTTTTGTATTATGTTATTGATACTTTTATTATGTTATTATTGTTCATGATTTATTTATTATTTATTTATTGTTTATTGATATATTGATATATTTTGTTATATATTGATAATATATCTATCAATATGTTGTTATTATTATTATTGTTGTACTATACTTAAGGCGGGATATACATTTACAACGATAAAAAAAATCGATTTCCTTTTTTTCTTTAAACGGTAGAACCATATATGTAGAATATTTTCCTAAAGTTTCAAAGCGATGTTCGAAAAACTTCAAACGTTACAGCCCGACAACGCTGTGCCTCACCGCTCGGATTCGGAGCGGGCGTGCACTTCAAACGCGTTTTTCTCAAAACTGCATTATCGAACTGCATTATATACTTGGCGAGAATTGTTTTTGAAAAATTGGAAAAAAAAACTACTTTTTTAAATCACATTTTACAGAAATGTTGCGTGAAATGTGGTTTTTTTTTTGTAAATGCGTGCCATTTTCTTAAATTTGCATTTTCTTCATTTTAATTACCGTCGCATAGAAACTATACATGTTCTACCTGAAAAAATGTTTGACTTTTTTTGCAAATCAAAGCCTACGGGAAGCTAGACTGCACATGGATTAGCAACTCCCGCGGCGGTCTTGCTGTAACACTCTGCCACAGCTCCGTAATTTTGATGATGAATTAATTTAAAAAAAAATTGTATACTTAAATATACTATTAAAGTATACTTAAAGTTTGATATTTGTAGAATAATTACTTCTTAGTTTAAAAATCCCTCAATATTGCTTATTTTTTTCCTGTCGAGATGTATATCCCGCCTTACTGTTATTCATGATATATATAATATGTATTCTTGTGTTATTGTTATTGTTATTATTATTATTGTTTGTTCCACTCTGTTATTTTATTATTCATTGCCGATCGTCAAACGGGCAATAAATGTTTTAAAATACTTTAATGATACACATTCATCTTTACCGATTATATTATATTATTAATACGTTTTTTATGTTCTTGTTCTTCATTACTTATTTATTATTTAATGACATACCAATATATTATTTATATATTATTATTTATTATTAATATACAAATACAAATGAATTATTGTTTAATTATTATTAATACATTTGTAATATTATTGTTATAATAATAATTATTGGTGTTTCTTCTACTCTGTTATATTATTATTCATCGTCGATCTTCAAGCGGGCAATAAATTTCAAGAGGAGACGTTGAAGGCTAATATACCTTCATCTTTGCCGAGCACTCGTGTGTTAAAACAAATGATTGGCGGAAATCAGAGTGGCATATATTGCGAGAGAAGAGAATACGAGACGGGAAAAAGAGTGAAAGAAATTGGGGAGATGAATAGCGGGGAAGTGGAAGAGGAGGATGGGACAACGCTAGACAAAAATTAAAGAACATTTGCCTTGTTCAAACGTTAAGGGTGTACATCCATCGGGTACGAGCTACGCGGAGATATCTGTACGTGTGTGTATGAGCTACGAGTAGAGGTGTGTAATGATCCGTAGGTTGGCAACGTGTACAGAGTCTGGAGTAAAGCATAAACTATTTGTTTCTCATCTCTCTGCATCGAGGCATGTATTTTTTTTGTTCCTCTCTCTCTCCCTCTTTCTCTTTTTGTCTCCGTCTATCTCTATTATCCGTTTTTTCCGCCTCGCCTGGCCTCGCTCTGTTTTTCAAAGTTCTTTCGCTCTGCTTCCATCCCCGTGTCTACCATACACGAGGCATTCCAAATCAAATGGACCGGTTCTCCGATACGACAGCCTGCCTGATTTGATACTATTTTTTTATTTATTTTAGCCGCTCGAGCATTCCATGGAATTTTTTTTGATTGCAGTTTATATGTAATTTGCCGAAGAATGCAGGATTGGTTGGATTTTGATGTATTTTTGTTTGGCAGATTTTTATTAGATTTTCATTGGCTTTTCCGAATGAAAAAGTGTGAAAACAAAACGATTGAAGGAGAAACAGTAGGTATCCTAAATAAATGAACTTTTATTTATTTTATTCCTGATATCAAATTGATTACCATCTTCACGCCGCTGTAATATTAAAATTATAGGGAAATTATAATTATTAATATTCATAAGATCGTCATGATGAGAATGAAAAAAAACTGAGAGATTGCCCCAGATCGAGAATCGCGAATCAGCCGATTTGGCTCGAATGCCTCTTGCGAGCATTAACAATACAAAACCAGATGCATAAGTTATGTATGCAGCACAGAGAAAATATCGGTTTGCTTTCGCCTCGTCGCAGCTGACTTCCAGCAGGATTTTCTTTTTCTCCTTTTTTTTCTTTCTCTCTCCTTTTCGCGCAATTAGAAGCCGGATAATTTATTTAACAATGCGTCTCGACGCCTCCCGTAAAATTTGTATCATTCGAGGTCGTTGGGAGTTTCGCGATACGGGAGAAAGAAATAAGGGTTCCGGCGAGCTTTCTATCGCAGCCACGCGCATGTACCAGAAAAACCAACCGCACTAGCGTACAGTATACGAAAAAAAAACATGCAAAATGTAACGCACTGTTCAGTTTATGTGTATTGCTAAAAAAATATAGAAAGGTATTCGCGAACAACGAGGTCAGCAGAATTTCTGAGTCGAATAAATTCGCAAATCGTTTGTATCGAAATCCACGAGACGAGTCGTGAAATAATTCATTATCCTGCGCCGCATATTTACAGGCTCACGAGGTTACAATGCAATCGTTGTGAAATTTTTTTTTATTGAAATTGATTTTTAACAGGTTCAGGTCGGTCACGTTAAAAATATTTTTGTAGAAATGTTGACGTTGTCGAGCACGAATTCGTTCGGCATGTCAACGGAAATATTAAAGAGAATCATTTTTCGCTTTAAGGGGTCTTCTCACTTTAGACGCTAAATGAGTTTCTTTTAGAGATATTGATATAAAAGTTGTTACACTTAATAAATACACTTTCGAAATACATTTAATAAAAATTTGTTTATTTAAGGCACTTTTTATAGACAAAAATGGTAGTTAAAAAACGTCCTAAAAAATTGTAGGTCTGCGCTGTTGATGAAATGTGTAACAACTTTCATATCAGTATTTGTAATGCATACCTATACAAAAAAATTCATGTAAATAGCCTTTCTTTTAGCGTCTAAAGTGAGAAGACCCCTTAAAATTCACGATCAAAGATTCGAACTTTCTAGGCGTCAATTGTACGGAGCGAGTCAAGTTGACATTAGGCACTGTAGATAATTCCTCATGAGACTTTGCAAAACGTCCACGCATCATACGGCAATTGTACACGAAAATGTTACGCGGTTGATAAAGGGAATTTTCAACATGTTATTTAACTGGGTCATTTGACCCAGATGAATTTTAAATAAAATGTCCACTTTCCCAAAACTGAATGTTGCCGATAATTTTTTACAATTAAATTTTATACTTTCCGAATTTCGATTATGCAGACATATTAAGTAATGTTTAAAGTGTATCCCTTTTTTTGCTCAATAAAACTGACCGAAGGGTTGGTAATGTCAGGTGGATGAAGTGCTATCCGGGTCAAATTGACGCGCTATGTCAAAATCGTAGCCAAATATAAGTGTGTCAACGAAGGGTCAATAAAAATAGTTATTTGCTTCCGAATATTCGTTCCCCGCCTCAAGCGAGTCACTCTTTTTACCATTTTTTTCTGTTTTGAGATCATCTCCGGATTACGTCCTTGATTAAGAAAAAAAGAAAACGTGGAGGAATGGTTTTACGCATGGAGGATCCCATTTGAAAAAGTGAAGGTGACCTTGAAAAAAGGTCGGTGCCTCTACTGAAAAGAATCAGGTGACCAAAATATCAATTTTAACAAGCCCTTTAAATGTCATTATTAACTTTTTTCCTTTCAAAATAAATATTTATACGAGTTTTCGAGTGTTCAATTTCTAATGACCCACCCGGCCCATCGTAAAGAAATTACGTATGAAAATACCAATGCACGTTTTCATATAACAATAGCAATGGGGATTTTCGCAACGGAAGAATTCGATGAGCGGATGAAAATACATGAAAACGTTATTGCGGTTTCCGTTCTGCAAAAAAAAGTATTTTTTTTTCAGCGCGTTCCCGGTGACGGAAAAAGTAAACTCGCCTTCGGTGGCGAGCGAAAAAGAAACGAAAAAAATTTGCAAACCGAAAAATACAGCAAATTGTCCGTACACGAGTGACCGCAGGTGCAAAATGACACGCCGGATTCGAATATTGCGTGAACATTCGTGCTAGTTCAACGCCGCGGCAAACATCGCCGTTCACACTCGCACCGATTTCGCACAAATCCAGTTTTTTCATTTTTTTTTCTTCATATAAACCGTGTTGAATACACCACTCTCGAGCGAAATCGCTCCCAATCCAATTGCGACTCGGTGAATAATTTTTCTACGAGCAAGAAAAAATAGAAGAGGGGGGAGCGGTAGAAAGAGAGAGAGAGAGAGAGAGAGAGAGAGAGAGAGAGAGAGAGAGAGAGACCAGATTTCCCTAAATATCTTTTTCACTCCATTTCGTAATTGGTCGTGGTAACATTTCTCATCTTTTTTTTCCTTCTACGCGTGACGTAGTGCGCCCCAGCTGGCGCGATGACGGAACGTGGAAAAGTGAGGGACCGTGACACACGCGAAATTCGGGCTTGCTAATGAGAAAGGACGCGAATATATGTTCATTCTTTTGACGTTTTATTATTTTAATATGTGAGAAAAAGAGAGAGAGCGAGAGCGAGAGCGAGAGCGAGAGAGAGAGAGAGAGAGAGAGAGAGAGAGAGAGAGAGAGAGAGAGAGAGAGAGAGAGAGAGAGAGAGAGAGAGCGGGAAGAAAGGGGGACGAAGTAACTAAGTGAAAATTTGATGAGCGAATGCATTATATCCATAAAAAAGGGAAACCAGACGGATGGCGACTTTTCTACCCCCCCCCCCCCGCCCCGCAAGGGCCTGGGGCTATTACGGCAGATTTTTTCCTGACGAGACCGCGGTATTATATAACCGGATTCACCTGTGCTCACGGAGATTATACGAATGAATGAGAGAGAAAAGGGACGGCGGAGCAGACCGAAACCTCCATACTGTTTCATAGTCGAGTCGGGTGTTCCGCCACTGGATATATTGTTTATACACTTATATGTATATATATATATATATATATATATATATATATATATATATATATATATATATATATATATATATATATATATATTTATTTATAGTGTGGTCAGCTCGCGTGTATACGAGAGAAGGGTGGCAGTAAGAGTGTTATCGCGAAAAGAAAAAAACGCACTATATGGGGCGGGGGGGGGGGGGGGGGGCGAGCGCAAGTGAAACACACAATTCTGTAACATATATATATATATATATATATATATATATATATATATATATATATATATATATATATATATATATATATATATATATATATATATATATAATACGTGCTCAAACACACACACACACACGCGCGCGCGCGCGTGTGCACACATGGAAAAAGGCAATTTTGAAGACATGTAATTTCCAGAACCATCCACATAGCCAATTGTCCTCATCCTGAACATCACGCGAGCTTCGATGCGTCCAAAATCACCTATAGATAAATGTCAGCAGATTTGTACAAAGGTTATTTCAAGAACGGTCCCGTCTTTAAAAATAAAAAAATGTGGTTGACAAGATTTCAAGGGCCGTCCTCAAAAGTGCCGGATGAAAGCCTACGTTGCACAGATATGAAGAATGCAAAATATCCTTTATCCATATGTCTATGTGTACACATAGACGACGTAGCTTGCGAGTTTTTATTGTTTTACTGGGCCGATTTCCCGGTGGCACGGCTTTGCTGCATATTCATGAAACTTTGCTACGGTAACCCGGGAGGGGGGACGGCGCTCGTACGTATGAGGTCGGGTGTGCACGTGTGTAATACCTGGCCGGAAGTGTTCACCGGCCGGATCGGCCGTGAGAGCACCGCAACCGCAGGTACAGTAAAACGCAAACGTATATACGTGACATGTACGGGGGGGGGGGGGGGTGAATGGCGCGAGGAGGGTTGATTCTTGGTAGTCAGCGTATAGTGTATGTTGCCATACGATGCCATGCTCTCTATCGTGCACTCCGCAACTAAGCTCACGCGAGAGGATTTCACTCATTATTATGGGTGGCGGTGCTGAAGAGGGGTGTAACGTTTAGCGGCTATACGCCGAAATGTCCATCTTATTTTTGCCGATACCAAACGAACGCGGGTAATTAGCGTTTCTCGGAATTTTTTTTCGACCGTCCTCATTGCGCGAAAGATCAAACGTAGGTGCCAAACGAAAGTCGTACGAGTGAAGAGCAATAGGGTGATTTGTTTTTAAGGCCTTAGGCCACAGTAACGGGTATAAAATCATGTGTGAATTTAACCATTTTTTTCGTATCAAAAAGTGATTCACTCAAGTATGAATATCAAGCTGTTGGAAAATTTTATTGTTTTTTTTTCGCTGTACAAAATGGCCGACTACTCGAAACTTCTCGAAACAGCTTTTTTCCAATTGGCGCGACAAATAACTTCAACGATTTTCACTCGATTTACTTCAAATTTAAAAGTTATGTCCCTAATTATATTTCGCAGAGAAGTACGTACGGAATTTCTGATTAATCGAAAACTTTTCATTTTATGAGCAGTTTATGACCAGTTATAACGAAATTTTTCACTGAAAATTCATTTCTTAAGTTCAAATACCTACAACTTTTGAATAAAACAATGTTTTTTAAATTCCCAACGTACTTCTCTAGGTATGCTAATGTAGATTGACGAGAATTTTTGTTTTTCATTCTAGGTAAAAAATTGTGGATGCTAAATGCCACGCCGCGGAGTGCCTAAAAAAAGATAACAAAAGAAAACATTGGTAGTCAGCCATTTTGAACACCGAAAAAAAAATCTATATTTTCTAACAGCTTAATATTTATGCTAAATAGATGTGTAATTAATTTTACGAATGAATCACTTTATCATACGAAAAAAAAAATTGTTAATTTCGCACATGATTTTCTACCCGTTACTGCGGTCTAAGGTTAATACCACCGCGGGTTAGAGATACTGCAGAGTCTGTTTTAGGAATATTCTCAGTACGAACGATGATTTATTTCCATTAAATCATCTTTGTTTCAAAGTAATGGCAACAAATTAATGAGACAAATCGTCGACTATCAACCAAAACTAGCAATACAAAGAAATTTTGGAAAAAAAATATTTAAAAAATTTAGTGACTCCAAAATAACAATGTACAACTTTTTACTTTTTAGACTAAATATTCCAAACCTCATAGTTTTCAAGTTACGCCCCACGATACCAGCTTTTTGATAACCTGTCGTTTTTTTAAAGAACAACTAAATTACTTGCGAAAAAAATCGAATTTTGTTTTTAAACGAAACTAAATTTAACGGTATCCTTTTCAATGATTCTATCACTAAGTTATGAGATTGCTATTTTTTCTGAGTCCAGTACGCGATTCTGCAAAGTGCGAAAATCGTGAAAAACCGGCGTTTTCAAAATAACGTACCGGGTGAAAAAAATCGCAACAAAAAAAGCAGAATGAAGCTGGCTTTATCCTGTTTAAAACACCGATTGGTAAATTGGTTCACGATTTTTCGTCCGGATATAAAAATTACAGGGTGCTTTATACTTTTGGCCCAGGGTGTATGTGTCAGAGAAAAGGTGATATTGAAGACAGTCAACTCCAAAGGCCATTTCCAAAAAAGCAGATGTCCTAATGGCCAATATGACGTAGATACAACGAGTTGAAAATATCCCATTCCCATGTATATATATAATGTCATTCTCGGGTCAACGACAACCCAATATTAAGAACGATTACCTGAAGGAATTATCATCGTTCCCACATTTGCTGGTGATACCACTGGTTTCATTCGCCTAATGGAGATATTTGCACGAAAACGACCAGAGCACCAGGCTGCGATCCAATAAACTTCTCCATTTTTTTTCAATTTCACGCGACGAAGAACACGACTACGGTGTAGTTCACAGAAAGGTCAGCGAAAATACTCGGCAAATTGAGTTCGGAAACGAAAAAAAAAAAAAAATAAAACCTAACTCGGATCCGTAGTGGTTTTAAAAATACTTTCCCGAAATTGGCATTGGTAGAAAGCTCTCTAATTGTGATAAGAACGGCAAACATTTATGGCTGATATTTCGAGTAAAGAGAAATATGCAGGAGAATACTCGAGTTTTTAGGAACTGTCAGAAGGTACAAGGTGCAGCTTGTAGTTACTCAGAGGGAGCGAGAAATTACCGAGTTTACGAAGCTCATGCTCGGACATTGGATACGATCGTGTCAGAAGTTTTGCAAGTTCGCACATGCGAAGACATTTTGACGTAGTGCCCGTGAGGCTTCCACGTAATACCGCACTCCTATTACAGCAGTAGATAACTGTGCGGCGAGTGCATAGCAATGATTGTTGAGTGAGCTCGGTGAGCGTCTGACCCTTCACGGTCTTTCTCTACTGGCCACTTGACCGAGGCATTGGTAGTACGTATCTATAGTCGCGCGTTACCACGAGGGCATTGAACAGCGATTTTCATAGGCCAAGCGTAAGAGTATTTTTCCAGTAGTACAGACCACGTATGGTCGTACAGTAATAGGTCTCGACCCGCTAAACTACTATGAATGACAATCTTTTATTTTTATTGTAAAACTATAGTTATAATCTTCGGAATTATTAACATATATATATGTTAACAGTATTAACATGTATTATATATCTGTTAACATTATTAACATCTATTATATATGTGTAAAAATTATTAACATTTATTATATATTTGTTAACATTATTAACATATAATATATACACTGCCGGCCAAAAGTTTCCGGACACTTTGTAAAACTTTCGATCACTTTGGATAATTGAAAAATTATATCTGAATACTATAATTAATTATACAGAGCTATATGATATCTTTGTAAAATAACAAATGGAATTAACTATATTATTCTAACATTATTTAGCAATTATCCAGTGATCGAAAGTTTTGCAATTATCTGAAGTGTCCGAGAATGTTTGGCCGGTAGTGTATATCTTAAGGGAGACTTTGTCCTTGAAATTTTCAAAAAATCAATTTGAGCTCAACATGAGCAGCTAGAAGAAGAGGAGGGATGCCTCTATGGACCAGGCATTGCCGATTAGCGGTAATTATAAACACATTTGTGTAAACACATTACAAAACTTTAAACGCGTTTTTCTCGAAAACACGTTTTTAAAGATGGCTGACATTCTTCTGACCGCTGTAATTAACATATCGACCTGAAATTTGGAGAGCATACTCAAAAAATATGTCTTCACGGAATGATGGATCGTTTTTTCGATAGATACATTTTTCCATTTATTATTTATCTTTTTATGCGAAAAAAAACGCGAAAATTCGATTTTTTTTAAATTGCCGCCATTTTCCGAAATTTGTACTAAACGAAAAACCCATCCGTCATTCCATGACCAAAGGGTCACAGATTGATAATATGCTTGGAATTTGTGTTTCAGATCAACAAAGAGGGGGCAGTGATGTCAGCCGTTTACCTCCCGCGATTTGCGGACCTGTTTTGGCGGAGCTGCAACGGCTCCGCCAATAAATCAAAATAAATTTTGAAAAAAAGCTTAGAATTCTGAATAGGGTATGGGCATGAAAACATCGTAAACTGATTAAGGACAATTGTAAGAAAATGCTACGGATTTTTCAGGTGGGTCAGGCTGAGAAAAGAAAAAGTGCATTTTTATGAAGTTGAAATAGACAATATTTTTCTATGCGATCAAAATGCTGCATGTTCTGATTTCTTATCCTTATTGTTGGATGATATAATGATATTATATTTTATATAATGCAATTATCTTTAACATTTTTGTAAAAATAAAATAGAATATATAATATACATTAATAGTGCCAAATATTTAACAATACATTTATATTTATATTCAATATTAAATATAACGCTAAATAATATTAAATTCATATTTAATATTAAATATAAATGTATTGTTAAATGTTTGGCGGTATTAATGTATAAATATCTTATATTATGTTTACATATGAGGAAAGGACATTGTGGACCGGTGCTATCTATTTAATATTGATTATCAGCACACCTAGCTATTTTAGAGACAGTCCTTACATTCTTTCAACGAATCCAGCATTTTCCTAACAGAACGATCCTCGAAAGAAGCTGCATACAACTATGCCTACATCATCCACAGATAACTCACATGACACTCGAATGCACAGAATATTGAGTACGGCCACAACAGGCTATAATGAGCACTGTTCTCAAAGTCAAACTTCTTCAAAACGACCTTCCCCCATCTATATAAATATACCTACACACACGTATATATTTCATACCCGTAACTATAATTGTGCACAATTAGCAAAAACAATACCGCGTTCTTTACTCGCACGATTCATTTGCCTACCTCGTAAAAACGAAGGCTCTATCGCGCCGTTTGCATTGCTTACCCGGCATTCGAGTAAATTGATGTGGCGATAAAAATTTCTCAATTTGACTCAACGATTTCTAACCGTTTTATGAAAAGGTAAAACCGTTTCGTCTGATTATCGCGTTGTGGCATTGCGGTTGTGAGTTTCGTTCGCAAGCGTATACTCGCGAAGGAGCAAGTCGGTCGTATTTCGCACGATATGGCCTAATAGAGGGTGGATAGAAGGAGAAAGAGGAGCGAGGTTTGCGAGCGACAAACTTAGGAGCGAGTGGCCGTAGGGCCACGTCGCGAAGCCCTGGTCGCAAGCGTCTATTACCTGTTGACACGCGGTCTCTTATTACAACGCCCTACGGAGTCGACCCCTGGCGGAGAGAGGGCCACGGTTACGCCTTTCTCCCTTTGCTCCTTCGGTGCCCTATCTATACCCTGTGGTATACTTACTACTTATATATATATATATACACACACATACATATGTATATATATTTTGTCATACACATTATGTACGCATATATACGTGTACGTACACCCTCCACCTGATGTGCACGTAGATATCCGTAGCAAGGTATATCAAGACACGCACCTCTCTGCACTCACCTCGTTTCAAGATTGTTCGGAAGTAAGGCGCACATCGAGACACTCGAGAATCGTGTGTAATGACGTCATCGTGTAAAAAAGCACCCAGGGGAAAGACATTTGCGTAGGAATAAACGTGACGACCCTTTCTCGTGAGCATGTGGGGAGGGTGGAACGTTCGTATGCACACGTTTCTTCATAATTATACTTCAGACTAGTATGCAATGTAGACGCAGTGCTGTTGGTTGGAGTTTGAAGAGGAGGGGGGGGGGGGGGGCAAAAAAGCAGGAGGGCGGAAAAAATAGTGTTGGACACGCGAATTTTGTATCACGAAAAGTAACCCGGAGCGTTGAGTGTCAAGGTCTCAAGGTCTCGTGAATTTTTCGCTTCCTTGACGGTGAGGAAGTTGTGTTTGTTTTGAACGGTGATTCTTATGAGCTTGCACGATGTCATGCCGTAGTTTTGGACCCAGACTTGTCAGGTAACTATTTATATTTTCTGGAAAATCACGCGGAACGATGCCGATCGTCTGATGTATTACTGTATCGCGATTGGGTACGAGGGCACAGGGAAACTGTAAAAAATCGGTGTCGATACAGGCGTCTATGTTTTGACTGAGTTTCAGTTTTTTTGGCATCGGGGTTTCGGTAAAACTGCGTTCGCAGACCAAGTGGTCACCCATCCGAGAATTGTCATTGCTGCGTGGTACAGGAGATCGCACACCGACCGCGCGTCCAACATCGGTAATCATGATGTTTTTAATTTCGTACCGTTTCTATGATTGCCTTGGGATTTTTCTTTTTTCTGAGTATTTGTGCTAATTTCGTCGTTAAATCCACTTCTATCCAAGTCTCGATTTATTTATTAGCGATTCCCGACGTTATGTGAGCTTCAATGTTCGAAGTTTCCGAAGCGATTCGATCAGTAATAACTAAAGTGGAGGGAACGATCAAGCGTGGCTTTTCGCGCGTCATTGAGCTTCGAGTGTTCGATTGGTGATCCCTGACTTGAGTAGGACTGAATTGGTCGAGTATTCTTACCTGTAGATGGGCACAACGTCATTTTTGTACCAGACGACGAGGATGGCTGTGTCGTTCTTACGATTCGGCGGGTGAATGTCACATGGTAACTCGGCCCTTCCACCGAGAACTGCCCTCACCTGGGCGGGCGGTCCTGAAACACGAAAAACTGATCGGATAGTCGCCACCTGTGTCGCGCCTCATAATCATATAAGCATCATTTCAGCTACAGTACTACCAATCATCCGTCATCCTTTGCATGCGCTTAATTGGAACAAGTAACGTGCTCCTTGACTAGCCAAAAAAAATCGTGATTATCCGTCAATCAAATCATTGGACGATTGAACCACAGGAGGGTAATCAGTGTCTCGTCATGGATCGTAGGCGGTGCGTCACACGTAACACCGTCTACCTCAATCGATCAGATGTCAAGATTAGTTGCAGATATCAAGCATGCAGAGTGAGCGTACTACAGGGTGGATACATGCCCCTCTATATGTGTTATCATCACTGACAGTAGTAGGCGTTCCCTCGTAAGCTGCCTTGACCTACGCCAATACTTGGATGGGTGACCACCGAGCCTGCACGTCGATTATTGAGCGGTCGGTAGTTTTCAAACAATGCTCCCCAGGTTTTTTTTCCATCAAAAGATGGAACGCAAAGTGCATTTTCATGTAAAATCAAGGCACAATACAAGCACATGCTGCTTTACGAATCAATTTCAAACGGCATATTTCCCAATAAATCACTTTGTGGAGTACATTTGACCTCGAACCTCACAGCAATTGAGAGACGACCACAGGACGATTAATTCTACGGGTCGTGGTAGAAACAAGACAGAGGTCTTTCGACGAACGCGGAGCCTGGACCAGATTCTGAAATACTTGCTGAAGTTCAAGAGCAGTAACACCTGCCGAAGTATTTGATTTCACAAGAATTTTTTTTCGCTTTACGTCGTTATCTCCCATGATGAGAATGAGCTAGCGAAGTACGAAAAACGATGATAAAAAGATACCGGATGTGAAGAAAGATCCGTAGCAAGGGTGGAGACGTTCGTTCTTTTTTCGTCTGCTGC
Source organism: Ophion slaviceki (assembly GCA_944452715.1). Lineage (NCBI taxonomy): Eukaryota > Metazoa > Arthropoda > Insecta > Hymenoptera > Ichneumonidae > Ophion > Ophion slaviceki. The sequence goes on from OX101783.1 coordinate 22,073,244, forward strand.
TCATCGTAAGTGTCCGTACATTTACGGGAAGTATAGAAGATACCGTGGGAAAGAGGCCAGATGGGATACGGAAGCTCTTGGGGTGGAGAAAAGTAAGACGTGTAACAGGATTCGTGCTCGTGGCGAGCATAGATTCGAGGGCTAAAACCGCGAATCTCGTGTACGTGACGATCGACATATGCTGAAATAACCTTACGTATGGCTCCACCTTGCCCTTTATTTCTTCTGTCTTTGCTGTCTTTCGCTTATTCCCTCCATCTACCTATTTCTATGTATTATGTTCAAGACTGTTCACTCGCAGCAGCCAAAGATCCTTTCCGCTATTCCAGCACGTAGCCGGATTCGCACACCTTTGCCCTTTCTCACGGTTTTTTCTACTAGATCGCTTACTCTTGCTTCGTTCATGTGGACTAGATTGTGAAATTGTCGTGGAGGGGGGCTAACGGTAGGTTGTCCTATCGCTGACGCGCGCTTTGCTACAGGTCGATGAATCACAAGGTACACTAGTTCTCAAATGAGATCTATGTCCTGCCGTTTCCGCCGTGGGTGAACCTGTACCAGTGCCATCTCCGAGCAGCAGCCCATCCAGCGAGTGTTCTGAAAATTGGTATTCCCGTTGTATAGAAGCATTCCAACCATCCTCATAGACAGGCGGAATGTTCTGAAAACCAGATATTCGATTGCGCACTCGTTTGAATCGATGCCGCGCTTGCGATTGGGTCAGCTCTCCCCACCACTACGTTGCAGCAACTGCGCTCCGCGGAGTGGGGGCTGTTGCTAGTCACGTGGTCAACCAAATCAGAATTCCGGTGGATTTAAGGTGGAATCTTTCAAGTGACGTCGTTACGTGGTATTTGATGGGTGACGAAAAGACTATCGATGTGTAGCGATATATCTTCCGCCTCTCTCTCTCTCTCTCTCTCTCTCTCTCTCTCTCACTCTCTCTCTCTCTCTCTGTTAAGTATATTGAATTTTTGGGTTTTTAATGAGTCGGCCTCGGCGTTTCAAATCGCGATAGAATAAGACATGGGGAAAGGGAAAGAGCGAGAGTGAGAGAGAATTTAAGCGGTTGGCTCTTGCTGAGCAAAAAGTACAAGGAGAATAGCGCCGCATATGTTGTACCACCGGTAGTTAGAGATGCCTATCCCTTGTGCTTCTTTTTTTTTCAGCTAGCCTCTGTATACCCCGCAATTTGTATGTGATCCTCGTCCGGGATCTCGCGTGTGCGCCACGACCTCCAGCGTATGTATGAAACAAGGGTTTTACCGTGCCACGCTAAATTTCCCCTGGGTTACCTTCCGTTGGATTATGAGTAGCGAAGGGTGGCACAACAACAACAGCAGCAGCAACAACGACGCTCGGCCCTACATGTACGTAGCACAGTACAAGAGCACAGCACGCTGAGCTCTTTTCTACACAAACAGTCCGTGTGATATTATCTTCTCTCTCCCTCTCTCGCTTTCTCTCTTGGCTCGTTACGCTTTAAAATTTCCGATCGATAAATTGAACTAAACTAATAAAAGGGGATTACCCGGTCGTGGTGCGACGAAACGATGAGCGTAATATTGCAGGCAGCTAAAAATAGCGATAGCCGATAAAGCGTTCCGCAATATTCGATGTTAATTTAAATACAGAAACACACGAGATAAAACGCCAATGGCGGTAATGAACGATCTTTCTCTCCGCTGCACGCTATTTTCACCCAAGTTATATGCAAACTGATCCACTCGTTCGTTTTCATGGTAATACCAAATTATGGCGAGTGCGCTCCTTCGTAGGAATTTCGGTCTGCTGTCTATTGGCTGTCTATTTCCTCTAATTTAATTGTCATCGACTTCCCCGATTGTCGTTTTTTGTTCTTACAATTCAATCCGTTCTCGATGAAAGTGGATTACTTTAGTTACCGTCCCCTATCCCCCGATACGGGTCTTTAGCCATTTTTTTCTGACTTTTTATTCCGTCGTTTTTATTTTATCCAATTTGATTCGTCATCGGTTTCACCAAGGCCGGTTGTCGCTCGTACCCGTAGATCCGTTCCTGATAAGAGTAGATTTCTCTAGCTACCGTATACTCTTGGTGGCTGTTTTATATATTCCAATCTCGTATCGCCTATCCCTTTTCCGTTCGGTCTTTCTCTCTCCCTGCTAGGCGACCAGCGTTATATGCTTTCCTCTGGGTTCATCCGCCGACGTGAACAGGGTGGTTCGCTCGCACGTCGTGGTAGCAGAAAAGATAGAGAGAGAGAGAGAGAGAGAGAGAGAGAGAGAGAGAGAGAGAGAGAGAGAGAGAGAGCTGAAATAAGCCGACCGCCCTTAGTTGTGGGCAGATAATCCACGGGTCAGACAGTGTCGCGACGCCATACAAGTTGCTTTAGCCCTCTCGATCCGCTGGTAAAGCAAATATGTATGCTTCGCTGATGCCACCAATATTCCTCCCCTGAAAAAGTCCATCTGCACAAAATACTTTGACCTGCATCACTATTTGCAGAAATACACCCTTAACGATAACAATACTCTTATCTTCGTCGAATATATTTTTCGTGCTATTTATCTACCACGTGCACCCCCAAAGATTCATTTACATGATGATTCGAGGATCGACAATATTTCTTATCGTCGTTGAACGTTGTGGATTGTAACCGTCAGCTCCTTTATCGCTCGGGTACATGAGTTTCACCGAAGTGGAAAGTTGTCACTGCTATAGATTGATGATCTTTCGATTCGCCCTTCGTAAAACTGGCATTTGATATCGCACGGTTATATAAACGTACCGGTACTATAATTCTTTCGACCTAAGCCGTATCTTCCTTGGCACGTTCCCCGGCGCCTCCAAGGGCTCTCCCCGGTCTCGCAGTTCAACGAGCTTTATCACGACCATCTATACGAGTGTTCTATATACTCCACGGAGCCGTTGAGAGCTAACCTTTATGGTACGACGTCCTCAACCTACCCGTTCGCTATCATTTCCGGACGATCGTTCAACCAATGTGCGAGTGATCACTGGGATTTCTCAATAAAAACATAAAATATAGGGTCCGGCGAAGAAGCGAACGGGACGATCGCACAGAAATATAAAACGGAACGCCTGTCATTATTATCATTGAATCCCGTAAAATTGTAATTCCTTGAGCTCGAATCTGGTCGGAATTACAGTTCGTGTATGGCCACTGCGGCACTGAAGATAGTCACAGTCGAGGAAGATATTCCTGATGGAGCCAATGAAAGCAGAATTCTCGTCGAACTTGGATGCCATTGTCTTGGACCTATGTAGGGTATCAATTACACGTCCATTTCTCCGTCGGATTTATTTCATCTTTGATTCGCCAATCAGGTGGCCTATTCAACAGTCTGCTAATCCTTCGATCAATCTTCGTCTTGCTCCAGCTTGGCGAAGTGACCCGATGTATCGTAGACTGAGTAGGTATAGGTATGCGACTGAACCGCACCGTGGCTTAGAACACCGGGGGTTTTCACTTTTTGATTGCTTTTTGACGTTACGTCCAGCGGAATCAAAAGATTCTTTCGATATAAGACCGGATGAGGAGTACTTTTCTTTCAAGAACATTTGTGAATGTTGTTCGTATGAAAAAAACATATGATTTCCTCAAAATGGTATAATTTAAAAAATGTTTTCTCGCCAGTTGATGGCTTTATTTCGCCGAATGTGTGGCTCTCTTCGTTTCGCTTGATTTATCTAGTTCGCTTACACATATATACGTAATAATATCTATATCCATTGGCATCTGTATCCGGGCGGTGGACCGATTTAGTGTCATTCCTCTAAGCTTCCCGAGAAATTGATACTTGATTTTTGTCCCGATAAGGACCCTCGTAAAGATAAAGACTCTGAGATAGACCCACATTTGTTTTACCTACACTCTAGCGAATCCCACACAGTTCACTAGGTTACTCATGCCGGGCAACTTTCCCCCATACTGATCTAACAGCTTGGATCTTTCCACTGGAGATGATACGATGGTAGGTCCACGTATCCTCTCAGTACGGAAATAGACCCTCTAAGCTATATCGTAGATCTCTGCCGAAGTGCCCTAGATCTTTTCAAACGATGGTCACGAAAGTTCCATTAACTCTAACTGCATGCAGTTTTTTGACGGTTTTTTTTCGGGTGTTCCGACTTGAATTAATTGAAATTCACTGTCGTCTGGGAATAATGAATTTGACAGCATTCATCGTGACGACGATTTTATCATAGTTTTTTAATTGGACGAATAGTGGCAGGTAACAATAGCCAATGTTCCAGATTGGATTTCGAAAGAATGATGGTGAAGGTTGTAAATCTCTTCCTCTTTTTCACTCTCCCTCACTGTCTTTTTTGTTCTTTTAGCGAGTAATGAATTTCAAATGAAAAATGCACTCCACTCCCTACACCTTCAGTTAATCTTCCATGCCGCCGTTTTTTCCCCCGAGGAGACGTAACATACGTGCCCTGCAAGCGTCCTTGGGATATTCCATGGCCTGGAAACAAATCGTTCGCCCGTTCTTACCTACTTCTCGTTCGACATAGGAGCCTCGATGTTGAAGCAAATCCACTGCAGTGCTATGGCACCGCAATGCATTTTTACCTGACAGGTAGATCGATCTATCCGCGAATCGAATATGTAGATGAAGATGCCGTCACATTATACCATACGCGGTCGCTGCTTCAATGGCATTGAATAATAGCATCGATATTTCGTGCAACAGGGAGTAACTTTTACGGTTTTTTGCAGTTTGGTGACATGTATCTTCATGCAAATTTAGTCGTGCCTACTTCCCCGAAGGAAATGGCAACGTGTTTCCGACCGTAGAGGCTGGACGAATTCAGTTCTGCGCTGAAAATGAATCTGCAGAGATGGGACTGCAGTGAAGAGGCTAGAATTTCGGTTGGTACGACATTCTTGAAAAAAATAGGTTTTCTTGTACAGACATCTACTTTGGGTTTCAGCGATATGTGGAAAGTGCGAAAATGTGGAAATCTGTAATTGGGAAGAATTTACCACTTGGGAAGGACAAAGACAAATATGTCTCTTCAAGAACCTGCTAATACGTGCATTCCGCGTCCACAGGACCCATTTTACGATCATCATCCTCCCTTCCACCCGATAATCTCTAGACTGAACAATTTATACGTGCACATGTCCCGTAATGCGTCAAGAGCAGCCAAGGAAGTGACGCCCAATTGGAAAGTGACAGAACAATCATCCCGAAGTGAATCAACGTCATTGGACGCAAAATGGACAAACTGAGACAGAAGTAGCCCATAACGGATGTTCGCAGTTTCATCACCAACACCTACCGGCTCTTCCTTGCTCGATGCCTCTCGGAAGCAACTCACTCCCTACCACCGGACCTGCTTCTCTCATTCTCTGTCCAAACTTTGAAGTGAGTGGCGTGCTTCGTCTCCATCACAGGGCGAGCGCGCCCCGTTCCGAGTTACCACCGCGAAACGCTTCCGAACTAACCGCAAGACTCGACTCTGCTCGGCGTCGTGCACAACCCCTGCCATCGTTCATCACGTATATGTTCCAACCGTGCCGGAGCTTTCACTGTTGCTCTCGCCCACGTCCTATTGCCCCCCCCCCCCAACCTCCTCACCACTCGCGGCTACCGACGACGATGCTAGGGAAGGATTCAGCTGCGCAGTTACTGCACTCCCGTCAGCGCATCATCCGAAAACGTTTTGGCGCATCGTCTCGCAGATAGTAACTCGGTACTCGAGCTTAATCACTCTCCCCCAAAAGCATTCCTTCCCAACTGCGACGTTTCCCACTGCGCCCCATCGGCAAACTTTCATTGGGTTCAACGGTAAGGCATTCTTCAGGTGAATGGCTGCCGCTCTTCCGTCGGAAGCTCATCACTCGTTCCACCTTATATCACGGGCAGAGAGATATGTACAGGTTGAGACGGGGGGGGGGGGGGGGGGGGTTGTCGGAGTATTACACGGAACGAGGCGAGTCACGCATCAATCCTGTAGCTCAAGCTCGCCGATGGCACGTATTTGGTAATTGGTATAAACTTCTATGGCAGCGCGATTGTACAACGATAATGGAGACTGCGGATTTCGTCCTTTACTGCCTGACTGAATATTCTTTTTTCGGTCTCGACCCACAGAGCGACTAAATTCGGAATCCTCTTTCCAGAAATGCTTTCTGGTGGAACTTTAGATACGTATCGCGACAGAACGACAAACGGTACGGTAAAGCGGAATTATGGTCGCAAGTTCAAGTTGAAACATTTGGTAAAATGTTCATGTCTGAAATAACGTGGGAAAGCGTGGTGGTGAAATAGGCGACATTACGAATACTGCCGGAGATGGGTTCATTTCAGAGCAGTTGAATGGTTAGAGGGAGAGAGAAAGAGCGAGAGATGGAGAGAGAGAGAGAAAGCCTGAAAATAGAGGGGCCGATGTGCGGGTCCGCGTGTAATCAGATTGTTTAATTAGCCGATTAACCAACTGCGCCGAGGATTTTATCGTGCAAACAATTCTCATTCATATCCAGAACATTTCGCGACAAATTACACCGCACCGGAGCTGTTTTTACTTGCTATAGTCACCACAGCCGTACATTAAGCGCATGCATAAATTCTTCTGTCAGGATGGAAGCACCGAAAACACGAAAGGTTCGAAATTTTTGCAACGCTTTTCTCGTAAATGAAATGTGACATCGATCAAGTTGATAGCGAATCTCCATTATTGGAAGACCGAACGTAGTCCTTAATAAGACTGGGAATGAGGTCAAATTACAATAGCGGCGAGATACCAGGAACGTGTATATGGCGGGAGATAACCCCTGGATGACACATATCGAAGACGTAGGGGAAAAGCGTGGTCAAGAAAGCAAAGTAGCAGGGCCCAGGGAAATACGTAGGACTGGCAGACAAATATCCAGTTATCCGCGTGTGGAATTCTCGTCACGCTGCCTCCGTTGGAGGCAAAGCCGCCCGAAACAATAATCCTTCCTTTACGTGATATACTTTCCAAGGACGGCGGATGTACGGTACGTGGTAGTTGGATCATTGTCGCTTCGATATGCGTGTGTGAAGAAAAGGACAGTACTACGTTTGAATAATTGTGGTAACGTAGATTGCAGATAGATGCTTCGCTAGCCTCTGTCACAGCATTTCATGTGAAGCATAACGCACATTGGATAAGCAATGGAAGAGCTGGACTGAGTTGGATGTGGTCACTTGGTTCAGGTATATGAGCAATGGAAGGAGCTAGATGAAGTACTACGTGGTCACTTGATGGTCTAGGTTGGTAGCAGTGAGAATGTAGAAACCTGAGCTGCCCCAAAAAGAAATCATTTTTCTTCAGTATCTGCCCAGCTATTCTTTATCCTCCAGCTCTTCCACATGACCAGGATTTCCGGCAACCGGGCGACAGGGGAGGGGGACGTTATTATTTCCGTGTCCCGCCTCACCGATGGACCGATCGTACTCGCCGTTTGGACTCACTCGCTTATATTCCTTTTATCTATCAGCATCCAACCTCAGTCCTCTGTAATCTCCGTCGTCTTTCTTTCTTTCCTTACCTATACAGTTCTTCGATTATCCGCCACTGACACTTTTTCTTCCTCGCGCCCTTCCCGATAACCTTGGCATCAGACCCATAAGTTTGGAACTTTAACACGCGGCAATGGACCTGTGGGCTAGGAGAGCTAAACGCGGTCCCCGACGTTTGGCTACTGAAAAAATTATAGGTCAATGCGATCAACGAAATGTTCTCTATGATCCAAAGATCCAGGACTATCGAGTCACTGAAGCTAATGATGAAGATGAGCAAGGAGCTCGTTGTATTTGATGCAGACGTACAGGTTTCAAATTTAGGAACCTCAAAGGCAAGAAAATACAGCAGAGGAAATAGTGCATTCGCTTTCCATCAACTTGTGGTTGATTTCCTGAAAAGAAGAGTGGAAACCGTTCACAAAGTAGCGTCATGAAAAGGGCTCTTCCCCACATGCTTCCATGATCCAACGATCCAGAACATCACTGAAGGTATCATTGATGAAGATGAACAAGGAGCCCGACGTTTGGCTACTGAAGAAATTGTAGGTCAATGCGGTCAACGAAATGTTCTCTATGATCCAAATATCCAGGACTATCAAATCACTGAAGCTAGTGATGAAGATGAGCAAGGAGCTCGTTGTATTCGGAGCAAGACGGGTAGGTTTCAAATTTAGGAAACGCAAAAGCAACAAAATACGGCAGAGGAAATAGTGCATTCACTTTCTATCAACCGAAACCGAAACTCAGCCGAAACCGTTCACAAACTAGCGTCATGAAGAAGGCTTTTCTCCACATGCATGGGTATATAAATCCTGGTTAACAGGGTTGCCGCTATTGGAATTTGCCACAATGTTATCGATTCCAACATCGCTTGCGAGTGGTTGCTACTATGCTGTCTGGAATTGCAGTCCGGGCCCGGGAAACGCATTTGCCGTATTTACTGGCTGGCTCTACCTCTTACTATCTCCCTTCCTCCTCTTCGATCGAATAAACCTTTGCCTGCTTGCCCATCTGGGATTCCTCGTCGTCTTCATTGTGGTCGGATCAACATCGATTTCCGTAGGGGCTTTGACCGAGTCTGAGACGAACGGAGTCGACTGTAGGGACGGTGGTGGAGAGGAAGAGAGAGAGAGAGAGAGAGAGAGAGAGAGAGAGGGGAGAGAGAGGGGCTGAAGGAGAGACGGAAATACAGGAACGAAAATAGAGGTGAAAAAAAGCAAGAACATTGATGCAGGCGAGGAGTTATGGCAACGTAGAACACGACAGGTGCTTACTAAAAACAATTGTGGAATCGTGGATTGACGTATTAAATAAGTATCAATATACTTCTTATTGTCATGTAGTAACTTTTGCACTCGTTAGCGAAAAACATATCTGGGCATTACATTATTTTAAACCTCCACTTTGGTGAGTCTCTATTTCCATCCAGACAACGCCTCCGTCTGCTGAATGAATTTGTGCTTAATTTATAAACCTGCAAATTCAAGGACACGGCAGTCTTCGGGCTCTAAGCCTACGTAATTGAAAGTGCAAAATGATGAATATTGTCATTACTCACAAGAAACATCACTTAAGTGTCCACCAGACGAAGTACTTGAAATTTTACACGGAGTCGTAACACCTGTTCGCAAATATCCTCAATAAATTTCAGCAAATTCTTACTATTTCGCGTTAGCTGAGCAACCTCCTTAATTAAATTTGTGTCGAAGTCGTTCGATTCCCGCGACTGCTATTTTTGGCTTCAGCTGCATCTCGAAAGTTTCTATTTTATCTTACGCAAAGTTCTGATAACCTAGCTGAACAAACGTAGTGCTTGAATATGTCAGCGTGAACGAAAAGTGCTTACTCGAGAAGTCTCTCTGCACCGAAACAAGATCCTTTTCGTATACTACGTCCGTGCATTAGTCGTCGTTTTCCATTTTCTCTGAGTACCCCAGGCAGCGCCTCCACCTTTCTCTCTCTCTCTCTCTCTCTCTCTCTCTCTCTCTCTCTCTCTCTCTCTCTCTCTCTCTCTCTCTCTATATCCTCGTCTTTTCGCTCGCCCTCCTCTTCCTCGCCTCTAACGATCGCTGCTAGCGTACTTTAGACCGAAGACTCTCTGCCCGCCGACAATCTCCAAGTCACGTAAGTTCCGCGTAACGTTAAACCGCTCAGTTACAAGACGCCCTCGAGTAGTAAGTAAAGAAGGAGTGTGTACGCACGTCGCGGCTGGTATGGCTATCCGGATATCGTGGAACAAGATCCTCGGTATTACGATGTGCAAGTGCTCCACGCCATCGACGAAGAATACCCAGCTGGTAAGAGAGAACAAATAACGTCTCAATTCATCTCAACTTGTGCGATGGTCTACCTCGATTCTTCGGTTGAGCTAGCAAATGGACTAGACCACCATCGAGCGAATCCCCGAGCATTGCTAGTTGATCGATCTCTCACCGCGATCTTTCTCTTAGCTCCTGTGGAAATCTATTGTCTCCCTGGCGGCTTCGCTGCGGCATCAAACGAGTAACTTGCCTCACTGAGTTCCTCCGTTCAGCCACGGCATACGTTAAAGGGCTATACCAGTGTGACACTTTCAAAAAATCGATTTTTTTGCCTTTTTCGACAGTTTATACGTTCAAGAATTTCAGTATCATTTATATCATTTATATCAATATCATTTTATCTTGTAAAAATCGATCGTTAAATCTTTAAACGCGTTTTTCTCGAAATGAGATTTTTCAAATTTGCTGACATTGTAACTCAAAGAGCAATTATCCGATTGACTTGAAATTTAGACTGAGTACTCTTGAATATGTTTACTCTACAATGACGTAGGATATTTTTGATTGGATGGAAATTGACGAAAAAAACCAGACCATTTTATAGGCAAGAAAACAGACTTTTTTCATAACTACGCCATTTTGTTAGATTTCGATATTTTTCGAAAATCCTACGTGATTGTACAGGAAATACTTTCCAGTTTAACGACATTTTTTACTTTTTCGGTTTCAGCTACTCAATCGGCCGGAATCATGTCAGCAGTGGAGGAACTTTTTTTTCGGCGCCTCCGAAGGCAGCGCATAAGTCGCTTGGATCTCAATATTTTTCTATGAAAAAATGATGTAATATAGGTGAAATATAGCCAAATATATTCTTAATTTTCCGAAACATTTAATTGAGTACTTTTCTTCAAAAAAATCTCCGAAAATCACCCAAATTTTCAGTGTTCACACTGGTATAGCTCCTTAACTCGCATCTCGGCGGAGCTTCGACGATTTCGAAGCATTTCCCACGGACTACGCCGCGGCTCGTTACTTTTGGAAATGATGTCTGGCACTAATTGACTCGCTTGATCAACTCAATTTTCATTCTGCCACGTCTACCACCTTCAATAATCATGATCGCGTTACATACGCTGCTGGATGAAAATCTAACCTCATTTTTGCTTTCCCTAGTCATTCGGTGGAGGTGCTGTACAGGTGGCTATACGTCATACATATTCCAGACTCGTTAGACACGCATCGCGAAACAAAGTGCAACCCACCGCGCGCGCGAGATACACCATGCCCGTTACTTTATCCTTGTAAACGGATTTTGCAGTAACGGGAGGAGCGGAACTCGGCGAGAGTGTGGTTTTCAAGCACCGCGTGGATAGATATACGTATGTGGAGTTTACTCTTGGTCTTGGTGAATCGCTGCTTTTAGCGGCTTATAAAATTATACGAGAAGCGCAGAGGCATTCGAGGCTGCTGCAGCACCCGCAAGAGAATCGCTCGTGAGCTGTTCCCAGACGGATATTCTATTCTTTACTTTTCGTTTCTCTCGCTCACTCTCCTCTCAGCCCTTGCTACGCTTCCTCCCATACGTACACGCGCTGGAAACATTCGCGAAGGCTCCCTAGCCGTGATATTAAAACGATATAATATTCGCGAGAAATCCTCTCGAAGTCCCCTTATTATTTGTTAAATATCACCTCGTGTTACCAAAATTCCATCTGAAATGGAGAATCGACCTTCCATTGTACACGGCACGAGGGGGCCGTGGTAGTTGAATATCGTGCTGCGGTAGAGAAACGGAGATTACTGCAGCAGTGAAAATGCGTTGCGTCGACGATGCGGCGCGCGCGAGCATCAGGCTTATGCCTATAGTACGTGCTTGTACAGCAGAGATCCCGGAGACAGAATGGATGGAAGATATCGAGTTAGAAAGCGAGAGACGATATACCGAGCTGGTCCAATATCCCGACAGGTTATTACGAGCTTCAAGCCTGGCGAATTCATGAGACCGTTAAGACCCATGGCGGAATATGCATGCCCATTAAGCGGTAATTGCTCGTTGGGGAAGAACTGCTAAGTCTTGTCGTACCACGTATCCACCCATCTACGAGGAACGTCCCCCAGAATCAATCGCAATTCGATCCATCACGTTTCACGATGTAATTCCCCAATCCATGTATTAAGCTGCCATGTTGCGCTTGCCACAATACGGTGAGCGGGATTATCATCCGTTTCTGCAGGGGGAAATACAGTACCGGACAAAAGAAAGTACGCCCCGTTCAATTTCCATTTATGTGCTATTCTCATTCCAAATATCATCAATAAACCAGACCTTGAGCAGTCATGACGAAAGTTCATTGCTTTGCCTTTACGCTGCCGTTGAAACAATGTTGCAAATATTCGAAACCAGAAAGAGAACGATTTCGGCGCGAAGAGTGCCTGTTATATGCTGGACAAAAAAAAAGTACGCACCCGAGGTTTATATGTTCTCTTCAGTGACAACGAAGCGATTTTCACCCAACGAAGCTTAGGAAGGCAAACCGAATGTGAACATATAGATTTGACGATTTTTCGGTCAGTTATCGATTTTCTGTGTTCGAGTACGGTAGCGACACATTCGCGAGGCCGAAAATTGCAATTCAAGTGCGAGAACAGGTAATTAAAGACCAAAAAAATGGTATGTCTACAAGAGAAATTGGTCGAAAATATGACATAAGTGAAGGTGCAGTGAGAAAAATCTGCGAGAAGTTCAAGGAATTAGGTATTGTCGGTGATAAAAATTGACGAGGTAGGAAAAAGAAAAACAACTGCATTGAACGATCGCATAATTAGCAGGGAGGTAAAAAAAATCCGATGATTACTAGCCGTGTGATTCTCGAAAATACTAGCCTGAACGTTTCCGACCGAACAGTCCGTAGGAGACTTCGAGGAGCTGGCTTAAAAAATAGTTTTGCACAACGTCGCCCTCTGATTCGCAAAGCAAATAAAATCAAGCGCCTCGAGTTTGCAAAAAAATACGTGAATAAGCCGATTTCGTTTTGGGAAAAAGTTGTTTGGAATGACGAGAGCAAGTTTGACTTATTTGGGCATAAACGACGATCACGCGTTTGGATCAAGCCGGGAGAACAGCTTCTTGGAAAAAACATTCAAAAGACTGTCAAACACGGAGGGGGAAGTGTTTTAGTGTGGGGGTGTTTTGCGTGGTCAGGAGTGGGAAATTTGGTTTCAATCTGCGGTATTACGACCGCCGATGTTAACATTGATATCATAAACGAAAATCTGGAGGAATCACTGCTAAAGATCGGTCTGCAGGATGAATTCATCTTTCAACAAGACACCGATCCTAAACATACGGCTCGAAAATCATCGGCCTTTTTCCGTTCTTCGCAGATCACACTTTTGGATTGGCCAGCAAAATCGCCAGATTTAAATCCGATAGAAAATCTGTGGTCTATTTTGGACCAAAATGTTAATAAGGGCGACGTAACAAACAAAGAAAAGCTTTTTGATGCTTTGCGGTAGACCTGGGACAATATCGACGAACAGCCAATTCACAATCTTGTAGAAAGTATGCCTCGGCGTTTACAGGCTGTTATCGAAGCAAAAGGTGGTCACACAAAATGTTAGATGCGCGATGTGATGACATTTCTTCTTTTTTTCTTTAGGTGCGTACTTTTTTTTGTCCAGCCTAAAATTGGCATCCTACGCGTTGAAATTGTTTTCGTTCAGCTTTCGAATATTTGTTATGATGTTGCAGTGAAAATGTAAACGTGAACTTATAAATTTTCGTTGAAACAGCTGTGGAAGTACTCCATTACCTATTTTGATAAGTGTAATATCACCAATATAGAATTTTGAACGGTGCGTGCTTTTTTTGTTCGGTACTGTATGTACATTTGATACCAATGAAAAAGCTCGTACATCGGGATTTTTAATCAGCTAACAACAGGGTAAAGTCATCAAATGGTCTTTCGAGATTCTCTTGATTGAGAAATCTTGAATAATTGAGAGACTCTTGATTGCTTCCGAGATTGTGGGAAGTTTCTTGAAAGTGTGTCGGTCGACAGGGAAGTCCGAAAAAATAGAGCAAGAGGTCAAGATTCCGAGGTCCAGATGAAACGTTACGATTTGATAATGTCTCGGGTCAATCGCGTGATAACAACCTGGCAATGAAGAATAGGATATTCGCGCCTTTTGTCGTGCCCCAGAACCATCTCTTTCTCTCGCCCCTCTCGTTTCATTACCGTTGGCCGGTTGCCAAACCTCATAAATTCGCAAATTACTGTACCCCTGGCTGACGGTCGAGGGAATAACAGTGCTACGAAGTCGGCAATGAGATAGTCTGTGTGGCACTAGTCTTGTTCTATTCTCTCCTTCACCGGTATTCCGAGGTTCTCTTCTTCTCTCTCTACCTCGCATCCCGTTTCAATTTCGTGAAATGGAAGGTCGCTGGCTGAAACTTCCGGTCACCCGGAAGTCTGATGCCATCAGAGTTGGCGTTGACACTAGTAGTATACAGAATCGCAAGGGTGGGTTGCCGTGCCAGGAGTTGGGTCATGTCAATATGTCCCAGAGACTCAAGGAGTAATATAAATACCGTGTATATACGTATCGTTATATGCTTTCGAACTAAAATCCCCAAGGTGGAGGTACGTACTCGTGGCAAGTCTCAAGTAACACGTAGCAACGACAACGAGGTCTTGTAACTCCGATAACTATTCTCCTAACTTCGTACAAGGAGGCACTACGCTGGATATTTGACCCAAGGTGAAGTGACGCCGGAGCGGTAGTGGTAGTAAGCAAAAGTAAGCTTAGGCTCTTCTCCTGAAATTGCCGACGATGCTGATGCTTTGGGACATGAGAGTATGTGATGCAAGCCACGGCACGGAATGAAATTATAATTGGAGAATCAAAGAGGCAATGCTGGAAACAAAGACGATGGCGGCTGTTGGGCGCAGTTGCTGGAAGGAGCAAGTCACTCACAAGTAGGTTGAGTGCGACTCGTAAAAATGCTGGATGAAGAGCAAATACGCACGTACAAGGGTCGAAGAGATAAACCAATGGAGAACATTTGTAGGTGTCCATTGAGATGAGTCTCGGTATTGTACTACATGTGGAGAGACAATGTAATGTCCGTTTTGCATGACATGTTCTTTTATCCTGTATGAAACATTGGATAGCAGAAGTTTATGGGATCATGCCGTATGGTTTTACGATCGAGTTCTCACAGTTTCGTCTCATTGATCGTCGCCATAAAAATGGACAGTTATGGGTTCTGAGCTCGTGAATGCGTAAAGTTTGACGACCATTGGTAGAACGATTCGTAACATCCTGACAACACGGCGTATTGGCACGAAATCATGAGTAATTGTTACTCGGTGGCAGACCACAAACTACTGTGGTCAAACATCGCTCGGCACTTTACCCATCGACTGTTCACTTTTGCTTCATCTATCGCTCTGTGTGTTTACACGAGAGTTCAACCACACTGCGAAGTAAATAATCTTCACAGGTCGGGGGGCGTTGCGGTTGTTAGATACTGCCAAGAACCACGGCTCGTTGTATTCGATTGCCTCTAAATTTAGCGGTTTATCTCGCGGTTTTGGAAGGTCGACGGTCGAGAGGCTTTCCAACAGTTGGTATAAGCCGAATATTGGAGAACTCGTTGGATTTGTCTGCGAAGTATATATGCCAATCAATTACCCAAATGACACGGATAATACGATCCACGTTCGTCAATTACAATGTGCTCCAACCATTTTGGTGCGACACGTATCCGTTATGGGAATGGAAAGTTTGGCTACCCTATGATGCAATATTCTGTGGCAAAGAATAGTTTGATCGCGAGGCTGTAAGAGACATTTGGACCGGGATGAGTAGAAACGAGGGAAAACGGTTTTAATCTTGGGTCTATATTTATATCTTAGGCAAGATACGGTAGGTAAAAAATTCACGTTTCTGCATCAGGACGCTCCCGACACTCTTTCTTCTTCGTTTTACTGCTTGCCACATAGGAAGCTTTCGTTCTCAATGGCTCGAGGGAGTAGTCGAGGCGTGCAAAGTAGGAGAACGTTCAACGTTGTTGGTGTAGTACACTGAGGTGAAAAGTGAGAATCGGGATGACGTAGAATAAAATGGCACACGAGAGGGAGAGGGAGAGAGAGAGAGAGAGAGAGAGAGAGAGAGAGAGAGAGAGAGAGAGAGAGAGAGAGAGAGAGAGGGAGAGAGAGAGAGCATGGATGACCATGATGCTACACCGAGCCACAAACTCCGCAAGCACACCCACAGCGATTCGTGGAGATTAAAAGTTTCTTTTAGCCGACACGATGCCCGGACGGAAGACCGAGTACGTGGTGTATAATGTCCAGCGAAATGGTGAAAAAGCGTCGAGAGAGCGAGTGACGTCCGTTGTATTCGCACAAGTAGAAATTTGAGTTGGTCGTTCCATACAGCCTGAGTCATAGGTCGTGGCCATTTATTTCACGAAGATTAAAGTCGTCCATTATGACATTGAAATGATAAAAGTTTCGTTGATTCGAGAAACGTGAAAAGCTCTTCCTCGAGCAAAGCTCGGGCTTATAAATTTCTCGGTATTCGCACAAGCGTGTACCGAACAAAAGTGATTGGTCTACTCGACGATCATAATTTTCCTGTTTAAAGTTTCTTCAGTTTCAGATGAATTGGAGGGGAGCTGCCGGAACATTTCCATGCCGTAGACTTCAGCAAAGCCAGATTAGCAAACGGCAGCAGACATTACTATCTGTACATTATGATAATTGGAGCCAACGGAAGGATCATTGATGCGTCCAAGCGTCAAAGTTGCTACTATGGAGGAGTGCAAAAAACGATGGATGTCGGAGCAAAATAAAGATGAAACATAATAAATCACCAGGGTAAGTATTAAGGGACAACACCACTGTGAAGGCTTCAAAAAATCGATTTTTTGAAAACCATCTAGAAAAATCTAAAATTAAGATTAATTTAAGATTAAGATGCCGTTGGACCCAGGTCGAAAAAATATTTATTTTCGGAGATATTGAATATTTTGTGGAGCGGTGCAGCGTTCCGTGACGCTCGGGGTCCCGCGCAGCTGCGCGCCTCAGGGTCGGCAGGTATTCCGGGATATATAAATTTGAGCAGAGACGATTTGCTGCAGCGTTGTTTGGGCGGCTTCACGCAAAACAACAACGAAAGCTACAACAAATCAGTTTGGGCAATAGCCCCCAAGTGTCAGTCCGGGAGCAAAAAAATCGTCGATATTGCAGCTGATATCGCGGTATTATTATTCAATGATGGCCTGAGAAGCCTTATGAAAGTTTTGGACACGTTGGGAATAACTATCGGCCCAAATTGTTTCAATTTTTGCGTTGAAACCGACGCAGCGCAGATCGAGCTGGCGGAGCGCTCGCTCATAGACGCTGCAAAAGAGGCAAGAAGAGCCTCTACAAGTTCGAGAAACGATGCTAGGGACAATGATTTGCTTCTTGAAGGCCAGCTATATGGTGCCGGCATCGCTGATTAAAGGTAAAAATTTTTTTTTCCAATTTATCGCATAAATTAACAAACCTAAAACTTTGAACGCGTTTCTCTCAAAACCACTTTTTTGAGTGCGGCACGCAGCAGAACTCGAGCAATTTTTATCCGATCGCCTTCAAATTTGGACTGCATCAATAAAACTAGATTATCTAAAGAAGTACATAGGATTTTTTCGATATCTCGATAATAAAAAAAGTTATAGCCTATTTTCGACGAGAAATTTTTCTCGAAAATCGTCCTTTAATTTCAAAAGCATGCCTATTTTTTAAAAATCAATATTATTTCAAATCCCTATCTACTTCTCTTCAAAATATCATATTATTAACGAAAACACTCGGTATTTTTTTTCAGATCGACTTTGAAGAGAGTTCTGCTGCGTGCCGCGAACCACTGCAGAGGCAACAGTACCTGACGCGGGAGCTTCCCCAGCGTCACTATGGGGCGTGAAAAATTTGAAATTTTTTTTTTATGTATCTTCAATAAACAACGAACAAAACAAAAAAAAAATTTCGAATATCCCTTTTTTTTTCCCATAAAAAAAAATTCTTGAAAAATGGCAAAAAACAGGGGGTCACAGTGGTGTTGTGCCTTAAGAGCGCTACGTTGTTCCAGCACTTCTCCAGACATCCCCGTACCTTGGCTGTTCTTCGATTAAGTATTTGAAACGTAGAGTAGCATGCACAGGTCAGGGGTACCGATCGTTCCGCACGGTACCGATGCGAAATACCATTTCCCCAGGTTGCCTGCGATAGTCTAGCTCCGTATAACTGTCGATCGATCTTTCTCGCTCGTTACAATGGTGGGCATGAAGCGTGTCGCAACAAGCGTGCACGGACCATCGAGCGCTAAGCCGGCGCAGGCAATTACCGACGTTCGTGCACTTCTCTCCGAGCCATCGAATATCCAGGGTATTCTACGATATCCACGCATAGGCACGTGGTGCAGCGGTGATCCTTGTGTCGCTCCGATGATTCTAAGGCTCGATACACGATCAGGCAACGCAAAAGGCTCGCTCTCGTCCTGCACGGAGCATGGTCAATTGCAGGATGATTGGACGCGCATGAACACACAATCCACCTGCAGTGAGCTTTCGGAACGATGTCGGAGGTCTCAAATTGCCGCCAAGGCCTCTCAATATTTAACGGAACATCGTTTCGTCAAATTGATGCCGGATAACTGGATATATGGATTTTGTATAGATTGCCCGGGGGAACGAATCTTTGCAATAATGTGATGATTGAATTATGGAAGCGCGGACGAGACGGGAACATTTGACACGTCAGGTGGAGGGTCGAGTTTTAGGGATCATCGACGGTGTGACTAAGAAAGTGAAATTTTACATTTTGATTGGGCTCACTGAAAGCTTAGTCACATTGGGTGAATGTGATGTCCTGAAGATTTAAATTTGGATCCTAGGTGCAATAACAGCTGGTCTGTTGAGGTCGAACGTCACTGCAACATTTTCGAATCGTATCATCGACCAGGCCAGCATATCATCCAAATTCGAATTTGGCTTAGTGCAATATAGTTCCTTTGGATAAAATCTGGTAACCCGAAGAATCAAAATTCGACTTCGGGTGCAAGTGCATTCGACCTGTCTAGAAAATGTGCAGAATATTTAAAAATGGAGATCTCACTCAAACAGCGTGCCTGACGTGTGTGGTACGTCTGTCTGCTGCAGTCAAAGTTCGCATGTCGCATTCGTATATTCGATTTTTCACATTCGAAGCTTCACCGCTGTGCATTGTCGATACAGCGAAACACGTTTCCCCTTTCAGGCATTCTTATATCTTCGATGCGATGGTAAAAGTTTTCCAATGATATTCGACAAGAAGTTCTCGCGAGTATCAATCTGCAGGGGGATGTCATCCCGGAGAGTGGCTAGGGTGCGAGTACCGTTCGAGTGGTAAGTTCGACATTTTTCAAGATTCATGTCGTCTGTGTCAACCAAGGAGCTTGGTCGATTTGGACATGAAAAAAGTGAGAAGTACGTGCCCGCCGCAGAAGGAAGAATGATGTAGGTTGACGGGGTAAGAAAAGAAGAGAAAAAACAGAAGCCGCAAAAGTCTAGAATTCCTGCACTATTGAGTATCGGAGTATAGGCGGAATAGGACACCAACGGGGCAGGCTTGTTCCTTCGGGCATGGCGTGTAAATCAACATTGACAGGTACGAAATTGCAATAGAATCTGCGGCCTGTGGCATTCCCGGCGTCGCCAATGCCACACATGTGGAGACCTTTCGTGAATCCATATAGCAGGCGAGGGCACGTACTAAACATCGGTCAGAAATGTACACAGCCAGCCAACGTGACCAGGGCTGGAGCTTGCCTTCTCGAAGGAGAAGGAGTAAGAGGAAGGGGCTGAGATGAGTGGATGAGGGGATAGAGCGAGCCTATATCCACAAGATCTACGGTACTAAATCTTGGGATATTTTGGATCTGATGGCAAATGCGAGAAAGAGATACAATCTGTTTGATCGAAGAAGGCTGTTCATCGTCGAGAGTCGTCACGTGGCTCAGCCAATGAAAAAAGTCTGAACAAGGTAAGAACGAGGAAGGAAAAGACCAGCGGTCTGATGAACCTGAATAATCATGGGGTATAAAAATGGAACCAGTGATTGATTCAACGTCCAATCCAAGAAAGCACAGATGGGTCACATTGGGTCATGCTGTCACTGCCTCTGGGGATAGTACGATATCCGGGGCGCCAAGTGTTGACCGTTGATTCATGATATTTTAACCGAAATAATAAGAATTTCAAGACGAAAAAAATCAGCCGGTTTGGCTTCCTTAAGGAATTATTAGCGCTTTTAGCGGTAATCACGAGAAGCGGCAGCGTCTTGACGCTAAGTAATTTAAAAAAAATCGATTTGACATCACTGATTTGATGCGACACCACTGACACCGACGAACACGCCGCAACTCTATTGCACAGTAAGTAGGTTTTAGCAGACGACTTTTTAACTTTGATTCAATATTACGGAAAAACGCCGCGACGAATCGAAAATCTAATGACATTTTGCCAATTAAATGTGATTTTTTCCTATCGATTTTGTTTGGGTGATTTTTCGATCCGTCTACTCAATCTTGAGATCTCATAATATTCGGCCGAATTTCCGAACGATTTTTGGACCTCGTTGGAAATACGCCAAAATTTAACGATTGTTGTTGGCTCATGGGTACAATATCTTTGTTTTATCGCAAATGATGGAAATTGACCGGGCGAGCTTCAAAAAGTATCCCTTTATTTAGGTTTGTTTGGGTTTGTTTAGTGCTATCACATAAATACCACAAAACTGATTTTCAACATAAATTTCGAGATTATAATGCTTTATTTATTCATATTCTCGGTTTACTTATAACAATAATAATTATTCCATATACTTACTACACCAAATTACTAAACGATATATTTTATATAAACTTAGAGCCTTACAAGTCCGAAAAGGGATGAACCGTATACTTTTAATCCCTCCTAGGGATAAAAGTACTACTGTACTCTGAAAACATGGTAGTGGCATTTAAAATACATTTTTGGCTTCTGAGACACTGTTGATATTATAAATTTCCCAGTTACCTTGCCTGATGTTCTTTGAAATTTTCAAATTCGAAAAAATAGTCATTTTCGATAACTATCGAAATTTTTAAATTTGAATGCAAAATAAGCGAAATCTCAACTTTTAGCACTCTTCATATTTTGTTTATTTTGACTCAATAACCCTAAATTCACCATCAAATCTTGGCGCCCCGGATATCGTACTCTTGCTCTGCCTCTGGAGACAGGCAGTGACAGAATTTCCTCTCAGCAGTTGCTCTAGAGCTCCTTTTCCACTTTTCAGTGATCCCATCACTGTAGGTAGTTTGACGTTATACATCTCCTGAATTTTCAGTAGCCTACTTTTGGCCGTCCTAAAATTTCCACCACCAAGTAGGCGACCCTTTCAGCCCGGTATCATGTTACCATCAATTGGCATTCAAGCCTCATTCGGACTCATCGATCGTCGATCACGCGTGGCCAACGAACCAGGAGAACGAGAAGACTTTGGAATTCCGCGAAAGGAGGAGCGTCATAAGATACGTCAAGAGACGAGCTCCGTGCTCTCGGGGCATTGTGAATTTTACCGCCCGAATATAACGTCGAGGGAGATGGGTGAGCCCAAGAACGACCAGAGAATACTCCCGCTTACGAAGGCCAGCATCGTAAGAACAGGACGATCGGAAAATGATTGATTCGAGCTCCATACCGCGCGTTAACTCCGACGGTTGGAAAATATTCTCGAGCATGAATAAATGAGAATGTTTGGCGTTTCTCATCTCTCATGTTACTTATGTAGAACGCTATGTATAATTTCACGGATTTTTTACATGTGACCATGAAAGTGTATATCTTGAGAAAATATTGTACGAGCTTTAAAAGATTCTTAAGCAATGATCCGACAAGCAGCATCCTCACGTAAAATCGATACCGAGCGTTCGGCGATGTAACACTTGATTCGCATCAGCGATATTCCAAAGCTTGAATGAGACAGCAGCAATACAAGCGCTACTCAATCAGCAGCCAACTTTCTTCATCCGTATTAAAAACGCTGACAGTTTTATCCCAAATTAAATCGGGAAAAAAACATTGAAAGACTCGATTGGCTTGGACTGATGGCACTCCATTGAACTGCCGGAACAATCAATGGGCTCTTGACCGGTCGTGTGGCCTCTGGTTATTTTGTAGCGGATATGCCGGACCCCGAAAGAAGGGAGAATTCGATCGAAGCTGGGAGTAGTAGTGTAATAGAGAGAATATTGAATGAAGGATCCACAGTCGAGGAGAAAGAGGGAGAGAGAGAGATGGGTAACAAATGAATGCCATTGTGGATACGCCTCGGACTGTGTTCGTAAATCCTTGATTCACTCTGTCTCTCTGTACGCGTCACGTACAAAGGTTAATTGGTTCGACGATCGGCGCCACGCGAACCGATAAATCTCAGTTCCGACTGCCGTCAGGCTAAAGGGATAGTCGTATGTAAATTTGGTAGAGAGAGAACCAGAGAGATAGAGATAGAGAGAGAGAGTGAGGCGGTGGTAGGTCATTGCATCAGATTCTACCAACGTACTGCACGTTCTTCCGCCAGTGCCACGAGACGGCAGCAGCATCGCGTATGAATTTATCGTGTCGGATACTAGCGTTACCTTGGCTTTTACGGTACTTCGAAACGTAAGCGATTCAGCGCACGAATCGCTCGACACATTATAGTCTCTGACAAGCTACTATCAATGATATCAGTGATATCTTGAATTTTCAATAGCTTTGGATACATCAAATTGCAGGTAATATTGAGGCTAACGTATCAAACAAACGATCTGCCATTCTGTGAGAACGTTTAGAAAAAATGTTCATTCAGGCAAGACCACTTTGGTAACATCACCCAAAACAAGTGGACTGCCCCGTTTGATTACATTGTAGATCATTGCACAGCCTCTTCTAATCATTTGTCAGGATTGTTTTGTAAAATGCTGTCAAGATTCTCATTATTCGTTCCATTCGCCATAAAGAAAGACGTTCATTGGGAATGTCCGCTTTAGTAACATCACCAAAAACAAATCTACAATCTGTCCCCTTTGATCACATTGTAATTTATAGTGAACCTTCCTCTAATCATGTGTCAGAATTGTTTTGGAAAATATTGTCAAGATTATCATCATTCGTTTTGTGCTCTAAGCGAGTTTAGTGCTATCTTATTGGTTGTATCCAGTCGCCGATCAAATCGAATCAGAACATGATTGATTTCTACCACGTGAATCTTTTCTCATCGGTCCATTTCACACGTGTGGATGGTGTCTGGAATGGAAAAAATAAATCTTTCAATTCTTCACCGATTGATTGACGTTGAGCAGCTCAGTGAGAGAACAAAAATATTAATACAAAGACCAGTCTGTTACGTTACAGTGCCGTTGCCAAAAACCATTTTCCAAGATCGGGAAGAATCATAACCATCCTGGGTTTACCGTCACGGAAGTATGAAAAGGAAAGAGGAAAGGGAAGTTCGAAATCCGGCAGAGAGCTGGCAAAAGAGTATAGTAACGCTGCTTCCTTAGGGCAGAGGGTGAAGGAGCAACACGAAAAGCTTGTAGAGCAGTGGTCCGAAGTCTGCTGGATGGTTCCAGGGGTTTCCGAGACGGAACCAGGAACTTTTAGCCCGACATCCGGTCTGGCGGTCTTCATACCCGTTTCAGGCGAATTGTGGACGAGCGTGGCTGAGAGAGAGAGAGAGCGAGGGCGCCAAGTCGAAAAGTTGCAGTTTCGCCAAGCGTTATATAAAGAGACAGTTAGAGAATGGCGAAAGAGAAAGAGCTGAAGGTATGGTGGGAAAAGGGTACCACCGCAAAAGTAGCGCAGCTTCTGCTCTGTGGAAGAGGTACCACGTGTTTTCTCTCAACGCGCCCGCTTTTATCCTTTTCACCGGCAATCCCTTATCCACCATTCCTGCATACCATCGTATCGTCTTTAGAGCACTAACATCCTGCAGAAGGGTCCATCAACGATAAGAGCCATTTTTCACCTCTCATGCCTCATGCTTACGTACACATGTCTGTTATGCGAGTGAACGTAAGTGAGCAAGTGCAGTCAGCCAGTTTACATTCTTGTGAGCCTCGTCGCCATATTCCAATGGTTATACTTTTGAGGTTTCGAGTCATCGCAGCATTCAAATGACACTGGAAAACCTCAATCCCTCAATGTTCCCCACTAGCATTTGTGTCCTTTTTAGCTGAAATATGCATCACGGGCTTTATTAATAGGTTTGGGCAACGCTTGCGATTCCTGGCCAAAGCAGAGTCTTCTGCTTTGGCCAGATATCCTCAATAACCTACATGTTTGAAGATACCGGAACCAGGTGAATGTTGGCGCTCGTCTGAGGTTCAGCACCCATACAAAATGGCCATTCACACAAACCGGCTGCGTCACTAGGAATCAGCCATTCGGACATTCCTATTGATCTTGATTACAGACGAACGAATTGGGCGACATTTGAAGGGTTCCTCAATACCTACATTTCAGTTGTTCCAGTTTTTCTTAAGTTGAGGCACCAAACTGCTTTCAAACTGAACTCTACTTTAAAAAAATGGGAATTCCTATTTTTGTAGTATCCACCTATTTTTTCAAAGCAAAACGAATTACCTATCATGACCTGGGGATCAGCTTGGCAGGCCAAGAAAGTTGACCAGACAGGAATTAGCCCGTGCCGGATAAGGAACGCGTTATGTCCAGGAAGCGAATACCAATTTTGAGTAAAAACCACGTGCATAATGTTCCTCATCAACCGCATAACTTTTTTAATACCATTTCTGAATCACGGATCCTTTGATACGTCTACTTGTCGAGTATCTACTTTCTAACGATTGAGCCTGTGTACATATAGACGTTATAAGCTATGCGGAGATTCTTGTTCGTAAATAAATAATTTCGCTGCTCAGAAACACACACAGATATAACGACGACCTTTAAAAGCTTTCCGAATTACGCAACGGTGCATTTAAAGAGTTTTCCGTTACTTAAAGAGCCGAAAGGGCGACGGTTCGTCCTCTTTTATAAATAACCTAACGTGAAATGGATATACCCTTTGCTGGGAACGAGATCAAACGTACATCCCCGGTTTTTTTAAAATTCTGATCACGTTTTAGTCTCAAATCCAAACAAACTTTGGCGTTGTTGTAAAGTGACACTAACCATTGTTTACTAAGTTACCTTCTTCATTTTCACGTCCAATTTTCTCACTATAGTTCCATGCCACTCCACAGCTTTCACAATTGAAAGGTACATGCACCTAGCGGCTAACGTAATTTCGGTCGACATCACCAGAGACGTATTATTTTGACAACTCCCCGAGAAACGATAGGCGCGCATATCGAATTACTCAGACACGCGGGCCGCGACGCATCATTAGCATATTCGTACGGGTAGCGCCAGGTTAAAACAACATTCTACATCGAGCGGGAATTTCGCACGGAATATATACAAGAATATACTTCATAAGCTGGTCTCGCAAACGTATAAATTGGTCTGTTGATGGTGGCTAAAATGAGACGAAAGCCAGAACCGGCGCGGTTACAGCCTATTTCGTGCTAAATCGAATTCTCCATCCTTAAGGTCGTTTGAGGGAGACTATCAGTCTACCTCAAGCACGGAAAAAGAGTGAATTTCGACAATTTTTTATGCATATCCAGTCGATTGAATGAAAATTCTGTTCCGTGTCCTAGTGAAAAAATTTTATGATGTTTTTATAAAAATTATACAAAACAAATTCTATAAAAATATTGTACGGAAATTGACATATAAAATTCTCTTAGATTCTATATACTGCTCAAGAACCTCATGCGAGTGCGTATAGGAACTGCAAAAAAAATGCTCTATATGAAATTTCTTAGGTTTGCAATAAAAAGATATGAATATGAAATTCTTCACTTTTTAGATCTCTAGACATATTCTTTCGTATATAAAAGAGAATTTATGTTTTTATTAAAAAAAAGTATGCAATAAAATTTATAAAGATATTATATGAAAATATGCGCATATAAAATCCTTATAGATTCTATATACTTCTTAAGGGGCCAGTCCACTTTGTAAATTTCAACAAATCGAAAGCAAGCAAGACTTGAAGAAATCGACGATGATGAGCAATCAGAAGGGATTTTGTACGGTGCAGGAATTGCCGATTGAGTTTAGGTAAGAGTTTTTCATAATATAAACTTCAAACGCGTTTTTCTCGAAACAACGTTTTCAAAATCAAGCTCCATCGTATCTCTAAAACTAATTAATAAACCGATTCTCTTGAAATTTGAATCACATATTGTAAACATGATTCGCAACAAGATGACCCTCGATGGTTTTAAAATTTTGATTTTCACTCTTATTTTTTGACAAAAACTGCGTAATAAACGCGTTTTTTTTACTTTTTGTGTTTTTCATCTGCCATTTTTTTTATTTTTTGATCAAACTTTATATCCGAGGGTCATTTTGTAGCTGGTGTCGTACTGAATTTAATGGACTTTGATTTTTTTGTTTCAGACAAGCCGTTGCCGAGTTGTGATGAAGCTACCTAGCCCAGCTATTTTTGAGGCGTTACGTTAAACTATAGTTTTTGTACTTAAAAATGAATAAAAATCAATTTTTTAAAAATGTATTTCAAGAATTTATTTATCAAGCCCAACAACTTTTATTTTCATATCTTTTATAAAATTCTCAAAAAAATCGCGAAATAGCCTTTTTTATAGCTTCAAAGTGGACCGGCCCCTTAAGACTCATGCGACTGTATATGAGGAAGAAATCATTATAGAAAAATGCTGTATGTGAAATCTATAGATATTGCTCAGTCTATGTATAGTACAACCATTTTCGAAGTAGGATCAATTATTATTATTCATTTTTATACTGTTTATTCCGAGTACATTACAGTCATTATAGATACAGGTACAATGTGCATAGTTCGTTAACGACAACGCAAACACATTAACGGAGGAAGTTAACAATGATGTTTTTATAAAAAAATTATATAAAACAATTTCTGTAAAAATATTGTACGAAAATGGACATATAAAATTCTCTTAGATCCTATTTAATGCTCAAGAAGCTCATGCGAGTGCGTACAGGAACTATACGCACTATAGCCATGGCTTTTATTCTACATATCTTCAAGTATCTTCACAAATATTTTCACAAGATTTTGTAAAAAAAACGGCTGCGCTGAAGCTCCAAATCTTCACCGATTGACTTGACATTTTTTTTAAACATTATTACAACATTACACCCCGAAGTGCGTAAGGAATTTTTGATATGGTAAAAAAATGATCGAAAAAAATTATTTTCGATTATCTTTTTTCCCAAAAATAATTTTTTTCTTTTAAACATGTACCGTTTTATCGATAATCAATATTTTTCGATTTCCCGACGTAATTCGAAGGCAAATCTTATCTAGGACTCACATAATTTTCAGTTTGCGTTTTAGGTGAATAATTGGGTAAGTACTCTTCACCGGCCGCAGAACACCCTGCATCTAGCTTCATCACCACTAATTTGTTGAAAAACCTTGTGAGAAAAATTGTAAAGATACTTGACGATATGTAGAATAAGAGCCGCTAAACGGAATTTCCATTCCACCAACCGGCTACTAAAAAATCGTCAAAATTCACCGTTTTCTAGTCTCTAGACTCGTTTGAAAAAAAAAACGTCACCGCGTTGCAAACTAGCGGGGAGTGGGGCACTGTGAGCGACATGCCATTTCTCGGAGATTTGTAGCTCGTAAAAACCAACATTTTTTGTGTTGGACCGTGATTGATATTGAGTTTCCTTAAGCCTTAAAAAAAGTCAATAGCAGCTCCCAAAAAATTATCCACAATTAAAAATAGATTTGAGCCGACGAAAAAAAAATTCCCTCGCCGGGAGAACGTGAAATATAACGTTTCGACGTGTTTTTCAGGGCGTACAATGTTCCCATTTGAACAAAAAGTGTACGAATTTTTCCTAACGAGTTATTGAAAAAAAACTGATTTTTCAAAATTTCACCCCACTTTTCCACCCCCAAAATGAACTTCCACGACTTCGGCGCTGTGGGCAAAACTAAAGCCCGGATTTTTCTGAACATTTTGTTTCACGCCGCCGACCTCGTAGGGGTTGTAGTTTGGCATCAATCCACCCCCATCCTCCTTCATCCCCTAAAAAAACCCTACACCCGATTTTTAGGCAAACTTGGATTTAGTACCCGCGGCACCTACAGAATCACCTGTCAAAAACTGGCCTTCTCCTGATTTTTTCCGATTACAGGGGTTTTCAGCGACAGCACGACTGTACTATTAAGGCCTTAGGCCACAGTAATGGGTATAAAATCATGTGCGAATTTAATAATTTTTTTTCGTATGAAAAAGTGATTCACTCATGAAATTAATTACACATCTATTTAGTATGAATATCAAGCTGTTAGAAAATATGTATTTTTTTTTGATGTTCGAAATGGCCGAGTACTATTATTTTCTTTTGTTATCGTTTTTTAGGTGCTCTGCGACGTGACATTTAGCATCCACAATTTTTTACCTAGAACAAAAAACAAAAATTCTCGTCAATCTACATTAGAATACCTAGAGAAGTACGTGCGGAATTCAAAAAATATCGTTTTATTCAAAAGTTGTAGGTATTTGAACTTAAGGGGTTACCCCCGCTTGCGATTTTGAAAAAATCGATTTTTTTTATTGCATTTTTTTGAAGTATAAGTATCCGAGCCCATACTTCTGTATGGGCCCGGAATAGATGACTCTATGTAAGTTTACAAAAAAAAATATTTTCTTCGTGTAAACTGAAATTGAAACTTTAAACGCGTTTTTTTCAAAATGGCATTTCTGAAGTCGGTGACCAAGATTACTCGAACACTAATGAACCGATCTTCTTGAAATTTTGCAGGCTTGTTTAATACATAAAAATGTAGTCTTTGATCGTTCGATTTTTTTTTTCGAAAAAAATGGCCGTTTTATAGCCAAAAAACGGCCGTTTTTTTCGTTAAAATCGAACCATTAATTTAGACTGTCCGCCATTTTGTGAAAAATGAATATTTTTTAAAATCCTTCGATTAAAGACTAGTTTATACTTATATTTGACTAAATTCATCCGCATTTTTTTTTCAGATGATCCACTTCGCCGCAATGTTGGTCACCGCAAACCGTGTATATAAAAACATTATTTCATTGACGGCCATTTGCCACTAAACAATGTAATATTTTTCAATAAAAAAATTACCGAAAGTTCTTCAAGATGTGTTCTTTAAGACGGTATATTGATCGATTAAAAAAGTTTTGTAGTTTTCTTTAAAAAAAATCATGAAGAAGGCCTTTTTGCGCTACAAGTGGGGGTAACGCCTTAAGAAATGAATTTTCAGTGGAAAATTTCGTTATAACTGCTCATAAACTGCTCATAAAATGAAAAGTTTTCGATTAATCAGAAATCCCGTACGTACTTCTATGCGAAATGCGCTTGACGACCGTCCGTTCTGCTTTCTTTTTCGTCCGGAAGCAATTTTCAAAAATTCCGACAAAAGTATAAAATTTCACAATTGTTGAAAAAGTTAAATGAAGAGGGTCAAGGCCAAGGCGACTCGTCGCGGAAAAGCCTCATGCATATTACACGTGGATGGGCTCAAAGGATGTCGCGTCGTTTCCCGTGCTCGTTAGATGAAAATGGTTGGGGCTCTCGTGCACGCGGAAAGCAAATACACGCCCGACCCTCCACCCCCTAGGTACTCCGGGCAAGTACATTCGTCTGCGCCCTTTCGCCGTACTTTTATTTTATTTTTCGTTTTTTTTTCTCGAATTCCCCCTGCAGCGTGAACAGGCCGGGGGTCGAGGGCTCGTGTTATATACGACGACGAGAGATCACACGAGAGGTCTCGCCAGCAAAGGGCGAGTTGCACGGAAGGAAGTGAGAGGAGAAGGAAACGAGAAGTTATAAGGGCGCCGATAGACCCTGGTTGAGGTACGCCGGAGAGAAAGAGGATTGAAGGGTTAGAAGGAAGTGGGACGTCGAGCAGAAAGACGAGACGGAAAGATGTATCGACGTTGTCTCAAGAGGTTGCCACGCTGCAGGCTTGTTACCTATATGTTCTTCCTGCTGCGGGAGCGAGACTCTGCGAAACTTTGCTCCCCAGGCTACTCATTAACAAGCCTTATTTCATTAAGTTTCCTCATTCACCTGCTCTCCCTCTGCCTCTATCGCTCCTCTCGTACTCTCTTTCTCTCTGTTTTCTATTTTTACTGCGAGCTCTCTTTGGACACTCTTGGGCGTACTGGCCGGTAAAATATAGACATTTAGTGCTTCACGGCCCTGCTCCCTGGCTTCACTCTTTACGCCCTCTTGATAGCCGACATTTTCGCTATATATATATATGGGCACCGACCATTTTTGGTTTGCCTGATTTTCATTTTGAAAAATTGTACCGCATGGAAGGAATATCCAAACGAATTTTTAGACTTTTACCTCTTCTCTTTTAGGAGTTATAATTTTCCAAAAAATGTGGATTCAGAAGTTTTGGAAACGTTTAAACGCTGATAACTCCTGAACTAATTGAGATATCGACAAATAGCACTATTTGTTTTCATTTTGAAGCATACTTTCGTTAAAAAAATATGAAAAAAATTATCAATGATCAAAGTCAACGTTTTTTTTTGCTTCTAAAGTGAAAAATATTTTTTTAGAGATTAGTATTTTTCACATTCTATGGTTTTTAAGACTAGTCTCATCGCGAGCCCATTTTTCCTTCTATTTTTTCGAATTAATCATATTTTTCATAAACGATTTTTATCATTTTAACATCCAATAATGCTATCAATGATTTTGTGATTTTCAATTCGGCTTCGACAGGCCAGAAACGGTTTATTTTCCATTTGTACCGAATTTGACGAAAAAAAACGTGATTCCGAATAAAAAAAACGCTTTCGTTGAAGTCAGCACGAATTAAAAACAAGCCGTTTCAGGCCTGTTGCAGCTGAATTGGAAATCACAAAATATTAATAGCATTATTGGACATTAAAATGATAAAAATCGTCTAAAAAAATATTATTAATTCGAAAAAAATAGAAGGAAGAATGGGCCCACGATGAGACTAGTCTTAAAAATCAGAGAATAGGTCCCTTTATTTTAGAGAATTTTTTTGAAAAATGAAAAAAAGGCAGTCATCCTTTTAAAAAAATAGTTTTCACTTTAGGAGCAAAAAAATTGACATTGATAATTGATACATTTTCTATATTTTTTAACAAAAGTATGTTTCAAAATGAAAACAAAAATATATAGTGCTATTTGTCGATATCTCAATTGGTTCAGGAGTTATCAGCGCTTAAACGTTTCCGAAACTTCTGAAATCGACATTTTGTTTGAAAAATTGTATCCCCTGAAAGAGAAAGAGATAAAAACAAATAAAAATACTATGAAGATAAAAATCACCAGCTTTTGGTTTTTCGCATGCCTTTTCTACATACCTTTCTATATAACTTTAACTTTCTATATAACGATAACTTTCTTTGAGCCGGTTTTTAAAAAAATACTCTTGGTCAATTTTTTTATCTATAAGAGTCTTCTCTTTAACTTTAAATGCTAAGGAAACTTTATGAAAAAAAGATCTTATGCAAAATTTGTATACAAACCAATTTGAACATTTGACTTTGATAGTTATTACTATCAAAGTATTACTTTAAAAAATTGCTCAGTTATTGTCGATTCATATCATTTGCAGAAATGGCATGCGAAAAACCAAAAGCAGATGATTTTTTTTTTTTTTCAAAAAATAACATAAAGCCCAAAATGTCGAAAACCGTGGGACTTTTACTAAACTTAAATTCCAGCATATGGTAGGACATGATCTGACCTATCGGCAGTTGCATGATTATCCATTCATAACAGGACACCCTGGGTATATATATGTACAGGTATCTCGTTTATTTTGGAACATCGCGCGACGTAAATCGAAAAATCCCTAGACAGATGTCAGGTAGATTCAAAGGCCGAGTAAAATGTCAAGATAACTTCATTTCGTGGACGTTTTGACGTTTCAGAGTCGACTCTTTTTTTAAATCGATACCAAGCTGTTAAAAACACGTTACTTCTGCTGGTTACGAACCATTATTTTTTTCTCCATTATTTTCGGACGTTTTTTAAACTTTTTTTTAACCACCACGAAGTAACTTTGTACATGATGATGTAGGCTACTTCTGTCACGTTTTGATAAGGAATACGATGTGCACTGTTATTTGTCATGCTGGTCCCAGTGTTTGCAGAGATATTCTCTTTTCAGTTTATTAATTATCTATACGCGGCACTAATTTACGGTTGGGAGAGGAAAGCCATCATTTTGATATTTTTCGTAAGTAAAAAACATTATTGGCAGATGAAAAAATGTTTCGGACAGAGGTGACCGGTTTTTTACGTGCCATGCTGTAAAACATATGAGTCTCCATTAAAAAAAGTTGATCTTGAAATAACTTTGAAAACGTTCAGTAAGTAAAAAAAAGTTTTATTGCCGTTTTACTCCTCGTTTGAATGTACTCGATACGTGCTTCAACATTTTTCCATTGACTTTGTTTTTCTTGAGTTATTTAAGGGGTTATATACAGTTAACATTTTCGAAAACCCGATTTTTTTCTTCGTAATCTACATATATTTAAGCACACACACGGAAAATTTCTTGTCATTCCGGCGAATATTCTCAAAGTTACACGCACATTTGTAATGACGTGTCAGAGCGTTCGAAAGTGCTTTTGAAACTTTAAACGCGTTTTTATCAAAACTGTGTTTTTAAGTCGGTGAGCAAGATTTCTCGGAAACGGCCGAACCGATCAGTCTCAAATTTTAACACAATCGTTTCAAGTATATTTTTCAGTAATTAATCGAAGGTTTCTTCTAACCGATAAATATTTGCTATTTTATAAACAATTTAAGGCCTAAATTTTTGTCAAAAATCGATTTTTTTTTGAGAAGCTGCTATTTTGTCAAAAATTATTATTTTGCTTATTCCTTCGATCAATTACAAGATAATCCATTGTATTAACGAAATATTTTTGGTTTTTTCATTTTGCATGATCCAGTCCAGAGATATCGTGCTCACCGCCAGGCGCCTTTTTTTAGAGGTGCTCCCGGAGATCAGCTCTAGCAGCTTTCAAAATAATTATTATTAGAAATGAAAAATATTAATATATAGTTAAGAGTTACCATGATATGTGTACAAATTTTTACGTTAAGGGACAACACCACTGTGACGGCTTCAAAAAATCGATTTTTTGAAAACCATCTAGAAAAATCTAAAATACATTTAAGATTAAGATGCCGTTGGACCCAGGTCGAAAAAATAATTATTTTCGGAGATATTGAATATTTTGTCGAGTGGTGCAGCGCTCCGTGACGCTCGGGGTCCCGCGCAGCTGCGCTCCTCAGGGTCGGCAGGTATACCGGGATATATAAATTTGAGCAGAGACGATTTGCTGCAGTGTTGTTTGGGCGGCTTCACGCAAAACAACAACGAAAGCTACAACAAATCAGTTTGGGCAATAGCCCCCAAGTGTCAGTCCGGGAGCAAAAAAATCGTCGATATTGCAGCTGATATCACGGTATTATTATTCAATGATGGCCTGAGAAGCCTCATGAAAGTTTTGGAGACGTTGGGGATAACTATCGGCCCAAATTGTTTCAATTTTTGCGTTGAAACCGACGCAGCGCGGATCGAGCTGGCGGAGCGCTCGCTCACAGACGCTGCAAAAGAGGCAAGAAGAGCCTCTACAAGTTCGAGAAAAGATGCTAGGGACAATGATTTGCTTCTTGAAGGCCAGCTATATGGTGCCGGCATCACTGATTGAAGGTAAAATTTTTTTTTTCCAATTTATCGCATAAATTAACAAACCTAAAACTTTGAACGCGTTTGTCTCAAAACCACTTTTTTGAGTGCGGCACGCAGCAGAACTCGAGCAATTTTTATCCGATCGACTTCAAATTTGGACTGCATCAATAAAACTAGATTATCTAAAGAAGTACATAGGATTTTTTCGATATCTCAATAATAAAAAAAGTTATAGCCTATTTTCGACGAGAAATTTTGCTCGAAAATCGTCCTTTAATTTCAAAAGCGTGCCTATTTTTTAAAAATCAATATTTTTTCAAATCCCTATATACTTCTCTTCAAAATATCATATTATTAACGAAAACACTCGGTATTTTTTTTTTCAGATCGACTTTGAAGAGAGTTCTGCTGCGTGCCGCGAACCACTGCAGAGGCAACAGTACCTGACGCGGGAGCTTCCCCAGCGTCACCATGGGGCGTGAAAAATTTGAAAATTTTTTTTATGTATCTTCAATAAACAACGAACAAAACAAAAAAAAATTTCGAATATCTCTTTTTTTTCCCACAAAAAAAAATTCTTGAAAAACGGCAAAAAAACAGGGGGTCACAGTGGTGTTGTGCCTAAATAGATTACAAGGTTTTCTCAGGACAAATTCTTGAAAAATCGAACTTTTTGGGCCTCCTGACTGTATATAACCCCTTAAATGTTTCGAAATAAATGAGAAACTCTATAGATATATGGGAAAAAATATATATGGCATATATATATATGGGCAAAAGTTGATTTCGAAGACATTCGATTTCGAGGACCACCATCGCCCTTATAATCAACATTATGTAGACCTCGATGTCTTGAAAATTCGTCACGATCGCGAAATCAACGAATCGCTTGAAAAAATGTGGTGCACTGACCCCAAAACAGCCAGATGTGCTGATAGCATTACATCGATATAATGGGTTAAAAATGTCCGTTCCCCACACATATACAAGTAGTTGCAGTGCAGCACCAGCAGCTGGTTCAGTCTATCGTCGGCACAGAGTGGGTCGTATATATTTTCGCCCATGACGGCGAACCCCGTCGCGAAACGTCTGATTTATATCCCACCTGGCAGCTGAGTAATTCCGCCCGTTTGTCTCGCTAATTATTCCTTCGTTGGCTACCGTGGAGTTTCCATAGTTTTTTTGCGACCTTTATCTGCTGGCTACTCTCACGCTTCGCAGTTCATAGTCACACATCTTTATGGTAGAAAAATACTGGATTTTCTTCTTCTTTTTCAAGAAAGTTCGAGAGGACGTGTCGATACGGTCGTGAAATATTCTGTTTTTTTTCGCTTGATAAAAGGGTACTCTGGTGGAAACGTTTTCTTTTAAACGAACTGGGCGAATTTTCCACCTGAATGGGACGTCAAATCCGCCGAGTTTAAAATTTACTTAATAGAATAAAATAGATTGAAGAGGATGACATTTATTTTGATAAATTTTATTCCTTCCAAGCCGTCCATCATTGTAACGTGTCAAAAAATTGATTTTTTTTTGCATTTTCTCAATGTTTATATATTCAATAATATGTGGATAAAATTCAATTTTTTGTTCGAAGAACGTATACGTACAACGCGAAGTACATGTATGTAGATTATAAAACTATTGTACTTTTTTTTTGCACCAACCATTTTCAAGTTATCGATCCGGTGGTTGGACCATATTTTTTTACAGAGGCTCTATTATATCTCAGTAATGATGTTTATTTATACTTTTTTAAATTCTAATTTACACGAAATAACTTCAATGTATGCTTAGTAATAAATCGTTTTCCAAATACCAAATAAATAATGGAGTCGACAAACAAATTTCGGCTAAACGACCTTTTTTGGCCCGTCACTGTATTGTCCTCCCTTAAATACATGTTTTTTGGGCAGACTTTTCGCATTATTAAGATGTGAAATTCGCACAGTGTGAAAAAAATGTAAGAATAATATTGATATAAAAGCATAAAATTCATTTAAATACATTTTATGCTTCTTATTATTTTTCAAAATCAATTTGATTCCTTTAAAGCAATTTTATTCTTTTCAATCAATATTATTCTTTCAATCAATACAATTTTTTTACGTCAATTTTATTCTTTTAACTAAATATTATTCCTTTAAATAAATGTTATTTATTAAAATCATTTTGGTTACGATACTACCCTGTGGCGAGCAAAGCTTCACAATAATAAAAGCTTCAATTTTCCACAGCTTTTCTTCACCATGCTCAAAATCAAGGATGTCGATTGTTCTCATAATTCTCCGAGTCTCATAGACCAATGTTCCAGCCCTGTGCATCAGTTCGAAAGTGGCGATACCTCATCAATGATTGATCGAGTCAATCGGCAAAGCAATTAGGAAATAGCTCGAGGTGCCATAATTGCGTTTGATTTGTTGTATTTTTTTTCACTTTAGCCGGAAGTAGAAACGAACGAATGGAACCACACGCACGCTGAATCCATTGAATTCACGCACGGTGAATTTATTATTTCCATGGAAATGTACCACGAGCACACTCAATGAATCTCAATATATGGAACTCTCTCATCCACACCGCGGGAAACGAATTAAAAAATTAACCAGGCATTCGTGGAACGTCAAACTTTTGCTACGACGGTATAAGCCAAAAAAGAGGATAGCCGCATTATGCAGTTCTCAGTTGTTTCGTGCCATCAGCTTAATTGAAACGCCATGTTGGCCTGCCAGTTCGGCGGAGCATTCTACCTTTCATCGAATTAAACCGCGGCTGCCGTGCTATCTCCGGCAATGGAATTGAACAACAACAACAAAAACAACCGGGACAATTTTCATCGCGGCAATGCGCACCTCACGACCGTGTACTATACAGATCCGGGTAACGGCCGTCGGTTGTGTCTCTCATTGCCGAAACAAAGGACGCGAAGCGAAACAGAGCTTGGAATTTCGAATGCTGGAGGGCAACGAAAGGAGCGAAGGAAAATACAAATGGAAAAATGTTAACCGTCTCGACTCGAAGGTAACGGTCGGACTGGCGATTGGGGACAGCGCTGATGGAAACTGCCGCTTTGTACCCTGGATATTCCTCAGAAAACCCAAGTACGACGTTTCTGTATAGGGAGGTGACTCCGCGCGATGTTGATTGGGATTGCCCGGGTTGAAGTAGCGGGTGGTAATGTCTCCGCGACGTTCTCACGGGACGACTATGGTTGCGAGATCCGCGACATCGATTCGACGCTGTCGTATGTACGTGCCATGAACGATAACGCTTCTATTTCGCTCCTGGCGAACATTGCGTCAGGCTTGAAGACGTTACGTTGCTCATGTTGGAACGACTCGTGAGGGAGGCACTGTTTTTTAACATCGGACTGCATGTGGAGTCGATCGGACCCCAGACGTTTTTCAGATCGTTGTAAAGGGTGTCTCAAAATGGCCTGCAAAAATTGCGCGCCATTTTTTTGGTGGCGAACATAGAGTACTTTTATGTGACAACTGGCATCAGGAAGTATTGAAGTTTAGTCATGGAGAATTACACGATCGAGCAATGCATAGAAATTGTTATTTGCTGCATTGTTACCGCATAGTTATTGCAGACGAAGTTTCAGGGTCGTGTTATCTCGCGCCGAGGCGATGTTAATCGGCCACCAAGATCGTGCGATTTGACGCCATTCGACTTCTTTGGGGTTTTCTGGATGGAAAAGTGTATGCCGATGATTCACAGACTATTCCGGAGCTCAAGGAAGCAATTGGACGCACCATTAAGGCCTTATATACACTTGCAATGGTCGGAAAAATGGAAAATGATATGATTGCATATTCCTTAAGTACAACAACTTAAGGGACCAGACTACTTTGAAAATTTCAAAGAATCGAAAGCAAGCAGGACTTGAAGAAATCGACGATGATGAGCAATCAGAAGGGATTTTGTACGGTGCAGGAATTGCCGATTGAGTTTAGGTAAGAGTTTTTTCATAGTATAAACTTCAAACGCGTTTTTTGAGAAACAACGTTTTCAAAATCTAGCTCCATCGTATCTCTAAAAGTAATAAACCGATTCTCTTGAAATTTGAACCACATATTGTAAACATGATTCGCAACAAGCTTAACCCTCAATGGTTTTAAAATTTTGATTTTTAATCTTTTTTGCGAAAAACGGCGGAACAAACGCGTTTTTAAAATACTTTTTTCGTTTTTCATCTGCCATTTTTTTATTTTGTGATAAAACTTTATATCCGAGGGTCATTTTGTAGCTGGTGTCATACTGAATCTAATGGACTTTGATTTTTTTTGTTTCAGACAAGCCGTTGCCGAAATGTGATGGAGCTACCTAACCCACCTATTTTTGAGGCGTTACGTTGAACTATAGTTTTTGTACTTAAAAATGAATAAAATTGAATTAAATTTTTTTTACGTATTTCAAGACTTTATTTATCAAGCCCGACAACTTTTATATTCATATCTTTTATAAGATCCCCCAAAAAAATCGCGAAGAATAGCCTTTTCGTGGCTCCAAAGTGGACTGGCCCCTTAAGAATATTCTCACCAAATTTCATAAAGGTCGGAGCATTAGATTCACGGTTGTAGGTATTTCAACCGCACGACCGCGCAAGTCGCGTGTTACGCTTGCCGCGCTGCAAGCACAAGCAGCCACAAGAGAAGGAAGAATGGCTCGTAGGCAGTATCAAATCAATGTTTTAGAGGCTGCAGAGGATGCAGAAGGATTACTGTATAGCCCTGGAATAGACGACTCGATGTTAGTATGATTAAATTAACTTGAAATGTAAAAGAAACATACTTTGATCTTAAACGTGATTATCGTCTTTTTTGAGAAACACCTTTGCGGTGGACACGATTACTAAAAAACTATTAATCCGATCCACACCAAATGTATACCACTTATTTATTATGATAATAGCTAGGGCCTGGACGAAGGATTTTGAATTTTGTTGAAAAAAAAATTGTAAAAAAAACCGAAAATTTAGCACTAAAAAAATGAATTTTTTGTTAAAATTATCGTCATTGTTTTAATCAGAATTTTTACAAATCATTCGTCCAGGCTCAAGCCAATGCCATTCACTAATGAAATCTTTTTCAAATTCCGATTTCAGACGAACCGTTTTCAAGTTATGATGTCCACCGCAACTGATGCTCAAAAGAAGGCGCTCCTGGAAGACAGCTGGAGGATCGCCATTGTGAAATATTTTTGAATAAAAAAATTGTACAAGTACATGAAAGTATGTAATAATCCATGTTGTTCACAGTTTTTCAATAAACATTTATTGTCCCGTCGTAAAAAAATCAAGAAAATCACGTCCTTTCGCAGGCCACAAGTGTACACAAGGCCTTAATGAAATTAGTCCGCAATTATGCCAAAATGTTATTGAAAATTTCGTCAAAAGAGTGAACGTTTGCAAACACGGACGAGGCGACCATTTATCGGACATTGCGTTTCACAGAGAACCTCCATGTTTGTACCTTATATTGAAATAAAAATATTCTTACTTTTCAAATAAATAATACGTTTTATTGATCGATCACTATGTCAGGTCATTTTGAGACACCCTATATTTCGGTAAATATGCATTTTTTGTACAGGCTTTTTTTGTAGCGAATGATCCCTATTTTAAGGCGCAAAATTTAGTTTTTGAGAAAAACAATAATTAAGGGCCCAAACATTCGTTCAAAGTGGGAGATGTGTTGAAAAAACGTACTTGCACGAAAAAATCACGGAATCGAAACGACCCAGTTTGAGTCGAAGGGTTGAAATGAGGACGCCTATAAAGCTGACATGTAACCTCCATGGTTGAAGGGGTGAAAATACTCTTTCAGTAGGAAGGAAGTTCATGCGACAATTTGAAAAAAATTAGTCGGATATTGAGCCACCTTTGCATTGTCAAAATTGGTTTCATCCGATTGCACCCTTGCAGGTATTGCACTCAAAAAGATCCGGAGAAAAATGCCCATAGAAAAATCTTCCCGCAAGAAAATATCCGATGCAAAAATGTGTTCTGGAAAAATACGGGCTTACGATGATCCCGGAAAGGGGCTAATAAGCTGAGTGGGTTTAGTCGGAACACTTGAACTGAAAAATAAAACAGGTAAAGTGGAAGCAACAGAATGACGCATTCGTGGTGAACTTTCTCGTTAATAATGAAATGCATGTTGTTCCTAGAATAATAAACAGAGAGAATATCTCTTCTCGTGAAAAAAAAAATAGTTACTGATCTACTACCATACTGGATCACGATAATAAATTGTAACGAGATTGTGAGCAAGTATTATGGGATATTTTGGATGTAGGATATTATCGAATATTTTTCCTGAGCGAAACTTATTCAGTAGAATTTGTTTACAATAATTTTTTGGGATATATCCAGGACACCCGAAGAAGGGCAGGACATCCGCCAGGACATCCGCCGAGCCGTTTTCGATTGGACAATTCGATTAGTTTGGAGACAAAATATTTAAGGCAGGATTCTAGTCTATAAATTTGAAAAACTCGATTTTTAGGAATTTTTTCAACTTGTAACCTCTTATGAATATGTCCTTAAAAAGAACTTTCGCAATTTCAAATATTTACGGTAACAAACGAGACCGGAATAGGATCGACCGGTCGGAAATGCGCACTTCAGAAGCTTCTAAGGAAGCTAGAACTGCTCGCAGGGACGAGCGAGCTTAAAAAAATCATCATTTCGAAGTCGAGGAGGGCACACTTTACGAAGCAGGAATGGCCGATTAATATAACGTAAGTATAACATGCCATCATACCATTTACATTAGATAGTTGCGATTGTCTGAAATGGTACTCAAAACTTTAAACACGTTTTTCTCGAAACTACTTTTTTTCAACCTGGTTGACACTAAATCTCGAGTTCTATTAAACGGGTTGATTTCAAATTCGGTATGGACCTCCAGTATACATTTTTTATTTTTTATTCGAGCTTTCATTGTACGGGGTCTTTCCCCCTATTACATTCCCCACCATATTCCACTTCACATCCCGACCTCCAGTATATATCCCTGGGGCATCGCAGAATAATTATTATTACTATTAAAAAATGTAACCTTTAAAAAAATAGGGCGAGAAATCAGTATTTTTGTCAGACCCCGCCATTCCATTTCTTTCCTCTTTTGTACCTGCCGTAATGGCATTCTTATTGATCAAGAAAATTGGCCTCATTATTATTTCAGATGCATGGGAGTTTTGGAATCGCGTCAACTGCTTGCCCCTTTTCCACGACCATATTTAGAAGCCCATAACTTTGACAATTTAAATTTTTTTCGCACACAACTTTTTTTCCATGTCCTTGACACATTAATAATAAAAAAGCAGTAAAAAAATGGATGGTAAAACGTTTTTAGTTTTTTTTTTTCGTGAAGTCCGGAAAACATCTTGAAAATTAGGCCTCTAGATTAGAACCCTGCCGTAAGGGCTTAAGGGACAAAGCAATATTCCGTAGAATTCAAAGCCCAAAGTGCATTGGACTCAGGGGGCAAACAAGCTTGTGCCATGCTTTAAAGGTCCCCCCCCCCTGCTAGTGTCACGTAACACCACCGGCTTAACGCGGCTGATGGTGGTAGGAAACGAGTTCTGCGTTGACGTGTATAAGGGTTTCAGATGGTAGGACGTGCTGCCGTGTCCCGCACGTGTCCTTAAGGGGTTAGGCAACTCTAGAGGCCGAAAAAATAGGCATCTCGAGGATTTTTTTTTCAGAAAAACTACAAAATAAATCTAGATTACAAAAAAGGGTGTTTATCATACATATCACTGATTGTATACAATAATGTTTTTGAAGCGATTAATTTGAAAATCGCGGCTGTGCAGCGTTTATCTCAAAACTGCATTTTTTAAGTTGGCCGGAAACATAAC
Source organism: Ophion slaviceki (assembly GCA_944452715.1). Classification (NCBI taxonomy): domain Eukaryota; kingdom Metazoa; phylum Arthropoda; class Insecta; order Hymenoptera; family Ichneumonidae; genus Ophion; species Ophion slaviceki. Next base: position 22,114,761 of record OX101783.1, read on the forward strand.
TCAAACAATTTTCAACCGATTCACTTGAAATGTTGAATATATCTTGAAAAATACATTGTCTATGGAAGTACGTAGGATTTTTTTATATTGCGTAGTTCGTTTGTTATTAATTATATGACGAAATTTTTCACTTTCCAAAAATTTGCCTAAAAAATCGTCAGATAATTGTTAATAACAAATGAACTATGCAATATAAAAAAAAAATCCTACGTACTTCCATAGACAATGTATTTTTCAAGATATATTCAACATTTCAAGTGAATCGGTTGAAAATTGTCTGAGTTATGTTTCCAGCCAACTTTAAAAATGCAGTTTTGAGATAAACGCTGCACAGCCGCCATTTTGAAATTAATCGCTTCAAAAAAATTATCGTATGCAGTCACTGATATGTATGATAAACACCCTTTTTTGTAATTTCGATTTATTTTGTAGTTTTTCTGAAAAAAAATTCCCAAAAGGCTATTTTTTCGGCCTTTAGAGTGGCCTAAGGTTTTAAGCCATTCGATGATAAATTATTAATAGAGAGAGCGAGAGAGAGAGAGAGAGAGAGAGAGAGAGAGAGAGAGAGAGCCGGAGAGAGAGAGAGCCGGAAGTTGGAGTCCGGGACTGGCAAACTGCTGCTGGTTGAAACATTCCAGCGCCGGCGTGGTATTAGTAATGGTTGAACTCCAGGAAGCTCCAGCGAAGAAAGATCGACGAGGGGTATGGGGGTGCGAAAGGAAGAATCGACACGAAGCTATCACTAACCTGCGAGCGGGGAGAGCTTATCCGAACGATTTGGAAAGGAAGGTTGAGAAGATCGTCGGGCTGTATAATGGCATATATATGTATAACCATCTTTCTTTCGTCCTCCAAGATCGCGTCACATTCTCCGCTCTTCCGGCAAGATCGATCGATCTTCGATATCCGCGATGTGGCCCTTTTACCTTCGTGAAACGGGGATTTTCGACTTAATCCCCGCAGCGAAGTTTCGGCAGCAAGACCAAGAGGGATGAGTATCGAGACAACGTTATTTATATCCATCCCGTTCACACGTATATATACACGGTTTACAAGTCCTTCCGGGGTGAAAGTACACTTTCAAAAACAAGCCCGTTACGGCGCTATTACGAAATATTCCTGTTTCCACGCCCAGCCAATCTCCGCGCTTTCCCATCTCCGCTAAGGATACGGAAAAAGCAAACGGCGTTTCTTCCTCGCTGTTACGATGGCATGTCGTGAAAATAGAGAATTCCAGGTGAAGCACACGGGAACACGGGAGACTTCATTCTCGTGATCCTCGAGTCTAACCGCGGCGAAATTTTCATTCTTCGCCAAAGCTCCCTACCACGAATACATAAGGGGAATCCGAAAATTTGTAGATCCTTCCGCCGTTCTCCTTCTTTCTTCTTTCCTCCCTGGCAATCCCGGAATATTTCTCATTTCCCGAAAACTCTTTGCGGTTGGTCTAGCTCGGTTGCTATAGGCAGGGAAAAGAAGGTGAGAATATTCTCATTTTGTCAGGATGTCTATTCACATTCTCGCCCGTATACGCTATGGATATATCCACACACACATATATGTGCATGTATGGGGGATTCCAGCTAAACTCGGGCAACAATTCCTTCGATTCCTTCCTTCCTAATCGATTTCGATAGCGGAAAACCTCACTCCTGGTGTCAAAAAAACACCTAACCTTTTTTCAAACGCTTGCCCCCACCCCTTGCCCTTCTGCAGCTGCAAAAAATGTCGTCTCGGGCCGTTTTTCAAATTCTGATGACATTCACATATCTTATCGACCTGTTTTGTGCATTTTTTACCAAAGCTCAACTTGTGCTACCGATATTTACTATTCTTTTATCTGAAATTTCAATTTTGGGGATGATTTGACAGTTTACAAGTCAGAAGATTACTTTTTCGGTCTGCATATACATCACACCCGAATTGAATTTCATCTGAAACCATGTTTTTGAAGAGACCGAAAAACACATACCCCTCCGACTTCCAAACTGTCGAATAATCATCCCCAAATTTGAAATTACACAAAAAAATAGTAAATATCAGAAGAGCAAGTTAAGCTTTAGTGAAAAATGTAAAAACCTGGTCTAAAATGTATCTAGTTTTTTTCAGAATTTCATAAACACCGCGAGTGGACTTTTCGATTTTTGGCATCCACAGAAAAAAGTTACCTGTCTCGTAACTTAAGTAAAAAGTTCTCGTCACCAGCAGTAAGGTTGTCCACTATGAAAATCTCTAATCAACCATGACGAGGGAAATAGTTGTTGGAGTTGAACCGAAATACCCCATACATATAGTTAGTAAAGTAAAAGTACATCGCGAACGAGCAGCATCGGATGTACAGAAGATCTCATCCGAGGCTTGCCACGCCATAGCTGGAAACAGCCCTCTCTGCCCTCTGTGTTCATTCTACTCCACCCCCTAGAGCATATACTATGCTATGCCACACACACACACACACACACACACACACACGCGCGCACACAACACATACACACACACGCGCGCACACACACACACACACACACACACACACACACACACACATATTTTTTTATATATATATATATATATAAGCACACATCTACTTGAGTTTCGAATCTCTCTTGCACTTGGAACGTCTTGTTTTCTCGGCGGGGTCTAGCTGCTGCTGGCACCCTCTTGGCTCAAGTAGGTTGAAATAGCAGTAGCGAGATAGAAAGAGATGCGGTGACAGCCCAGCGGATGTGGGCACGGGGAATACACCGGGTATGAGTGCGGCGGACGAGACAGTCAGAGATCCGGATACCAGCACTATCAACAAATGGTAGTCCGGAAGCACACATACGGAAGGAAGTTTGCACACGCACACATGCACACACGCGCTCTCTCTCACACACACACACACACACACACACACACACACACACACACACACACACACACACACACACACACACACACACACACACACACACACACACACACACACACACACACACACACACACACACACACACACACACACACACACACACACACACACACACACACACACACACACACACATGGGGATGTGACTGTGAGGACTGCCTAGTCAATTGTCCCTATACTCAATATAATGTTGACCCGAACGTCGCTGAAATCGACTTTGGATAAATGTGGGTATATTTATATAAAGATCATATCGAGGACCGGAGGATCGCGAGAAGGAAAAAATTGTAAAAAAAAACAGTAAGGACCAGTCTCAGAAATGACAAGTGTGCTAATAGCTAACATTGCGTAGATTGAACGGGTCCAAAATTTTCTTTCGCTATGTGTATATATATGTATGTATGTATGTATGTATGTATGTATGTATGTATGTATGTATGTATGTATGTATGTATGTATGTATGTATGTATGTATGTATGTATGTATGTATGTATGTATGCATGTATGTATGTATGTATGTATGTATGTATGTATGTATGTATATGTATATGTATGTGCGCACAGACAAGTGTAAAAGGAAGAGCCCCCCCCCCCCATCTCGCACAACAGCCCTTAAGATCGCTAGTGTAAGTGTCCCGCTGGCGTTCTTGCGGCGTAAAGCGCACTACGGGGCCGTCATCATCGTGAACGTTACCGCTCCAAACTCCACCCTGTACGGCCGTATCCACCTATATCGTGTATTTGGCAAAGTACACGCGTGTTATAAAGTTTGCATTGCCGTTGTGGAATTCGCCGGTACGCGAAATAGACGGGACGTTGGGTTACAACCGCAATTACAATACCTATATATATATATATGTGCATTTTATTGGGTATGAGGATAATTAGACGCCAGGAAAATGGACGTATACGTTGGGGCAAGACTACGAGGAGACTTCGTCTCTCGCTGTGAAATATATTTTAAAATTCTGATTTTTCAAAAAAAACAAAATGAGAGATTGAAATAGACGGGTGAGTGGATCTTCGAATGCGGAAGGAAAAACAGGGAGATTCGGGCAATCAATGGGCGGAGATCGCGATCACTAAAGGTATTTTTTTATATCGTATTGCATATTCACCGCAATAATAGTATGCAAAGATAGCGGGAGGAGAGGGGAGGAGGCGGGACGAGAAAAATGTGGAGAAGGATAATTGAATAATTTGCAAAACGAGGTCGTTGCGCGGGAATTGCGAATAAATTTCGCACAGGTCAGCGAGCTTAAAGTGGCGATCGCTAAAATCAGGGAGACAGCGCAAAAAGAGAGTGGGAGAGACATAGAGCTCTGAAATTATTGTATGTGATTCACACACCCCAATCGTTTGGTCCCTGCCGTCTCGTACTAAAACCAAATAATTGATATTAAGATTAATTAAAAATTGCATGTACCCCCCCCCCTCCCCCACACACGCACGCACATTATATATATATATATGAGGGTGAGTAAAAAAGTTCTTGGCATCACTATAAAAAAATAAGAAAATTCAAACAAAATATTTTATTGGTCTACATAATCTTCTTCTACTTCTATATATTTAGAATACTTTTCCAACTTTCTTATTCCTTCCTAAGAAAAAAAAGATTTTCTTGACTCTCAAAAAACTTTTCTACGGCAGTCATAACCGCGTCATCATCGTAAAATTTCTTCCCTCGGATATGCTCCTTCAGTTTAAAATTAGCCCTCATTTTTTGCAGAATGTCCAAAAAAATTACCCTTGTGGAAATTCTTTTCAGGCACAGGTATTTATCACTGCACGTAACTCACTGTTCTCCATATTTGTGTATTTTAACAGCTGCTTGCACAAAATAATCAATAACTTAAAAACAATACGATAAAATCGGGTGAAACTTTGCTTAAATATTGTATGAATGACACTCTTCAAAATAAATATCAATCTAGCCCCAAAAATATATCAATATGCGCTTCTAAGAATTTTTTTATTCGCCCTGGTGTATATTTGGGAAAATAATATTTTAAGCCCATTACATTATATGTAATGCAAGCTGCCAGCTCATCTCGTTATTTTGGGGACGGTCCTTGAATTTTTACGAGCGAATGGTTGATTCTTGGCTAGGGGCGGTTCTCAAAGTGACCTCCACATTAGTATGGTTCAATTTAAAGCTTGTTCCCAAGAAACATTGTGATTAACATAATGTTGAGGATCCTCGAATTCGAATGTCTTCAAAAGTTGCCTATTTCCATATACTTTTTAAAGCGGCACTCCATATAGGGGCTAAAAATGCATTCTTATTGTCCAAATTCATAGTTTGAAATCTGTAGAATACGATGCAGTTTGGAGTCCTATGCGCAGGTATAGGCACCACGTGGAGAGGTGAGTCGTCTATTCAATAATAGCTGTCAGAAACTCTTCTAAACCCATAGAAATTTAATATTACGAGGAAGCTAAAGGACTATCATATGGTACCTGGCACCCTCCGATTTCAATGGTGACATAGCCGACTAGTCGGTAAGTAACAGAATCATACGTTTTTCCCTCGCCGAAACGTTAAACACGATAATCTCGAAACTTTTTTTCCCAATGAGTTGAAAAAATCAATCTCATATTTGGCAAACGTTTTTATGATGCTTATTTGTCATTGATGAACCTAAACCCGACTAAAAATTATCAAAATAAACATGTTTTTGGCTGGGTCAAAGTTTGAAATTATTTCCGAAAAAATCAACTTTTTTGTTCTAAGGCCTCCCCTTTAGCCAATTATCATTGTTTCTCCAATATTAATGACAATTGGCTAATCATTGGATAATGATCCAATTAGTTTTGAACTTTTTTCGAGCAACCAAAATCGTCTTCAAAACAAGAATGATGTAATAAAAAGTACCTATGCCCCTGAAAAGATACATACATTCCTTACCCTTCGATCATGAAAATCGACTAAAATGTGGCGTTCTATATGGAGTGCATCAAGGGTGTATGGGTTTCATTTTCTTCTGCAAGAACTGTCAATTTCGAGCTTTTGGCAGAAAGCTCTCCAATCTTCAACGTGCTCCGTAGGATTGTTACGCAAGGTGCGACGATTATTTAACATTTCGCGAAGAGCTGCGTTGAGAGAAAATTTTAAAGTAAGGACGACTAGGCGGCCGTTTTCTCGGCCGAGGGTGTCGAAGCCTCGTTTTCGCGTCGCCAGCATTTCTCGCACGTCATATACTGTGTATATAACGATGCGCGAGAGCCCGGGAGTGGAAAACGAGAATGACGGAGACTGGGATGTTGAGGGTATCCTGGCACCCTCCGATCTCAATTCGTCGTCTCCGTATACAGGGTGTCCCATTTTAATCTTACACCTGAATTTTCTCGAAAAATATTGCTCGGACGAAATATTGTGTGGAACAAAACTTCTAGGGATTGAAGGGGGACGTTTGAAAAAAATTTATTTGAGGAGCCAAAATTCAAAATGGCGGCGTTACAAAGGCTGACATGTTTTTTTCAAACGGAAACATAACTTTTTTTTATTGCCAAAAAATTTGTCAGCTGAAAACTAAAAACTTTTGTTGAAAAAATTTTTTGACAAAGTTCATAGTTTTCAAGTGAGAACATCATTTTCAATTATTTCAGATGTATCCAGGATTTGTGTGTGTGTGTGTGTGTGTGTGTGTGTGTGTGTGTGTGTGTGTGTGTGTGTGTGTGTGTGTGTGTGTTTTTTCTACCCATCGTGATCAAAGTTCGTCAAGGATTTAAAGAAACACGTTTTTGGGCCTGAAAATGGCACAAACGCTATTAAAATGGAAAAAAAACTATTTTTCATCGATTTTCCTCCAAAATTTTCTCATGAAATATCGTCCAAATTTGAAAACAAAAAAACAAAAAAAAACAAAATTTTCAACAGTGTTCCACACGCACGCACATGCACACACACACACACACACACACACACACACACACACACACACACACACACACAAATCCTGGATACATCTGAAATAATTGAAAATGATGTTCTCACTTGAAAACTATGAACTTTATCAAAAAATTTTTTCAACAAAAGTTTTTAGTTTTCAGCTGACAAATTTTTTGACAATAAAAAAAAGTTATGTTTCCGTTTGAAAAAAAAACATGTCAGCCTTTGTAACGCCGCCATTTTGAATTTTGGCTCCTCAAATAAATTTTTTTCAAACGTCCCCCTTCAATCCCTAGAAGTTTTGTTCCACACAATAGTTCGTCCGAGCAATATTTTTCGAGAAAATTCAGGTGTAAGATTAAAATGGGACACCCTGTATACTTCCCTGTCTCGCTCTCTTTCTCTCGTACACATTTTCGCACTTCGTTCATGCACCTTCTCCGTTCCGCACTCAGGAATTGACGCTTCCCAACTCCAGTCCGGAGAAAGAGAAAGAAAGCGAGAGAGAGAGAGAGAGAGAGAGAGAGAGAGAGAGAGAGAGAGAGAGAGAGAGAGCACTGCGATCTTACTTTAAATTGGATTCATACGCGGAGGAACCGAAGGAAGCCTGTAGGGCAAATTGCTCAGCGGCTCGAGAACTCGCAGTTCGCGAAGGCGATGTTTCTTGGCAACTCGGGACGACGCATGATATACGTTATTTTCACACTTACACTTATAACCCGGCAGACTTCTTATCGCCCATTCGAATGCGACCCTCTGTACGCAGCTTCAAATTTCCTACCGGCTTCGCGTACAGAGCGTCTTCAAGGATGCTTCTGCCCAACAACTTGTACTCGGCCGAGTTTCGGCCTAGGTACTGCTACATCGGATCGATTCTTGTTTTTTATTTTTCAATCTAATTATTTTATAGCGATCTAGGTAACATTAACTGGACGTACCTGCCGGATGCTGTTTTCAGGAATTATTTCGGATTTGCGGAAAAGTTTGGAAAAGCGTGGGAGGAAACTCTTCTGTGATGGACGGATTTAACATACTGGTAACACTTTTAATGATCATGGTTACTTTAGGACGTTGAATAAGTTCTCGCGGTTTTCCAACAGACGGCGTTACCAGAACTGCGTGCGCGTACTTTAAGTTGGCAATGCACCGACAAAGAAGTACTACAAGCAAGCTTGAAATTCAGTGTATGTCATTTCGCCGAAGTGTAAACAATTGTTTTTTTCATAGTGTTAAACATGTCAAATTTTGTGCCAAAAAAGAGTATTCGCGGGGAATTTTACTGCATTACTTTATTTAAGGCGTTATACGCAGTTGCAAGGCCAAAAAAGTCGTTTTTCACGAATTTTTTCTGGAAAAGGATTTGATTTGGGCAAAACGAAAAGTATTATGCAGTGTAGTGGCATCTTTTAGCTTTAGATTGGCATTATTTATTTTCAAAAATATTCAATAACATTGCTCCTGTAGGAAGTCTCCTGGAGGTCCCCGAAAAAAAGTGTTCGGCGGTGAGCAAAGTACCTCCGGTTTGGATTATCTAAAATGAAAAAAACTAAAAAGATTCTTTTAGGGGATCGATGAATCCAGGTATTGATCGAAGGAATAGTCGAAACTTTAATTTTTGACAAAATGGTGTCTCCGGAAAGAAACAATTTCGATTTTCGCCCAAATTGTTGTCGTTAAATCGTTGAAAAAAAAACAGATATAATTATCGGAAATCTTATTCCTTCGATCAATACCTGAAAAACATATCTGACAAGGTTGTGTTAAAATTGCAGACCGATCGGTTGAGCCGTTTTTGAGAAATCGTGCTCGCCGACTTTGAAAATACCGTTTTGAGAAAAACGCGTTTGAAGTTTCGCGCGCTTACTCTGTAGCGCTCCGAGCGTCCTTACAAATATGTGTGTATTTCCGAGAATATCGATTTTTGACACTTCCCGTGCAGAAATTTTGACAGGGATACCCTATGTCCGATCAAATCCCGATCAGGATTTGTCATGGATTCCCCAAAACCGGTAACCCGGTTAGAATCCAACTTGCATCCGTATCGGAATATGTATGACGACGATGGCATATCTTTGAAAATTTTGGCGTCACGTGTATTTTCGGTATTACTATGAAATTCCTATCTATAGGTAGGAATTTCCATCTAGAGGTTCCTATCTATAAAATTCCTATCTATAGATAGGAATTTCCAATTTCTATAGATAGGAATATCCAACGCAAAAGACTGAGATGGACGCAAAGGACGCCAAGTAGTCCAAAAAACGATAACCCAGTCGTAGTTTTCCATTTTTTATGGTGTTCTTACCTTTCATTTTTTAAATTGATATTTTAATTCACCAAAAATGTATAAATGTTAATTATTTTTATAATAAATTTAACATGCAATAATTCCATTTTTGCCATTTTATTTCAGCCTGTATTTACCCGTGATCCTTCCAAGATTCCTCAACGATTCCATGGGGAATCTATTTAGAGTCATTAAAGGATCCGGTTCTGGATCCCTAATGGAATCCAGTTTACGGATCTTACATTTAGTCTTAGAATCTGATCCGATATCGGACTAGATCCCGACTGGGAGCCCGGGATACAAGTCAGAATCCAGCTGTATCCCTGCCAAAATTTCTGCACGGGTTCTAACTGCGTATAAACCCGTTAAAAAATCTGTAGCCGAAGCACAAAGAATTCTTGTTGAGACTCACGGCGATCAGGCTCTGTTGGAAACTACACGCAAAGATTGGTTTAGACGCTTCAAAAATAGGGATTTCGATCTGTACAACTGGAGGCATTACCTCACGAAGACTCATGTCAGACGCTAGTTAAACTTGCAGAATCATTGGGAGTTGATGACACAACAGTTTCGAAACGTTTGAAAGTATTAGGAATGATGTCTTTTTAATGAACCATTAATTTTCACGTAAAAACAGCGAGAACTTATTCAACATCCCATCATACATCCTGAATTATACGAATCCTAAAGATTATTCGGTAAATTTCAATAACGCGTTAGCACTGCAGGATAATGGATTCGCGAGACTTCTCATCACTGATGGCGTTTCCGTTCCTTCAAGCTCTGACCCAATGTGGAACGGTCAAATCAAATAAATGTATCGATGCGTGCATATATTCGCGTTCCAAGCACTGCTCACCGCGGTGCAAGGATATTCGACGTGAGATTGATATTGACGGAAAATGTGGATATATATATGCGCATCATATTGGGAGACGAGACCCAGTGGAGCGTGAGGCGGAAGGAAAAGAGTTCGAGAAATGTAAGGTAAGCTGGACTGAGCGAGTGTGGGTATGAATCAAAAAATCCAAGAGGATAAATGCGACGTGACACCACACGAGAAATCACGAGCTTTTGGAAAATGTCGGACCGTGCATATAGAAATAGGTTGGCATTGGGCCGAGTCGACATACATGAAGTGTTTTTTCATGTGTGTGTGTGGCAAGGAGGGAAACGGGGATGCATCTCCGTTTCGCGTGGCAATCGTTTACCAGCCTGGATTAAAGCGGATCTCGCGTATATCCAACCTACACCGTGCGCGCGCATAATCGCCGGAGCTACAATTTTCGTAGCTGAATTCACCGTAACTACCGTTCACTCTCCCATGTTTCCGCAACAAAGTTTGTATCCAATTTAATTGCGTAATTTTCATGTCCTTCGCAGTGAGGGCTTTGGGCTGATGGAACCTTTTTAACGAGAATTACCAACGCTGCGATGTCGTTGAAATGTATCAGCCTGTCGGAACGTTCCATTGGCTTAAAACTCTCGTATCATAGTTTTTAATCCAAAGGCTTGTGGGTGCGTTTTTCAGCAGGGACTCCCAAAATGTGAAAGCCTCCAACGAGATGCGGGAGTCTTTTCCATTTGACAGTTGTCGAAATGATTCGTCTTGATCCACTGAACGGAGGCAAGTGCATTGGAGGAAGTTCATCAACAATCGCGACTGTATGATGATAGAAGCAGTAGGAAGATGAAATTAGTTGGCTGGGTTCAGCGTTTGAAAATGGCACGAGTATAGGCGGCCAAGATGAGTTCGCGAAGCTGCATAATTACCATAATATTGCCGCAATGAGAAGCGGCATCCGCTTGCGGTTGGGAGAATGAGAAAGCATGCAGCCAACTAACAGAACACTTCAATACAGATTGCTTGCATTGGAAAAGTCGCCAAACGTATCCTCTTGCATCGTCAAATGAAAAGTTTTACGCCAGTCTCGCTGTCACCAACCGAGGAAACGAGGGAAGTGCCTGGATGTCTGAACAGGGTATGAAGAGCCAGCACGGGAAAATTTGTTCAGGAAATGTATAGCGCAAGGGATGTAGACCGCCTTCATCATACTTTTGAACGTGGGGCAATCATAATTTGCTCACTAGCCTACTCGAACAATCATCACCATTCGCCGGAACGACGAGAAACTACGAATGCATAATTAGGGCGAACTCAATCTCTTTACAGATGCACAATTTTAAAGTTGGTCGAAGTCATTCACGTTGTTTTCTGTACTGAATTCATTCTAGTATTCCAGTTATTTGTTTTAAAATGATGGGTTTTGGTGAATTAAAGTAGATCTAGTATTATTAGTGCTCGGTAATTCCAAGATTGGTTTTATTTGAGTGTTTAGCATTCTAGTGTTTGCTATTTTAGTATTAGTATTGTCTAATGGGTTCTTTTGTAGTATTGGTATTTTCTGGCATTCTAGTATTTGCTTTTCCAATATTAGTATTTGCTAGCTTTCTATTATTTGCTCTTTTAGTATGAGTATTTTCTAGCATTCTAGTAGTTGGTTTTTCAGTATTAGTATTTGCTACCTTTCTAGTGTTTGCTTTTTTAGTATTAGTATTTTATAGCATTCTAGTGTTTGCTTTTGTAGCATCAGTACTCCATAGTTTTCTAGAATTTGCTTTTTCAGTATTAGTATTTTCTAGCATTTGAGTCTGCTTTTTTAATATTACTATCTTCTAGTATTCTTCCGTAGATTCTCGTACTTCCGCGTTGTTTTAGTAGATTCGGTAGTAATTGCGTCGTAGAATTCTAGTTTTAATTTCATTCCAGTTTGTTTAAATTCTAGCATTCTCTCTTTCTATATCATCCGTAGTTCTACTATTTTCTTGCAGTTCTAGTATTGTTTAGTAGATTCTTGCAATCCTCCGTTGTCCTGGAAGATTCAGTAGTAGTTGCGTTCTGGAATTGTAGTTTTAGTTTCATTCCAGTCTGTTTAAATTCTAGCATTGCCTCTTTCCCTAGTATCGGCACTTCTAGTACTTTACAGTAGAGCCAGTGGTAGTAGTGTTCTAGAAACCTAGTTTTAGTTTTGTCCTAGTATGCTGAAATTCTAGTACGAGCTCTTTCCAGTATCATTACTATCTTGTGGTTCTATGATTTCATGCTAGATCCAGTGGCATTGTTACTTTAGAGTTCCGGTTTTACTTTTAGTCCAGGGTCAGAACTTCCTAGAATCATCAGTTTATTGTCAGCACTAAAATTTTCTCGTAACTGTCTAGCATTTTGTCCTTCTTAATTGTTTTTTTCTTCGTTTTCTTTCTTTTCACAAACGGCTATTCTCGACTGAACAAAAGAAGACTGAAACACAAGGACCAGCAGAGAGCGAAGGATTTCGGACTGTTTTTTTTCTCGCTCGTTCGTCGAACGGGACATTAGCCGGAGACCACCCTGGCAACTTTTATCCACAATCTTGAAGTTTTAACGAGGTCTCTCTTTCACGTTTCGTTTTTGGACAATCCGGGCTCATTTGGATCGGAGCAATGGTACTCCGTCCCTCGGCACAGTCTTCTGCTCTAGCCTCCCTCTCGCAATTGTCTTTTCTTTCTCGGTTCTTTGAATCGCCGCTACATGATTTATCCCGGTTTGGCTTGTTTGGCACGTGTATCGACGTTCTTTTTGGAATATCCTGTATCTTCTTAAAAAGTCTTCCTTATCGATAGCTCTTCTTAGAAAACGGTAGATCATTAACCGAATCCCAAGCAGGACTGTCGAGCAGGGCTGTGATTGAAATTCATTTCGCGTAGTTGCGGTAACGTTTATTATCATACGTCTCGGTATCGATGTTGGTCTTCAACTTTTTTTAAATGGTGAAATTCTAGACAACCTTTATTCCTAATTTATATTTTCTAATTGTCTGAATCCTTTGCGGAATTTCTGTGCAAAAATAATTCCCTCAGACATGATGAATAAATAGAGAAATAATAAATGGGCATAGAAATAAGATAGATAAAAAATAATGAAAGTGCATGGACAGATATAAAAATGGAGTATCGACGACTTGTCAGCCGAGTGCAATATGAAGGAAGTGAAAAAACGGTTAGGGAGGAGGAGGGAAGCAAAAACACTGACTATACTGGACAGAAAAATCAGAAGAAAATAATAAGGAAGACGATGAGAGCAAGGATCAGCCATCGCCAGTTTCTTCTGTGAAAAACGCGGAAGGGCTTCCTTGTGAACTTTGAAGTATTTTCTAGCATTTCTCTCTCCCTCACGCTTTCTCTCTCCTATCTCCCTGACTCTTTCTTCCTCGCCTTGCCCGCTTCTCTATCGTGTGTTTTCGCTCTCACCAGCTTCATTGTGTCTGCAGAGCCTGATTATCCTCCTTGTTATCCTTACAGTTTTGCCGGGTGCCCCTGGACAACAAACTCCAACTTCCAGTTGGTTTTTCCGTGTTTCTTTATTCAGCAAAACTTGGGACGTTACTCCGCGGCTTCGCGCACCTCATCGTGCTTATGCTAAAAACCATTATACATATATGTACATATACATATACACACACATATCCTATCGCTATCATATTTCGTGTGTGAATATGAATGTGTTCGAAGCAGCCAGGCGTTACATTATGTAAACTATACGTATTACATAGCCATGTCTCCAGTGCGTAAGCCCGAAAGTCCACGGTCCAAATGATGATGAGGTTACGGAATGTAATTAGTGTATTGTTATTCCACAATGGCCAGCGTTGTGCATTCTTTTTTTCAACTTGTGCATAGCGTTGAAGTTTGCAGCGTTGGAATGCAACGAAAATTCTTGAAAAAAATCTTATTCCTTCATTTTTATTGCAATCTGTAATTCTTTTATTGATTAAGATAGTGGATCCCTTATGAGGATAAGGAAAACCGTTTCAATGATTATCATACCCTAAATCGAGGAAAAAAAAATGTGAGCAATAGAGGAAAAATGAGGTTTCGTTGCATTTTGTCACATCCGGAAGGGATGTTAGCCTAATATTTCGTTTCCCTCTTTGTTGCCTACGCAATAGCACGAAATGAGGGTAAAAAGGGAAATGTGTGAAAGGAAGAAATTCGACTTCAAGTGCCCCTATGGTTAATCCTGCGTGTGTACACTGGGTCTTTGAAGGAACAGTCGAAATTTGAAACTCAAATTTCCCTCTCATGAATAGAGGGCGGACTTCGGCTACCCCCCCCCCCGCCCCCTAAAATCTGAGTAGTAGTGGGGACTAAAGACCCAAGGGACGCCCGGGTCTGGCAGTTTACTTGCCAGCCAGTGCAAGTCATGTCGGTTCCCTAAAAGGGTCAGTGTACACACGGCGTCGGTATTTTCGAAGGGAAGTGAATGCAGGTTTTTTTTTTGCTTTTCTTGTAGTTTTTCAGTTTTTGCATGGCTAAAACAAACGTTTTATGTAATTTGATGCTGTTTCGGCTATTTTTTACGGACTTTTATCCCAAAAACAAAACTTTTTTTGTATTTTTGGTTTATAAGCCCGTTATTTTCCCACATTTTTATGGATAATAAAGGTTTGCTATATTCTTGCTTATTCGTTGTTTTTTATTAGTCCATACTTTTTACTGGAATAAGTTTTTTTGTTCTAACAGTTTTTTAGGATGGGTGAAAGAAGCGTATCTCAGGGTATGTATAATTTACGCGACCGTCGCCCTGATGCGTTTTACGACGAATAAAGTTCAAATAAAGCCGATGGAGGAGAAGTTCGCGAAGAAAACAAAAAAACAATGTATTCTTGTGCATCGTGCGAAACGCCGGCTTGCGATGATCATCAAACGCACTGTTGCCACAATTGCGCACTGTAATTTTTTTTTTACTAATTATTCTTAAAATTTCATAATTTTTCTATTTGCAACAATAAAAACTCATTTTGTGGCAAATAATTGCTGTTCCGTTTATTATGCCATGCCTGAATCCGTAAAATATTGCCCACTTTTAGGTGCTTCAATAATTCAACTTTCTGGAGCCCACACCGAAGACACTATATTCTTTTGAAAGCTCATAATCTAAGCTACAAAAGCCTATTATCATTTTTTGAAATGTTTGTTTATTGTAGAGTTACGATTTTTTAAAACATAATTCCGTTTTTTCCGCCTTTTCGACTGTTCTTCAATTTTTATTAACAACGGTATTAAACTTTTGACTTTGGAAACTTCTAGGCCATATAGTAGACACTTCAAGAAGTAGCCCAGCATTTTTTCAGATTTTTTTAAAGTCTAGGAAACTTTGAAAACCCGACTGCTCCGTAAAAGACCCAGTGTACACACTGTGTCTCGAAAAATATAGTGTACACACGTAGGGTTAGTGCGAGGGACTTCGACAGGAACATCTACACTTTACAGACTTTTATTTATTGCCGAGTAGCGTCCAGTTAGCGATCGGAGACACGAGGAAAATACAGTTTGGCGGATGAAGAGAGTGATGCAAAAAATGGTACACTTAGCTCACGTTTGTCGGATGGTGGTCGTTCGGACCGAGACAAAGAGCCTTCGCTCTAGCCCCGGTCCGCTGGTGGTACAATGGTAGTCGATGGGACGCGCACACGCTGTGTTTACAAAGTTTTTTCGGATGTCTCGGTGGGTCGGTTCGCGAGAGTGAAAA
Organism: Ophion slaviceki; assembly: GCA_944452715.1. Lineage (NCBI taxonomy): Eukaryota > Metazoa > Arthropoda > Insecta > Hymenoptera > Ichneumonidae > Ophion > Ophion slaviceki. The sequence continues at coordinate 22,130,422 of OX101783.1, forward strand.
CACGGAATCGGTTTACAATCGGTCTGTGTTACTTCGGCGTAAGTAGAAATACTGGCTTATTATAAAGAAAACAAACTTAGGTTATTAGACGCGGAACAGAAGTAGCCCAGTCGAATTAGATCAAAAGAGGGGCTGACATGGAAAAAATTCCGCGCAGTAATTTTCCTTCGGAAATCGTTGGGGGGGGGGGGGCTCACTGGCAGTCTACATTTCGGTTTTCGGGATTCCAACCCTGTTGCGTCACCCGCCATCTTGAATTTGAGGGTGAGTTTTTGTTTATTGAATAACTCGTTTATTTTCAATTTTACACGAAAAATGGTTATTACCAAAGTTGTTTGGAATTAAATTTTCTACACTTTTGGTCCTTATCAATTTTTCCCTAGGATCGATATTTTTCGATTTAGACACGAAAAGAGGTGGTGCATTTTTGTTTATTGAATAACTCGTTTATTTTCAATTTCACATGAAAAATGGGTATTACCAAAGTTATTTAAAATTAAATTTCCTACAATTTTGGTCCTTATCATTTTTTCCCTAGGATCGATATTTTGTTTAATTTTTTTATTTCCAGGTATACAGTATCCTCTAAAAGGACGCGGCACCTGCTCCGTATAGCAGCGTTAGAGCGGGCCTAAGTTTCAGTTTGTGAATACGCTCGTTGGTGGGCAGACGAAAAAAATACATTTTCATTTTTTTCATTGTAAAAGTTATACAGTTTGAGAAACGATTCATTTACACCCCTCTTTCCCTTTACCGTAAGCGTGCGTCCTAAAAATATGAACCTTACAAAAAAAGGTCGGCATCAAAGTTATTGCAATCTCAATTTTCAACAGATTAGTTTATCATCGTTTATATGAAAAAATATCCATAATAAACAACATAATAGAATATTTAGGTTCACCCCCGCCCTTTTTCGGGTCTAAATCGAAAAATATCGATCCCAGGAAAACATTGATAAGGACCAAAATTGTAAGAAATTTTATTCCAAACAACTTCGGTAATGATCATTTTTTGTGTAAAATTGAGAATAAACGAGTTCTTCAATAAACAAAAATTCACCCCCACCTCTTTTCGGATCTAAATCGAAAAATATCGATCCTCGGGAAAAATTGATAAGAATTAAAACTGTAGGAAATTTAATTTCGAACAACTTCGGTGACAACCATTTTTCGTGTAAAATTAAAAATAAACGAGTTATGCAATAAACAAAAATTCACCCCCACCTCTTTTGGGGTCTAAATCGAAAAATATCGATCCTAGGAAAAAATTGATAAGAACCAAAATTGTAGAAAATTTAATTTTAAATAACTTTGGTCATGATCATTTTTTATGTAAAATTGAAAATAAACGAGTTATTCAATAAACAAAAATTCACCCCTTCTTTTCGGGTTTAAATCGAAAAATATCGATCCTAGGGAAATATTGATAAGAACCAAAATTGTAGAAAATTTAATTTTAAATAACTTTGGTCATGATCATTTTTTATGTAAAATTGAAAATAAACGAGTTATTCAATAAACAAAAATTCACCCCTTTTCGGGTTTAAATCGAAAAATATCGATCCTAGGGAAATATTGATAAGAACCAAAATTATAGGAAATTTAATTCCAAACAACTTTGGTAATGATCATTTTTCGTGTGAAATTGAAAATAAACGAGTTATTCAATAAACAAAAAATCACCCTTAAATTTAAGATAGCGGATGACGCAACAGGGTTGGAATCCCGAAAACCGAAATGTAGACTGACAGTGAGCCCCCCCCAACAATTTCCGAAGGAAAATTGCTACGCGGAATTTTTTCCGTGTCAAATTCTAATTCGACTGGGCTAAAGGCGAGTCGCGATATGAGATTGGAGTCGATTGGAAGAAGTCTTTCTCGTTCGAATGTTGCTGCGGGACTTTATCTTAGACTCAGTTATAGACTGCTGGATTAAGATTAGATGTTGGGTTCGGACTGATGTTGGATTACGACTGACGTTGCATTCGTCCTCTGGGCCTTCCTGCTCTAGGTTTCATATTTGGGTAGAGTGCGAAGAAAAGGGGGTTTTCGATTTTTAATGGTTTTTTAGCCAGTCAGGGAGGACGACGTGGAAGTCTGTTCTTTGTATCTTACGGACCAAAGATGCATGAATTTAATTGTCTACAGACCAATCAAAACGAGAGTCATAGGAGTCCGTTTACTGTGCATTTTTCGTGTACTCGTGGAAGTCGACTGGACAAGGGGGGTCCGCAGGGCAAGTCCAGTGACTCCATCGCAGGACGTAACCATTTCAACGATGCAAACGTCATATTTTCGCTACGGTAAAATTCGTGTTCCTCCATCATTCCAATTACATTTATTATGTGAAGTATGCCTTTCATTACTCGAAAAGCTCTCGGGACTTCATATGAAACTTGTGAGAAAATAATTTAAAAAATGCGTCGACTACGTTTAAATGTGAATTTTGCCCCGTTATTCGAAATTTATAATTATATTATAGTACTTTTAATTTGTACGGTGCAAAATGAATATTTTATTCAACAACATTTGATTTGAAACGTGTGAAGTATATTTTGATTTTTCCGGCACGACGTGAGATACTCGGAGAGAATTGAAATTCCATTTCATTCTGGCTTGGGTTATGCATTTCGGAACGTTGCTGTCATGATGATTGAATATTTTCCGATACCACTTCTCTCTCTCTCTCTCTCTCTCTCTCTCTCTCTCTCTCTCTCTCTCTCTCTCTCTCTCTCTCTCTCTCTCTCTCTCTCGCTCTCGTCAGAATCACGGATTAAAAAAGGAAAGGCGCAGAGTGAAAACTATTATGAGCCCTCGGACACGATTTGGCTCGAAACAAATGATACGCGTATATCAACAACCGCGCCATGCTCTCGCGATAGCGTATACGTATTTGCGTTTATGGTTTGCGTATATGCTCAATCGATTTCGAGTGGTGAACAATCCTCGGCGAACGTATGCGCTGGCACGTTCGGCTATCAGAAATTAACTTTTTGATTTTCACTTGACTGATACGCGAACGAACCGCGCTATCGCACACACACAGACCCACACACATATTAGGACGTCCAATACGTTATCTATGGCGTTCAAATTGAAATTACAGCTTTAGGAGGAAGCCAGGAACTGGAAGCTGTCATTGACGTAGCCATGAGGGGACAGGGGTAGGCACGCCCCCCCCAGAAATACCTGTATTCCCCCCCCAGAAAAATCGATCAATGAAATTCGAATAATCGATCCATTTAATTTTTTCACCTAAGCAGGCATAGAGAAATAATTTAATGAAACTCGAACTATTTTCTTCGTCGCAATTTCGTCACTTGTATAAAAAGTAGCTGTTTCATTACGTAAATTAGAGAAATATTCAAATTTCGCAATTAAGATTACTGTGGGAAAAAGTAATACATTAGATTTTCCGGTCGACAAACAACCAGACGAATAGTGGAAGATCAATATTAATACTAACAAGGAACATCCCTCAGGTGACACCCTTCGATTTTGTTGAAATTTGGATATGTTATGAAGCACCGAAAAGTAAGCGATACGTATTTTTTCATCATCGGAAAAACGAATTTAAGGGGTGAAACGAACCCTCGAAAATAGGGGTGTTTTTCGTCATTCGTCGATAACGTTATCGTTCTCATCTACAATTTATAGTGCACAAAAAATAAAGATTGTCGCAATTTGAATTTTTTTAATATCTCGTACCGTTAAAACGTTATCGACGAAAAACGACATCCCCATTTTTGAGCGTGCGTTTCAGCCCTTAAAACCGTTTTTCCAACGATAAAAAAAAATACGTATCGTTTACTTTTCGGTGCTTTATAACGTGTCCAAATTTCAACAAAATCGAGGGGTGTCACCTGAGGGATGTTCCTTGTAAATAATAAATAATATCATTGTAAATCTAAAACGCCGATTTGAGAGTCTACCGCTAGCTCATGCAGTTGACGCATTTTTGAAATTAAATATGAAGAACAGAGAGGATTTCATCAATAATTAGGTTTAAAATCTTAACCATGAATACGTCAGCCTTAGAAGCTGATGCGATGGTCATGAAAAACATACTTTTATTTGAGAATTTAATAATTTTTTTCGTATGAAAAAGTGATTCATTCATAAAATTAATTACACATCTATTTAGTATGAATATCAAGCTGTTAGAAATTTTTTTTTTTTCGATATACAAAATGGCCAAATACTCGAATCTTCTCGAAACAACTTTTTTCCAATTGGCGCAACAAATAATTTCAACAATTTTCACTCGATTTACCTCAAATTTAAAACTTGTTCCTAATTGCATTTCGTAGAGAAGTACGTACGGAATTTCCGATTAATCGAAAACTTTTCATTTTATGAGCAGTTTATGAGCAGTGATAATGAAATTTTTCACTGAAAATTCATTTCTTAAGTTCAAATACCTACAACTATTGGATAAAACAATATTTTTTATATTCCGTACGTACTTCTCTAGGTATTCTAATGAAGATTGACGAGAATTTTTGTTTTTTGTTCTAGGTAAAAAATTGTGGATGCTAAATGTCACGCCGCGGAGCGCCTAAAAAAAGATAACAAAAGAAAATATCAGTAGTCGGCCATTTTGTACATCGAAAAAAAATATATATTTTCTAACAGCTTGATATTCATACTAAATAGATGTGTAAATAATTTGATGAGTGAATCACTTTTTCGTACGAAATAAAATGGTTAAATTCACACATGATTTTATACCCGTTACTATGGCCTAAGGCCTTAAATGAATTCTGGAAATTTAAGAAATCACATTAAAAAGCAGTACTGCCCTAACGTATATAAACTTTTTCAAGCAGCAATAGTACTCCCAGTGAGCTCGGCCGGCTGTGAAAAGAGTTTTTTTGCCATGAGGCGGATAAAAACTTGGCTTAGCAGCACAATGCTTCAGGAACGATTCTCTCATATGTCACTGCTGAAAAAAAGGCATGACAATGTTCAAAAAAAAAATCAACCAAAAAAGGGTTGGGCCGATTGGCAGAAAAACATAGAAAACTACGACTTCTTCAATCGAGTACCTGCTGGAAGTAGAGTTTAAAAATTGCTAACTGAATAACAGAATGATGAAAAATAAGTTACTTTTTTTCAGGAATTGCAAGTGTTTTGTATTAATGTTAGCATGAATGTTTGATGACTTTATATTTCATGTGTGTTGCGTAATTATCGACTATCATGTAAATTGTATTTAAAAAACAATTAAATTGTGAAAAAAAAACACTTTTTTAGGCCAGCCTTCCCTAGGCCTCCCCAGAGAAAAATGCCGTCTACACCAATGGAGGCTGCAACGGAACTTCGTGCATCAGCTCGTACTTCAACTATTCCGAATGTCGACAATTGTCCACGTTTTATTAGCATGTATCAATTTGCGTGCGAAATAGAGACGACTTGGATGAGCATTGTCATTGCAACGAAAAATAGCTTGGCACAATTGGACTCATGCTGCTGCATATGGATCGAAGAAAGCGTTCAACAAACCCAAACACCTTATTCCATTTCAACGAGATCAATTGGGACAGGAAACTTTTACGGAAACAATACCGTGGATTGAAGTTCCTTTGATTCGTGGGGTTACTTTGATAAAAACTTTGTTCTGTTTTTAAATGCAAATTACGAAGTTCCTGAACGCGACCGAATGTTTTTTTTACGGTTGGCATGCCTTAATGTCTCTTTATGTCATCACTCAGACGCAGCACGAACGAACGGGTTTGAGTGACCTTAAAAATATGAAAAACGTAAGTAATGTATTTAACCTATTCTTTATGCTCGAATAACTTCAAAAATAACAAGTTGCGTGTTGCAATGACATGTTTTTGGTAACAATCACCTTGTCAGATGTTTATTAAACTACACCATTATGCTATGTTGTGTGGCATAACCTCAAAAACATATTTTATGGGCGATAGTTGTTTCGTTGGGGTGTCTTTGTTCGCTACGACGGGGTAACATTGATCATTGATCAATTTCACCCCACTCATTATCTTTATTGCTAGTCTTGGAGTATTTTCCGGGATTTTCGTCTTTTGATAATTTTTTAAATTGTAGTTTACGAAATGTTCCTAAGTTGCTCATTACGAAGATTTCTTAACCTACAATTCTGTACCAAATCACACTAATTGTAAGACAAAAAATATTAAATTCTTATCGGATATTTTTTTTCTTGTTGTGAGTTGTAAATTGTAAGACAAAAAATATCAAATCATTATTTTATATTTTTTGTCTTACAATTAGTGTGATTTGGTACGTAACCTAGTTTAAGTGAAACATGTTCCTAATGAAACCAATGTGATCTCGTTTTGTGATTTAGATACCTAAGTAGACAAAAGTATTACAACTTGTTTTTGATAGTTTTTTAATGTTTCGAAGTTTATCGATGTGTTACCGCATAAATAAATATAAAATATCAGTTGTTTATCAATAAAGTTGATTTTGAAAAGTAAACGTGTAATATTTGTTCGATCAAAGTAACCCCAAAACGATAAAAAACCGTTGTTTTAGGGAAAATGCTCCTTTATGGGGTTACTTCCGATTCCCATTAAGAAAAAGGGAGGTATGAAAGTAACCCCAATCTCAGTATAACTTTGATCACGGCTAATTTTTTGTCTCACTTATTTTTAAATATTTAAAATTGTAATTTGGAAGATAAAAACGATAAAAACGTTGATGTTTCTATTTTTTTTAATGTTGGCGAAATTATTTGAAGAATTGTATTGACTTTCATTTCACAATTGATCAAAGTAACCCCAATCCACGGAATATCCGCAGGAAATAAGCCATAGGGAAAAAGGTTTTACAATTATTCTCGTTCAAATGAAATTCGAACCAGTCTAATGAACAAAAGCAATAGCGCTAAACCAGTGCAGACGATTACTCACCGGCGTGTCATTTTTCAAATACAGTCTTAGTATAGCGTAACGTGGACTCACCTGGAAGCAAAAAGAAAAGAGAATCGATTATTTTCAAAATACATATCAGTTTTTATGATACTCGTATTAAATTCATTTTCAATTATTCTTCGTATGCTCCTGCAACATTCTACGATCTCACCCCTTTCGATTTTCCCTCCATTCGCTATTCCACCCTTTACAAAAAACGCCTCGCGAATTCTCACGAACGTTTTACGTCTCGTAACGAGAGCTTATTTTTCCTCCGTTTTTTTTCCCGATGCAAATACACTCCACACATAGTCGCAGGCGTGCGTGCGGAGTGGATGAAAATCGAAACTAGGTCGCAGCCCGGATTTTTCAGTTCAGGGAAAAAGGTTTGTTTGCTATCGAAAAAAAAAATGACTTTTGCGCTGAAAGAAGCCTTAAGGAGATTTATCACACGCAGGCGTAGAGGGAAAAGGGATGAAGAAAGGGTGGACGCACTTGGAAAAACCGCAGAAATTTTAAGACTCCGAAAATTTACCGTCCAATCCGTTGCGTACGTGGTACACCGTGTATGATGGGCGACCCCTTTACCTCCCTCGCGGATCCCTCACGCGCGCCCCATGTTTACTGGCCCTTTTATTTTTTTTTTATCTGCATCATCTCTCAACGCGTAAATGCGAGCTCAGCGCCAATGTTACACGTAGATATATTACCGAGGCTAAAAAGGGGATGAACATATCTCGCGTCGTATCCTGTGGGTGGATTTTATCTCTCTCCCTCCCTCCCTCTCTCTCTCTCTCTCTCTCTCTCCCTCTCTCTCTCTACCTCCCTCTCTCCCTGTGCGTTTCTCATATATATGTGTATACAAAACATCTACGCATGCGATCGTAGTAGAAAGCTCGAAAGGTTTGCAAACCACACACGCACACACGCTTCGAAACTGCGAGATAATAACGTGCCCTATTTTCTCGTTACATCCTCGCCTGCGGCACTCCCGCCTGCTTTATCCCTCTCTCGACGGTATAACACATTTTCTCATATATATATATATATCAAAATCAGTATTTACTCATGCGTTGCAAAGCTAGCACACATCAAGTTTTTGCTGGAATCGTGAAAACGCGAGGACGTGAATCGGCCGCATCCGCCCCCCCCTCTCACACTCTCTCTCTCTGTGAACTTTCAGGCATATTAGCATTCTGCAAGTCCGCACCCGTATATCCCCATTTATGATCGAATATATATATATATATATATATATATATATATATATATACACTCGTTCAAAGTTAGATATTAATGCTAGGATATTATTATATACGATACAAAGTACACACATACGGTGGAAAAACCATAATTAACATTTTTTCTTGTCAGTAGATCTCTGACAATTATCACGTTGACAATTTATAATCGAATATATATATATATATTATAATCCCCGAAAAAACTCAGGAGAACTATCCGAAAAAAATGCGGTGCGCTTCTGGGCCGGGATTCGAACCCGGGACCTTTCGATTGCCGGTCGACTGCTCTGACCAACTGAGCTACGCCAGCCCGCTTACCTCACCTTTCTCGGATAGTCTCTATATGGTAACGCAACGTTACAATATATATATATATATATAAATATTTATACTCGTTGAAAGTTATGTTGGCAACCAGAATCGTAAAAGTTGTCGGGCATCCCTTCTACGATATTATTATATACGATGGAAAGTTCACGCAAATGGTTGAAAAACCATAATGAACATTTTTTTCTTGTCAGTAGATGTCTGACAATGATCACGTAGAAAATTTCTCGATTTCAGGCGACTAGTGTGAAGGACCATTGGGATTGACTATTACCCTGGGAACTTGGGGACCAACGTCTGTTTGCTTTTGATCAATGTAATGACCAGATATGTCATATTATCAAAATGCAATATGCCAATATATATTGAAATGGACGTTTGCGTCTGATCGCTTTACTGTTCACGTTAAAGTCGAAGTTGATTTGCTTGCGGATTTATTTTTTATGGATTTGCAGTGAATTCGATATGATTAGAATGGCTGATTATTTTTTAACAGTTCGGAAGCATCGAGTTAGTTCTGACGACTTTGAAAGCTTTTTAATTGGACGATGCACGGTTTTTTCGAGCCAAAGTAAACTGGGGAAGTTTCTTCGCCTCAATAGCTGCCTCGGTTTTACGTACCAGATTGATCATCGACGATTCTACGTTGGAGGGCGAATTTTGTTGAAATCAAGCCCTTTCCAAAGAATTCAATGGGAGAATAATTATGATTAATCGCGGCGAAGAGTTGTGAATTGTTTGTCTCTAATTTAATGGGTAAGGCCACAGTAGAATTTTCAAAAAATCGATTTTTTCGCTATAACGGTGCTTTTTCATCATAAGAATAAGTTACTATTCAATTTATAGCAAGAAAAGAAATGTTTTCACCGACTTTGAGCGTATAACGTAAGCCCACGTCTGGCACGGCCATAGAGTACCTAAAACTTTAAACGCGTTTTTCTCGAAACAGCTTTTTTCCAATTGGCGTGACAAATAACTTCAACAATTTTCACTCGATTTATTTCAAATTTAAAAGTTATGTTCCTTATTGCATTTCGCAGATAAGTACGTACGGAATTTCTGATTAATCGAAAACTTTGCATTTTATGAGCCGTTTTATACGAAATTTTTCACTGAAAATTCATTCAAATACCTACAACTTTTGAATAAAACAATATTTTTTAAATTCCTTACGTGCTTTTCTAGATATTCTAATGTATATTGACGAGAATTTTTGTTTCTCGTTCTAGGTAAAAAATTGTGGATGCTAAATATCAGGCCGCCGCCTAAAAAAAAGATAATAAAAGAAAATATTAGTAGTCGACCATTTTGTACATCGAAAAAAAAATTCTAACAGCTTGATACTCATGCTAAATAGATGTGTAATTAATTTTATGAGTGAATCAATTTTTTATACGAAAAAAAATGGTTAAATTCGCACATGATTTCATACCCGTTACTGTGACCTAACCCCTTAACATAACGGCAATTTTCATTGATCGATCTTTCGAAGTGTGTATTAATTTGTGTAGAACGAGCACGAAGCTCAGCAATTGCGGGAACAAATTGGAATGGTTTTTCTTTTGAGGGCAGCTCTGCTTTGATTCGTTCCTCGACACGAAAAATCCTCAATGGCAAAGAATCGCACATTTTCAACTGCACTCGACAGTCTCGACTGACGAGTCTTCCGGCTCGAAAGAGAGGGAGGAAGGGCGTCGGAGAGGAGGAGGGTTAGGGATATTATTAACAAGTTTTTACCCACAGTCAAATAAAAGTGAGGCCGTCATTGCTGAAGCGAGGATTCATCAAGAGACTTCAATTGCGAAGCCTCAGGAACTCGCAGCAGACATGCTTTGTGCACCTGGCATACGAGCACCTAATACCTACGTAAATTTGTATATTCGTGAGGTTCATTCAAGAGCGACATTATTCAGACGTGCTTTCAAGCTTCTCGCTATGCCAGACCTGACCTGATTTGCGGTATGAGAGAGAGAGAGAGAGAGAGAGAGAGAGAGAGAGAGAGAGAGAGAGAGAGAGAGAGAGAGAGAGAGAGAGAGATAGACAGACAGATAGACAGACAGAGCAAAGGAGAGAGAGAATGTTGAGAGACGTTGCGATCTCTCGCACTTGAATTATCTCGTTCCGTTCGTTACACTTTTATATCCAAAAGCTCGTTCCCCCGCAAGCGCCTCTCTCGCCAGGCCCGTTGAGCCCGGCCTATGCATGTCAATGAAACGTTTTGTATCTGATAACGAAGGTAATTGAGGAAAACCGGTGTTGAGACTGGAGAGATAGTGAAATACGAGGAGAGAGTAGTTCATCAGCGGGGGTGAAGGGGGTGGGTGTGGAAAGCTCTCGCATCTGATCCGCCATTGCACTGGATCGTTGTTTAACCATTTTGTACGTAGCACACCATTTTCTCTATGTCGAGTACAAACCGTTTGTACGGAAGAGATACGCGAAACGTATCTCTCAATGGTGAATAGTTAGCTCGCGTGAAAAAAAAGGCTTGAAGCAAGCCTCGCGACCCTTTTCCGTTTCACGATTCAAACGTCTCGCGTGTGTTTTTGTATCCCGATGCTTTCAATGAGCCATCCGTCTCGCTACCTCCAATCTCTTTTTCCAATATCCTTTTATCTCCCTCGCCGTTGGCTGATAACGCGCGCTTGTATGTGCGTCCGTTTTTTCGAGCCTCCGTTTGGCCGTTTTTCCACCGTCGGATGTTAGCCATTCGGAAATTTCGGATCAAGGTTCACCGGCGCTAATGGAAGAGTTGAAAGGGAACATCGCAAAGCCCGGGGCAAAGGCTATTAAGGTTGTTATGGGGTTAAGTCAACATGTTACCACCGAGCTGATTTTTTTCCCGGACCTTTATAACCTCTTTGCTGATCATCCTGCCCAGTTTGAATATGATCCACAGTACCGTTTTTTGGAAAAAAAATCGGTGTCTCGACATATTTCGTGGTCAATTGCATTACGCTTGTGGAAAACTCCCGAATTTGTGCGAAAATGAAGCACACAAAATATTGGACTGTGTATTCATGGCAACGTCGTTGACGGCACAAGCGCTACTTTTCTTATCGGTATTCGGTAATTATGTCCGGGAATCTCAAACCACTCGGTCAGGATAATCAACTCCCAGTAGACACACATGGGTCTGTGGTGTCCGGCCGTTTCTAGAAATTGATAGATCCCAACGGTTAGTCTATGAAATAACAATAATAGAGATTAATTTTTATCCATCACCTAATGCACGCTCTCTTTCTATAGATCTCAAACTACTCTCCTGAATTTTTTTAGATTTCTCAAACGAGTCCGAGTATGGTAAAAAACGGTAGAAAACCGTAGACCCATGTGTGTCTAGGGAGGTGCGCAAATTATAGTGTGTCTACTGAGGGTTAACAACAAACATTTTTGGTACTTATTCTCTTAATTAGTAAAATTACTTAATATTAATTTGAAAACGATGTTCAGAAATTATACATTTCTAGACATTTCTAGGCAAATACAAAATAAGGCGGATTTTTTTTCATACGAACATTTTTTAGAATAACGGACAATTATTAAAGTTTTTGATTTCTTTGAGAATATAGACAGTTTTAGTACACACTTTTTCTTTCCAGCGGAATGTTTTTTATTTTGACCGATATTCATTTTTGGCACCTCCTTGGGTCGATATCGAGGTTACGAACGGGCATATGTATCTAACTTCGCGTCACTTCTGCCAACCTGGGCATTATGATATTCCACGACTTACGACGTTGCCAATTAGTTTTGTGTTAATTGAGCGAGAAAAAGTTATACAAAATAATTATACAAAGTAATGAAATCACTGAATGTTCAAAAAATGTATATTTTTTTAAATAGATGTCGAATAATACTTCGAAAGCGTACTTTTAATATGGCGATTATTTGAAAGCTAACAGTTGGTAACAGTCAATCGGCTCCGTGCATAAGCATGAGGCGCTCCCCTAATAAAAACCTTAACCCTTTGAAGCATAGTTACGTACTGGTATGTCACCTACTTTCACTTTCTTTTCCTTGGATAACAAATTTTTTTAGCACATAACGACGAATATAAATGTATATTTAGGATGTTAGGAGATCAATTGCTACTACAATATCACTATTAAGGGCTTATGTTGCACTTAGTCGATGTTGATCATTACTACAGTACAAAAAACACGTTTTTTGGACAATAAATGTAATTGTGGTCGCTTTTTTGGGTCGTTTTTTGGGTCGTTGATTACGAATTCGAACTCAAAATCCAGAAATTCAAAATGGCGAATCCAATATGGCGGACCAGAACCGGAGATTTTACTGGAATTACTAAAACATCGGAGTTGCTCAATATGTTGATTCTGTTATACTGAATTTCTAATAGAATTACGCTTTTAGCATTACCCGGAGCTAACGGCGAGGACTAGCGAGTTTCTAGCTCCATATTTGAAAAAAAATTTTTTTTTATTTTTTGCTTTTTTATTTTATATATTTTTTATATTATATATTATTATAATATATTATAAAAATATATTTATATATTAATTATAATATATAAATAATTTTATATATTATTATAACCCAAACAAACAATTTTTGCATCTGTGGTCCGCCGTATTGGATCCGAAATCTTGAATTTTAAAATTTTAAGTGCAGATTAGTAATCAGCGACCCCGAAAACCCCCGAGTACCAACTTTCGCTTTCATCAAACGATTTTTGCATTTATGGTCCGCCATATTGGATCCGCCATCTTGAATTTCCAAATTTTGAGTGCAGATTTGTAATCAGCGACCCCGAAAACTCCCGAGTACAAAGTTTTGAGCTGATTGCACGTAAGGAAAAATGTATGCTTCAAAGGGTTAAGGGAAATAATTCACCCGTTCAACTGTAGTGCCCGAGCCGCTGCCAAGACCAATTCGACACGCCCTCCATGGACAACCATACCTATACGGGAAGATAAATACATTGAAAAAAAGAAAATATGTATAGCGATGACTTCATGCGCCGAAAATATATACAATTTTTTACGGCTAATTTTTACGGGCATTTTTGTAGTTGGGCAGTTTTTAACAAAAGTGATGGAAACCTTCGAATTTAATGAGATTTGTGGTATTTCTATCGATTATTTATTTACTCTGATAGATCGTCAAAAACCTTAGTGGATGTCTGAAATGGATTTAGGAGGTAGGGATTGTTAAAATAGGTACACATGCATGTAGCGTAAGTGAATTTACGAGGGTTATGGATACATATATTTATGTATAAGTGAAAAGCGATTTTGAAGACATTCGACTTTTCGGGGTGTCCTTATAGTATCCTATTCTCCCATTAGTTAACATTAAACAAACTCTAGAGTTTTTAAAATTAGCTTCAGCCAAACGCAGGCGTCTTTGCATGCATGTAATTTCACAGTCAAAGATCCATTGTTTCAAACTGCAAGGGCCGTCCTCAAAACAGCCAGATGTATCGAAAGCTACCTCTATATAAGCACATACACAAATATGCATGTTAAATCCCTTTTCCGTGCCGACAGATCGGGACCAAATTTGTGTGTCCGATTTAACTTAGCGGCATCGGTCACGGCTCCACCAATTTCAGCAGTTTTCCCATACCTACCTCAAGCAACCCCATGTACACGCCAAGGCTATTTCGCAATAGCTGAAATCAGATTGAACGCTTACGGCTAATACGTAGCCTCGGAAACGGCGGCAATGGAAGAGGCCGGTGGAAGAGCGAGGGAAAGAGAGAGAGAGCTAGAAGGGTGAGGGATTGGCTAATGGAGTGCCATTGGTGTTCATGTACGTCGAAAGCTTTCGACGAAGCTGACGACAAGAAAGAGAAAGGGTGTGGGAAAAGGGTTACAACTACTCGATCGCGTACGGAGTCGTACAGCGGCACGAATTACTGTGGAAAGATAATCCGCAGGTACGCGAGAAGTACGATAAGAGGTTAGCGTATACGTCGCGACGGTAAGGGCAACATCGCTGACTGAGAAACGAGCTATGCGGCAATGACTCGACGCTCTATACCCACCAATGGCGTTAGCGAAGGTTCGAAAAGCGTTTCACCAATCTACACCGAAGTAAACCTCATCCTGTACCTCTTCCTTTGGCACACCTAATCTCTCCTTACCTCTACGAGCCAGTTACTCCCTATACGTGAGTCGTGATTTTGCCAGGAAATTGGAAGACCGTGGTTATATAGGTGCGCCATCCGCGCATACTCCTCTCCTAGTTTTCACTATGTACACACGGATATCGGGACGAATGGAACACACATGCACTGGCAGGCTCTCGTCTACCTACGACCAATACATTTCATGATCATTTGTGTATGTCCTATGTGCTCGTTGCCGCAGCCTCCAACAGGAGCTACCTGGAGTTCGTCAACTTCAGACCACATCAACACAACTATAGTAAACCCAGTTAGTTATGCATGTACATATCTCATGAGATTGTGTACGAGGGAAGATCATTACGGGTTCCCGGATGAGGTGTGTCTTGCCCAGCATGAAGGATAGCGAATCCAAATTCGAGGTTTGGTTGGGAGATTGTTTTCGCCGTGCTCGAAATAAATCTCAACGATGTTGAAGTTTTTAAGCGCCGGCTATTGTCGACAGACAGTCCATGGGTTGGTTTCCAATTCATGTCAGGTTCAAGCCAGACGTGGCAATCGGATGATACTCCGCTGTCTGAAGCTTCTTCTACTGAAGCCATTAGAAAACGATGTTTTCTGTAGTAGGCTCTAGTAGGCCTTGGTTTTCGGCAATATTCGTTCATTATTAATAATCCAAGTGGGTTCATTTGCCGTGACACGTGTCAAGCGATGCAGTTCATTTCTGTCGCCACCAATGCAGTCAGGTCAAAAGTGGGATGGGCTGTCAGTGATATACAAACAGCTAAGCACAGAAAAAGAAAATTTAATATCTACGTGCCATACTTGATTCGTTATCATAATCTTTGTGACACATAATCAGTGCAGCACCCGTTTGATCAAACAAAACCGAAGAGTCTTCCAAGCCCGAGGGTGTTCTGTTCTGCTGCGACAATATATCGTGAACAACAAGCATATGGGGTAGAAAAAGGAGCTCAGCAGTTTACCGTTTACCAAGAGGCAAGTGGTAAACGGCGAGGATGCAGCTTTTGAGAAGCGTTGACATCGTCTTACGCTCGTGTGGCATCGCTTTGATAGGAAACATCAGGCTTCCTAAGATTCAACCCCACGAATCAGAGGCATTATTTCATCTTGCAATGGCACAGGCATGCCAGGGCACACTCATACAAACATAAACATGGACGCATACACACACATGTGTACACGTATATACATCAGATATGGAGAGAGGAAGAGAGCGAGGGAACAGTCTCAAGTCATCGATGCATATTCATACGAATTAGCATAGCCTCGACTTGCAAGACACAAGAGTGAAGTAAGCGGAGAGACGTGGAACAAGTAAGCATAGAACGTCTAGCCGAGGGTGGTTGTGCACTGCTTCTGCTTCACTTGTATATTTGTGCATGCACAGGGGAAGTGCAGAACTATTCAAGAGAAAGGGAGAAGAGGCGAGAGCAAGGGAGATACGGAAGACATCAGTAACCGCACAAAAGTCCTCCACGGATAATTCCATGAGGAAAGGTGAATGAAGAAAGAGGGCCTCTTAAACCTCGATACCATCGTCTCAGTGTGTCTGTATTTGTATTTCGTATATACGCGGCAAAGCAATCGCACAACTGACGGTAAATAGGAACGGATGTATCCGGCCATGGGGTGTGAACGGACGCCTATCATTGAGCCCAAGAAACGGTAGTTTAGAGAATGAGAAGAACGTAGACTGGAGATTGCCTAGTACTGCAGTCCGTAAGACTATTCTCGCCAGGTACTATAAGAAACTTCACATTGACAGGTATTGTCTTTGCGTTATACGTTCCAATCATGAAAGCGGCCGTTGGATGCACTTGAGTCGATTTTAAGATTGAACTTTAAATGGCCATCCAACGATGTCTAAATGTATCACTGGTGTTTTATGACTCATTTGCGATAACGGATGAACGTTGGATTGATGGAGTATAGTGAAGTTCCAATTATCTTCCTGCTACGATGCAGTGCCTTGGCCGGAAAGTTAATCTTGCTCGATCCATTACCGGAGCTTCAGTCTCGTATAATACAATTTTTGCCATTTTTTCGCGCATTTTCATCACGAAATCAGGTATAAGGAAGAAAGACCGGGGATAAGGAAGAAGATTGACGGTGAACATTACATGTCAGAAGCCCGTATACAGCATGGGTATTACGGTCGAGCCAAGACGTGATACAAAGAGGGAGAGAGGAGGGGAGGCAGGGAGGGAAAGATCCCGTCAAGTAACCTAACAGCCAAGCTACAACCCCTAAGGTAGTCAGCCAGAGCAACCCCTCCGAACCCACCGTCGCGATTTAATCCAGACAAATGATCCTTCGTTGCCGTTCCCGCTTGGAGATCCTTGGTTGCCCTCGGCAGACGGAATATATGTGTGCGTGTATGTCTGTGTGTGTATTATACCGTTCCTGTTAAACTCTAACTGGTGCGGGCGCACGACCGATCAAGTGACGAAGTCGATTCTATGAAACAAGCACCCGGCACGCTCTGTGACTTGCCACTACTCCCTTGAAACAACTTGAAGTACGCGAGCCGACTGTACAACAATACACTAGTCCTATATAACTCTTCGACCCGTCTGTCAATTCCCATGACTCGACATCTTCACTTTTTCTTTTCTCTCTATTCCCGAAGCGTTTGCGCAAAGCCGCTTGCCAATCGATACAACTTGGATAATATATTTTCGTACGTCGTGGATTCCAATAGCCACATATTCAAGACAAATAAGGCTGGGATCATGGTCGATCCGTTGGGTACAGCAATCGGAACAGGGGGACCAAGTCAGCCGAACATCACGAAGATTAAACGGTCAGTCATTTTATTTTATCATTCCATTTAGGGGAAACCTCGTGAGTTCAGTTACAGCAAGAAAGACTTTGCTACCTGTTAGAGTCTGATCATTTCTCTACTTGGCTTTTCGAAGGCACAAGTCGTGCAAATACCATGTATCTTTTTGGAACTAATCAGCTCAAGTGATCAGGCTGAAAGGCATCCATTGCATAGTCACGAAATATTCTATGTGATGATTGTTCCACATTTCTATGCAGAGACATGTATGTATTTTGGGTGAACGCATGGTAGAATTGGTCTATAGTAACATGAGCCATTGCCTAACACATGGATATATCTATATGTGCCTGTGTGTGTGTGTGTGTGTGTGAGTGTGATGTGCATAGGAAGCGGATGTACGTTCCTATCGCGCTCTCTCTGGATATGTGCTGAGGAAAGCTGGGTGTTAGCAAAGCTGGCTTGTCCCTGATGCGACAGGTATTGAATGGGCTAGAATTGAACACCGCGACCGATGTGGTGCGTTGCTTCTGGAGATATAGCGGATAGATAAACGCGCTTGCCTGCCTACATACCAAGAGACACTCGGGCCATCCAGTAGTATAAACCTACCATTTCTCTCGTCCTCTCTGTCGTTCCTTGCTTTATTGCCAATGCCGCACTTGTTTGTGTATATGAATGATCACTCACTATCTCATCCCTATTAAGCCACTCCAATCAATCTACAAGCCGTGGCTACCGAACGATATCACTCCCATTCATTCATCACTAACATCTACTGCGTTAATTATGACAGACGTCAGTCGGAGCTGGATCCTCTCGTCTGATGTACCGACCGAGGATGGGATTTTGGTGCACCCGAGGGATAGGAACAGGGCGAGTCCTGGGATCAATAGCGATAATCGATCCCACATGGTGGATCTTAATTCCCGAATAACTCCATGAGATATGTCCTTCATTCCAGCTTCCCTGAGACTAATCTCCGCAAATTTCTAGCCACGGAAGCTTCTCAGTTGAAGGATGATATCAAGCCGATCTACTTTGGATGTCCAGTAATCTCCACTGACCACCCTGGTTTGAGGGCTTGGATGTACGATCGAAGAAAATCAATCCACATATTCCGACATAAATCATGTCCCAAATACTATATCCACTTGGAAAGTTGTGCCGTAAATTCTGTATTCTCTTTTATCGTTTGCACCAACATTTTTATGCGGTGCAAGGCACGGTCAAAATTCTTTCTATCCATTTTTACACGCGTCTCGACGCAACTCAAGTTTCTCGGATTTATCGCGGTCTATCAATAATTCATTGGAAGCATTCCTCGTCACATTCGTGTACTCTGTTTTGGCGAACTTTCCGCATTACTATGGAGCATTCGTTTGCAAATGCATTATTCCTGATACCGGTAACCTACATCATTGTTACCGCTATAAAGATACGTATGCTGGTATACAATTTGTTCGCGGTGTATTTATTCACACAGGCGTATAGGAAGCATCCTACATAGGTAGAGCAATATACCGTCTAGACGGGATGTCACTTTCGCAAGGAGCATAAATCACACAGGATGCCATAGCACTGTAGCATACACGAGGGCCGCATAAACCGTATGAGAACACCGCCGAGGAGAACTCAACTGGTTGAACAGACTGTAGCGATTTTCTTCCGCATTTTGAGTTCTCTCTCTCTCTCTCTCTCTCTCTCTCTCTCTCTCTCTCTCTCTCTCTCTCTCTTCTGTTTCTGCTACTCCACGTACCAACCATTGCCAAGGTACCGGAGCATTTCTTTTACCGTATATGAGTAGCTTTCTCGACAATTCTCGACGAACTTATACGCGCTTTCGTTGTCATCTTTGTGCTCTCTGGTGAGGCTCTGTTTGCAGCGGGCTCGAGCACGAGCCTCGTCGAGGACCTCGGTGCACTTTTGTTCGTGCGAACGCACAGAAGACACCCTGGATTGTTTCATATCTCGGTCTCAACAAGTATGAATTCACATGTGTTAGCGTGCTCTGTGTGGTCCCTAATCTTTGCAAAAGTTTCCACTCGACGCCCACCGCTGTACGGTGACCGTGTGCCCCAGACAGAATGACAGTATTCCTTCACTCCGTGCACGCAGAATTCTCGTTTTCCTTTTCGCAACTTATATGTATCACGTCCAACTATGCTCTTGGAATTCCGATCTCGTTGCACTGTCATTCTTCGCTTTTTGCCTCTCCACCACCCCCCCCCCCCCGCCCACCGACCCTCTCTGTGTTTCCCGGTCTCCTTCTCTACTCCCTCGAATAATATTGGATTTTTGTATGCTATCCAAAAGTCAGCGTCGCATATGAGCACGTCCGGCGAGAAAGCAAAACTCACGAATATTCGAGACTCTGAGACGACCCCAAGAACGAAACTGCGTGCCCCTAGCAAGAATCTCGAGAGGACCTGACTCGAAAAACGACACGGACCTTCCCGTCGACTTCTCTCATTTGAATACGAATACATTTCAATTTTATCGAAATTTTGCGAAGTTCCGAGTCACTGCTCGCACACTGGATGGAAACAAAGTCACGATGCTTTTCGAACTACTGTCGCTGCAAGTACAATATACGAAAATCGAGTTGGCTATAAAGTTTTCGTGTGGACAACCATAAATATCTTTATTCACTATATATTTTAATATCCAGGGCATTTGATATGAAAAAATTGTTGTTGTGCTCTGTCTTGTTTTTTATGTCGTTTTTTTTCAACAGAAAATATTGTATCCCTGGGCCAGATTTGCTTCACTTTTTTTTTTCATCAAACGAGAGTTCTTTTTCTCATGTATGCCGTCGTTATGTGCTTTCCTCTCTACCCTCCGTCGCCACTGCGACCACGGATTGTTCAAAAGTTTAGTCATCGGAAGCTGCGGTGATGCTATAACACACACACACATAGATATCCGTGTCTGGGTATACGTTAGGAAAGGAGAAAAGCGCAAAAGGGATGAAGGGTCCAGCTTACGAGATCGAAATCTCGATACAAGAGATTAGCGGTTTTCAGCATTGAATTCCTGAGCGACAACTTTTCCGACCCCTTGCCATGTACTTAAAAAAAAAAGATAACGAAACTTAGTTATCGCGGATTTAAACTATACCACACCTATTCACCCAATCCGAGTTGACTTTTTTTCCAAGCCGCATGCAGGAATCGGAAAAACTCCAAAACGAGAAGCAATCTCGGCATCAAAAAACCCAAAAAGTCCCTCCAAACGAGTAACATCCGATCATTGTAACTTTCCGAACAACTTGCATCGAAGCGCCAAAAGTGTGTGGAAGGCGTGGTTTCCACATCATTTTTTTAAATTTAATTTTGCACAATTGCCCAACGGAATATCCATTTCACGTGCAGCAGCGGAACGTCCGCAGCGGTGAGAGCTAAATGAGGGAAGCGAAAGGGTCGAGCGTGCAGTTTGGCGGTTTCTCGAGTTCGTTTGGCGCGTTGCAAAGCGAAGTTGCAAAGTTCATTGCTGCATGACGAGAGGATCTCCTGCAGTCTCTCACAGTCTTTGCAGACCTCTGATTCTGTAACAGCTCTTTCTCAGTCTGTCTGACTGGCTTCCAAGAGAGAGCGAGACCTTTTATACACTACAGAGTTAGACAATCTGAGTATGAAGTCTTTGAGGTCGACTATATGTTGGAAGTCGATAAACTTCTGTGTCAGATCTTATCGATTTCTTCAGATAAACTGTACACGTGTATTTCTTATACGTACAGTTTTTATTATACGTGTTATATCGATGTCATGTTGGCTATTAGCAGATCTAGCAGTATATATATACTGTACATGGGTACTGTTTAACTGTACTGTACATATGTACTGTTTAACTGTACTGTACATATGTACTGTTTAACTGTACTGTACATATGTACTGTTTAACTGTACTGTACATATGTACTGTTTAACTGTACTGTACATATGTACTGTTTAACTGTACTGTGCATATGTACTGTTTAACTGTACTGTACATATGTACTGTTTAACTGTACTGTACATATGTACTGTTTAACTGTACTGTGCATATGTACTGTTTAACTGTACTGTACATATGTACTGTTTAACTGTACTGTACATATCTACTGTTTAACTGTACTGTACATATGTACTGTGTAACTGTACTGTACATATGTACTGTTTAACTGTACTGTACATATGTACTGTTTAACTGTACTGTACATATGTACTGTGCATATGTACTGTTTAACTGTACTGTACATATGTACTGTTTAACTGTACTGCACATATGTACTGTTTAACTGTACTGTGCATATGTACTGTTTAACTGTACTGTACATATGTACTGTTTAACTGTACTGCACATATGTGCTGTTTAACTGTACTGTACATATGTACTGTTTAACTGTACTGTATATATGTAAAGGTTTTATTGTACGTGGTATATCGATGTAATGTCGGCTATCGGCAGATTTGGCTGTTTTTAGGACGATCCTCGAAATTACCTTTATATAAATGTGCTCAACGTTATTCAAAGGGGATTTTGAAGACATTCGAATAAACGTAATGTTGAATACGGCATAATTACATACATCCATATGTATACATTGTGACGGGCGATATTTCTCTAACCACGAGAACTGAACGAGAACTCAAAACGGGATCTGGTGCGGGAAACCGTCACCTTCGGCCGTTCCTCCCGTGCGGGTGCATCCGCAGTACCCGGGGCGCCAGAGAATTTTGTATCGCCGGATTTCTCAACCGGACTAAACTGGGGTCGGGGTGATCACACCCGACCCGCCAGGCGGAGACTGGAGCTCTCCTTGATTTTTGGTATCCCGGAATCTTAACCGGGTTCGGAGTCTGGAGACCTCCTCGATTTTTAATCGCCGGAATCGTATAACCGGACTAAACTGGATGCACTGGCACGGGGGAGAACGGTTGCGGTACTGCACGGCCGCTCAGGCTGTGGGTTGTGGTAGAGGGGTCGGGATTCACTGGGAGTAGCGTGAACGATCACGGGATCTGTCACTTTCGCGACACCGGAAACTTCACTAATAAAATAAAATTAGTTTTTATTTTGTAGTGCGGGAGCCGGTGGATTACCCACCCGAGAACTGTCCACGTAGACGAAACTTAACGCGAACGCGAACTGCCCGCGAAACGTCATACGCACGGGAACGAGAGTGCACGACGACGTGCCTCTTACGCGAGACCGAGAGCGCGACGACACGGGCGCGAGAGAGACGCGACACGTCTCTCCATCGCGACGTCTGATCGACAACTCTTTCACGATATCTTCAAAATCGGGAGCGACCGCGATTTAGGAGACAACCGTCTCACGCGAAGGTTCGGTAGCAACTCTGTACCTCGCGCGACCAAGGCCGGCGTGCGAGGGATTATGCGAGAGCGAGACAGAGCGCGTAGACCAAAAAAATGTCAACACGCTCGCGGGATCGGACCATGCGAAATCGCCGGTTCAAGCGAGAACTTTATCTCGTATAAAATCGAGAGCTGAAATATTATTTCGAGAACTGGAATATTCTGATAGAATATTCCTTTCGGAATCTATATTTTCTGCCCGAGTTACCCCGAAAACGGAACGGTAACAAATCGGGACCTTTTCTCATCGGTAACATGGAGGCTCTCGGAGATCGCATCCCCGGGTCACCGTGCGAAAGCGGGCAAAGCTTCTGTCCAGAAGCGCGGCGCGGAGATCTCCAGCCTCCGCCCGTAACCCAAACGGCCCGCTCTCCAGCACGATGCACCACTACGTTGGGGCGCCGGCGTTTCAGCCGGGCGTGCACCGATCCCCCGAGAAGCCTCGTTGGGTGCATCTCTCGGTCGGGATTGCTCGGTACCTTGAGCCACACGCCGCTCGACCGAGTTCTGCACGCCAACCTAATCAAAACGAAAACACAATCCAAAACCTCAAGCGTAACGAGACAAACATTCTAGAGAAAAGACCCTTAACACAAACGGATGGGTCGCAACCCGGGCATCGAGAGCATATCTTGATCATCGGTAGCATTTTTGTGACGTGGCTCAAAAAATCACGTCACAACATATATGCACAGCAGCCTGAAAAGTGATGTCCAAAAGAAGAATCCAGTTGCCTTGTATCAATACCTATCCGAATCACCTTCACGCAGGGTAAGTCCGAGGTAGTTGCCCGCAGTTTTTTCAAGGCTCCCTCAAAATAAAAGTACAGCTGTTCCTTAACCTATCTTCATTTGTAATTAAACTTTGAACATTTAACTTTAAGATAATTTACGAAATTAAAACAACCTTCTATCAGATCAACCTTAAAATTACTATTTTTTTTTAAATCACAATTGGCTATCTCTCCCGGCGTATCCGGGAGCGTCGTCACTTCTTTGTTTCCTCTTCGGGAGTCGGGGCAGTGTGCCCCACATCTCGGTAATACATTGTACCCCCTAGTTAAATATTTGATTATTGATGAAAATAACTATTAATTAAACTACGAATGGGAAAACGCAAGTCACTGCGCTCATCGTGAATAATAAAACTATCGATTAGGCCCGAAAACCCGAGCTGCTACACAAAGTTTCGTTATATTTAACGTTTTTTTCCGGCGAGCGAAAAATTTATTTTCCAAGCCTCGAATCAATTTTTAATTGTCAATAATTCTTTGTGAGCTGCTATCGACTTTGTTTAGACCTGAAGAAACCAAATATAAATCGCGGTCTAACACAAAGAATTTCGGAATTTAAGAACTACAAACGTCCGAGAAATCGCGTCTAGCTCACAGTGCCCCGTGATATATTGAACCCCACTCGCCCCTATTGAGAAACGAGGCATTTGTATTTTACTTTTCAACGTCACTTTTCGGGCCCCCCTGTATATATATATTTAGTAAATATATATATCGTAATTTTGAGATATGTGACATCACTAAGACGTGACTACGATATTCATCCAGGTGGAGGCGCTTCGGAGATCTGAAGATCACCTCTTTTATTTCAGATGGCACCCCTATTTTGGTTCTAGAATTTTATGAAGGAACTAAAAATAAGTTCTCAGACCAAATTTCAAGATGACGAATGTCAAAATTTCACCGGTCTGCAGTGTAAGTAAATAGATAAAGCCATTTGTTTGATGTCACTAGAAGTACGCTGGCACGTATTACCGTGAAGTTTGAGGGATTAAGGTGCTCCACGACCACAAGAACCCTTTGGCTCTCGGCAGTGCAAATAAAATTAGGTTGGATATACAGAACGGGCATCCGGCGCTGCTGCCATCACGGCTTATCGTTAGCAGCGGCTTTATCACCATCGTGTATAAGCATTTCCATGGACGAGCGCGTGTCTTTCGCAAAATGGTATTCGCAGATGCTCGAACTTTTAGCTCCACCAGTATGGAAAAAGGAGCAATAGGGATGCGCGAAGTGCCACGTACGCTCGTTCGGCAACTGGTGAACGAAAAGAGAATGGGAGACGCACGAGGCGGTGGTGCAAGGGTTGAAGAAGAAAAAATTGAACACTCTCAGTAGGCTCGTAAAGAGGCCTGACTAATTTCGCGAGTGAGAGAGACGGGCGACGCGGCTGAAAGGGTAGAAAGAGAGATGATAGGCTGGAAAGAGTGAGTAAAATACGTGAGCGGAGTAGATCCGTGAGATCCAGAAGGAATGGCGAATAGGACGATTATCATTCTACCGCCAGCAAGGAAATTTTTCATTTCCTTTTACTTTTTCTTCCTCCCTCTTTTATCCGTATTAGGTCCAAGGTATTTTCCCGACGAGCACGAATCGACCCCGAAAACTGATGCGATTACCATTCGGTAAGTAGTTTCTTTTGGCCGACTGCCAAAAAACCGTAATAAGTGGCCTGGAGCGATCGATGGTCACGTCGTGGTCTTGAGGGGAATTTTTGAAGCAGGACGATTCGAGGGCCGACTCCTAACAATCACGAGAGAAAATATTTATGTACATAAATATTTCTGTATAAGCGAATATTTAAATATATTTGGGCGCCTGGTACGCGGCTTCGTCGATGCTCCTATGCTAGGTCTGAGCCAATACGTGGATGGGTGACCGCTTTCCCGCCTACTTGACTTGCGCGCCAACTGCGGGGCAGGAGGCAACCTGACTGACAATGAGCTTGCGATGATGACACAACAATAGTAAAATAAAGCTGCCTCTATCGGCACAGATTTTCCACGGTTACCCTGTGCCCTCGTGATAAAGCGATACAGAAATTGCATTGGGGATGCAAGGGCCCGAGTGGCTGCAGGCAACACGCCGAGAGGTGCCTGACGATCTGGCAATAGCGACGTGCAGAGGGTGAAAAAGTGAAACGGTAGGTCACAAAAGCCTCCAATGGCATGCGAAGAAACAATTCAACAATGATATAAATATATTTCGACATAAATAAGCACACATTCGCGATTTGTACACCAATCTATACCAATATGTGGGTGAACGTACATACAGAAACTTCTGCCTTTTGGATAGGACGACATCTCCGTAACTGGACGTACATCGATGTGGACAGAGTGAAAACCGCCGGTGTCTGAAAGAAAACAATGACCAAGCCCGGTACCGGGCACAGGCAACCGCACTTTTACCTCTCAGTCTTCAACTACTTCCCGACCCTCCTTTGATCGTCGCACGCCAATATGTCAAACGGACACACGTTAGATGTACGTGTCGCGATACAAGTTCCAAAACGGTAGAGCGTCTCGGAGTTTCGATGACGATAGGAGACAAGAGTGGAGTCGAAGAGAGAGCAAGAGTATACGAGGCTCGGGGACACCGGAGTGACTTCAAAGGCGTAACGTTTTGTTCCAGTGGCCTGAGTAGGTGAGAGAACCCTGTCCGATGCCACACACCGTCGCCAACCTCACTAACCTTTGGTCGAGCACTAAAATAGCAGAAGTACCACACACACCCATTCATATACACGTGTGTATTGTGTACATTTGCACAAAAATGTATGTGTAAGCGGAACCGAAACAGCAAAGGAGGCGTCTTCCAGGATCGATAAGCGCTTGTGACCTGGTTCGTCCAAAACTTGCCTAAGGTCGCACCGAACCAAAGGCTTGTCGACTGTTGCAGCCAAAATGTTACCAGAACTGGAGGTTACTCTCTGCAAATTATCCGGCTGTTGGAAATACGTGGAATTCGTGCGTATTGAAGGGATCGTACGTAGCGTACAACGGCGAGAACGTAAGTGACGCGTGAAGTGGCCACATACAGTTTAGGCTGTAGGGTTGCAGTGGTCAGCTAGTTCTGGCCGTCTTGATCTACAGGCATACCAGCTCGCGGAGATTCACTATGGTGTCGTGTGTCTATATATAGACACAAGTGACGTTGGAGGTCTATACTATTGTAGTATTGTGCTGCAGGATGGCTGGTGGAGTGATACACACATTGGTTCGAACCAATGCTTTTCATGGTGGCGACTCATGGCCAGCTCAGGCTTCGCCAATGCTCTGTGGCCGAGAGAGCCGTCGAGTGAGGCGAACAAGGGGTAGATTACAAAGGTGTTGGAACGGCAAGAGCTTGAGGCATGAAGAGGGACGAATGGTGGCGAGTATACGCCGGTATAGAGAAAGAGCAAGAGAGAGAGAGAGAGAGAGAGAGAGAGAGAGAGAGAGGCGGAGGGAAAGAGAGATGGCGCGAAACAGACGTCCACATCCCTGGGCCAACACATAGCAGACTGAACCGGATGGTGTAATTTCGGTGAGACCCCTGGGTGTAACTCCCGCAGCTGTCGACGGTGGTGGTCAGTGCTGGAGCCACCCCCGTGGCGTCATGGACAATACTCCATTCACGGGCCATCGAGTTCGGGCTTTGCCCGCACAGGACTCCATCTCTTTCCCGATCTCTCCCTTCGTCCGTTCTGATAAAGCAGCTAACCACGAGTTTCTCCGCAACTCCCTGACGTTAACCTCCACGGGCATATACAGATCTCCGGAAACCGCCATCCGTCTTACTTTCGACAAATGGCTCCCTTCCAGAAGAGCATTCGCGAACGGCAAGAAAAACCAGCATCGGATACATGTAGCATCATAAGGAATCCATAGCACTTGGTGCATTGGAGAAGCAACGGAAGACGAAGCGGACTGTTGTCTACTGGTCATAAGGCAAACTTGGCAATAGGAGACTTTGAATGTTGCGGTGAATGTGCTGGAGAGTCGTGCTACCGAAGGCTCAATGCGGTCGTCAATAAAAGTTTCGCCATCTGAGATCAAACGATTGTTTGATCCACCTTCGGCTATCAAGTCGTTCGAAATTCGAGGTATACCAAACCGATAAGTGTATTCCAGGGATTGCATGGCGGAAGTTCTGCAATATGCTGTGAAGAGGTTGGTGATGTTTGGCAGTAACTCTGCACAGAGGTCGAGAGCGGAAGGGAGAGAGAGGGGGGGCAGAGATAGAGAGAGTGAGAGAGAGAGAGAGAGAGAGAGAGAGAGAGAGAGAGAGAGAGAGAGAAGAAAAAAATACTCAATCTGAGAGCGCTGAAACGACATATATACTTATCCTTCTACGAAGCATCATGGCTGTCCGCGGAGGTAAATGAAAAGCGCGAGCCAACGGCAACTCGACGAACTTTGTAATTACTTTTTTATTCTGGAGGACTTACAATGGCGTTAGGAGCTTTACCTTCCCTCCGCATTACAACTTCGTCTAGTTATACTTTTGTTATTACTTGTATCTCTTTTTTTTCTCTTTCCCGCACGGGCCGTACAATCTATTAATCGTGCCGGGCCATGGTCAACAGTCTTACTCAAAATTTGCTACAGGAATAATGACGAGCTATATGCGTTTCCATCTCGTGAACGATTCTCTGGACAGTGATTAAAAACGAGGCGGAAAGCCATTTATACAGAGTACAGGCTATTATGGGCGGTTTCCGTGCCTGTGGGAATAATGGCCTTTTCCATGATTCTCCTCGACGCCAAGTGGGCAGTCCACGAGCGTGGTCGATCTCGCAGAGATCCTGCGGAAAGCCGCAAATAATAACACTCCATTGCGGTCTACGGTGAAAAGCTCGGTTTCACAGTTCTGTACTGTTACACTACGCACCAACCGCAATCGTACTTTGACTCGTATGACGTAGTTCCACATGTGCCGTTTATCCCATACTATCGTTGAATTCTATGGCGGCTGGTGATCGTTACGTGATCGGGTAACGCTTGAAACTGGTAGTGCTGTCCTGTGACAAATGTATAGACGTTTCTACCATTCGCTGGTTAGTTTTTTACGATAAATCGTTCCCACGATATCACGGGACACGAAAAGTAATCCATTCTAGCCAACTTTGCAGTGAGCGAATATAACTGTGAAACGAGCCGCAATTTTGAGGTTTCGTGACAGGTGTACATTGGTGATCATTTCGCCAAGCATTGCCGGACATTACCTTCGACTGGATGGTACGCCCAACGGTTCCTCATCTGATTTGTCAATGATGAAAAAATTATTACGAGCAGTACGTCACGATCTAAAGGCACCACATGCAGCCTAACAATGATACAACTAAGGTATTCTCTTTGAAACGTTTTTTTTTTCATGCACAGGCAATAACAAAGTAGATTCAATCGATCAACAATGGGGTCAATCGATTGAACAATCTCTGCAAACTTCGTTAGTCTTTGGTGACACATGGTATGAAAAGAATTACCGCGAGGGTGAGAATGGTTGCGACCTCGAGAACAATACCTGGAGCCGAATGTAAAATGAAAATACAAAGGCTGCTAGAGGCTAACTGAATGAATTCACCTAGCAATTTTCGTCGATAGTGAGAAGCTCATGTATTTACTGGACAGGGTAGTACGGACCTGTGTGCGCGTGTGCTTTCGAAAATGGCAGAGAGGTTGAACAAGAGAGAGAGAGAGAGAGAGAGAGAGAGAGAGAGAGAGAGAGAGAGAGAGAGAGAGAGAATTGGGGTAGTTGTAGTTGATGACGAGGCTAACGGTGGTATGATGTCGATGTTGTTTCAATTATCGCCAAGGCACAATTGTAAAGCTGCCCACGGGTAGGCGATAGAATGCGATTAACTTGCCGATCGGTCTTTGTAACGCCACCAGCACAATTGAGACTCTCGACATTCTGAATCACCCGTATATACAGGAAATATGTGATCAACATATGCACACAGTTACCACAAATTGATGTGAGCGAGTACACGTACGTAAGGAGTAAATAGAACACGTTTGTATGTGAGTTCGTCCAATACGGAGTCAGTTGTACACAAGTATAGATGAGAGAGCGAGAGAGTTATAGGGTACGCAGGTCGGAGCGTATACTATAGCAATCAGGTCACACTCTCTACTTCCTTTCACCGAAGACCATCACGATAATAGCGGCAATGGTAGAGCTCTCTCAGCAACTTCATCGTGGATAGGGCAACCCCGCCAGGTCTACGGTACATAGTTCACCATGGTACTCCCTTGCTCCGACGCACTATAGTTTACCGTGAACCTTGCTGGCGCATACAGAAGGCGTCTGTGCAACCAGGGCGGCAAGGGGGGAGAGGGTGCCTTTGTCGAGTAACTACTGGAGCTCTCCTTTGTCACATTGTAAGAGAATGATTACCGTACGACCCACTTCTGAGGGATGTTCATTCCCGATACTCATAATAACAACAAAAAATGAAGTAGACGAAAGTAAATAAGAGCGATAAGAGCCCGTCACCGAGGAGAGAAAGAGGAAAAGGATATCCTATTAAGGACAATGAGGTACAATAGAGCTGCAGGAGTGGGGGCGACAGGGAGGGAAACTCAAATTGACAGAGGGTTGTTCTTACGTGCATTGCTTCCCGATCGTTCTCCGCTGCGAGATGCGACACAGCTGCACGTAACTCGGTTCACTCGATGATGGACTGCGAATGGATGCACAGGACCATCAGCGTGGTCCTTCGAACCTGCACACGCAAATTCTCCAAGCCCTTGCAAATGGACTGGAGAATGGGCCAGCAAAATGTAACGAGTGTTCGGGGCCCCTATTATTTTGAAGGTGAGGGGTCACGCATCAATTGCCGCAACACACCCTATGGAGCTCAACAATCGAGCGTTTAACGTCCCCGTTCATCGCGTGACGTTTCTCGAGAGTCCCCATGGCTCCTTTTCGCCGAGTGCCCTCGGCCAATTGGTTCCCTTGTATAAACGACAATAATGACGAGAGGTGTACGCAAATTGCGGAATAAAGAGACCGGTCGTTGGCCCGTGTAGGTAAGAACGGACGCAACCTCAGGATGGAGAGAGGCACTTGTATCGCTCGTTTCAGAGCTCGTATAAGTTCAGTGCGTGAAATCCGTCACGCCGGGTGTTCGACTCCATATGTATACATATATGTATACTCGCATGTAAACTTTCGTGTTTATTATTGTTGTTAAACGAGCCCCAATTTCCCATATTGGGCCCTTGGTGGTACTAAAACAGCTAGAGATCGCTGACTGTGCGCGATAAAACGCTGGACCCGCTCTTCACGAATCCTTCATGAATAAACTCTGCAATTGTTTTGATCGCATGCTCAAAATACTTGTGAATTGAAAACGCCCGGTACATCTATAATTCCCTTCTCGTTTTCAACGGCTATACTTGAAAAGCAGAAGGTAGGTCCATTTTGAAGGACATATTAGGCTAGAGGTAATTCCTTCGTGCTGTCTTTGTGTGATGCTTTCGATCGAGTTGTACTTTGGAGTATAAATTAGAGAATTGCTGATGCAGATCAATTTCGGTCGAATGAGTAGATTCGTTGAAAACCAAATGTGGCAAACGTGGGAAGGCGAAGATGTTGGGACTTGGAGGAGTGGGTGAGTGAAAGTGCGTCTAGCTCATACATCATCCAATGGGGAATCTGTCGCAACAGTTTTGCTTGGTACACTTTCCATCAGGTTTGACGTAGTCGTTTTCCAACTTTCCAATCCTGTCGGAAGGAATAGCAGCAATGATAATATTGATAACGTTAAATTAGATAATATACGAGATTATTGTTTGGGAGTTTTAATGTTCTCCCATTTTCCCTTATTACTAACCTATCTTTTGCATTTGTACTCCGCGTTTGTCATTACACTATTTTCAGTTGCCAGAGAGCCCCCGCTGCAGGGTATTGCCCACAGCTACTTATTTTCTAATAATGCACCACTGTATCGCATTTGTATGAGGTCACTGAGCGGTCACCCATCCATGTATTGATCGACGCTAACGTTACTTCACATGGAAGATCGTCGAGGCAGCACACCGACTGCGTACCCACTACTATGGGTAAAGACGAGATTATCATTAACTAATCCAGCTAAATGGAAGCAGAGCTTGTCCGAGTGAAGAGTGGGTCTCAGTGGGTCGAGTTGGCAGGCGAAATAGACTAGGAGATGCGAAAAGGCCTAAAATAAGGTGGATTTGCAAAATGTGCAACACTTCGGATGTCACCAGCGTTTTAGCTCTCAACGGAGCACCCCTTATCTGCAGTAAGAGAACCACGGAGAGGCACGCGACAGTCTCACATTTTTTTTTCATCGTTTCTCTCTCTCTCTCTGTCTCTCTGCTTCGCAGCCAAGATATTTCGGCCAGGGCGTATCGCTTTTGTGGCCTACGGCTCGGAAAATTGCCAGGGTCTCCCCCAACAACGGCAATTCCGAACATCCTGATACCACACCCTCATCGCTTCCATAAAGTCTCTTCGTCATTGCTTTTCTCGGATATTTCTGAAAACACACACATACGTACACAGGATGTTGAACGTTCGTTCGGCAACGCAGGACCACAACTATCCGTTTTTCCCCAGCTCCATTCCCTTTCAGCGCCTTTGATGACGCGGGCTTGCGTTCCATTGTCCGACACACAAAGTGCTCGCCCACTCGTGTAGCTTTCTTCGAATAATCGACGTAAACATTTGGCCCGGAGGCTCAGGTATGCGCGTGCCTCAAAATCAAGATCACCTCGTCCAAAAGCCATTCGAACGATGTATCGCCTGTCCACTAATTCGAAACTCATCCCTTCCCTGATCATAGAATGACCATTTGATCCTGTCGGATCTTTACCCATGTGGTACATTTCAGTTTTCCTTTTTTTTGGTATTAATTTTGAGGTGCCAAAAAACTTCAATGTTTCAATTTGATTTTGTCAACCTGCTGCACCTTCTAAATGACAAGGTAAGCCTCATCATATTTTGTTGAACGTGATCATGTTCGTCTCGTACCGACCCTAAGCTGCTTTTAGAAATTAATTAACCAGGGTCCAAGATAGACAGGATTTTAGACACAATTTAAAATTATCATGAAGTACATAACGTGTATATATATATTTTTATACACATTTATCAAATGATCTGCATATCCATTTGGTAGACCCAAAAACAGTTAAAATAGGCCTCATGTCTCGATCCAATAAAATGCTAATTCGCTTCATATTACAAGCAAAATCAAACCACATAAACCCGGAAATGTGGGCTTTGAGTTAACTTGATTCGAACTAAAAATCGTCCACCTGAGTTTTATCTATTCCACAAGTTGCACATTAGCTTTGATGGCGCGTCCAATTCTCGTTCCGCAGAGAAAGGATTTCGCATTGAAGAGTTGTCATAAAAAAGCAGGAGTGTCTTGTACGAGTAGAGAATGGCTATCCAATATCCGTGAAAAAAATGTACCAATTCCGGGTGGATGCATCAAGAAAATTGCTCGCGAATGTATCCCCAAAAACGCAAGATTTGAAGGAAAGAAAAGACACGGGTGTATAGATATATGTGTCTATACAGGTCTCGTAAATCCTTCTCGGGTAAAGGTGGTGAAAGTTCCGGTTCTTCAATAACCAGCGGGTTCGAGCTTACGAGGCAGCGCTATACGCGAAACTCTGTCTCGTCTGCGCTCTTGCTCCGCGGGAGCTACACCGCCATCGTTTACCGTGAAACGGTCGGACTGCGGTAACCCCAGCTATTCTCAAACGTTTTACTCGCTTGGCAGCTGCCAGGGTGTGATATTGAGATGAGGGTAAAGTTTGGCTTACCGTGGCAAGCGAAGTGAACACAGAGGAAATATGATGAAAAAAAGTGAATCAAGTAGTTTGTCGTCTCGCGATCCACATAGCCTTGGGGCTCGTCAAAAATCGCCCAAGCATATATCCAGACTCGGCAGCATCCTTTTATCCTCAGTCTACGAATATTCTTTGAACGCAGTTTGAGGAAAAATGCAAACCCGAGGCCAAATTCAGTTTATTTTGTCACCTTAGACGAAGATTAAAATAAAACTTTCAAGCCGAGAACGTGTTTGCAAGTCGTATGAGTGATTACAGCTTGACGAAAAGTAATATTCCGAGTAAACAGCTAACCGCAAATGAGAGGGCGAATCCGTTTTCCTGAAACCTGGATGAGATTAGGGTTTCTTGGTTGTCCAATCTGTTTTGCTGGGTAGCTAGCCATCTCCAGGTCTTTACCGTCGTTCAACGTCAGATTTCTGATTGTAAAGGCATTGATTCCACAATCAAATGTGTACGAGTTGGCTATCGACTAATCTTCGCTCTCAACTGATCCTCTCCTTCTGACACATCGTCAAGAGAAGTGCCTGCGAGCGAAATGTTAACAGATTGTTGCGTCGAATCGGACACTAGAGGAGCCAATGAAGGTTTGATTGGTTGCACGGATCGTAAATATCTAATACACGACTATATCTAAACACGTCGTTTTGATTACCAGCTTCTGAGGAACTTCTTACAGGCGTCAAGAGAGTGAGACCAGCAGCCTTGATTCGAGGCAAGAACGTACCTGATCCCAGGAGGGTACCTCGTTAGTACGAAGCCTCCTGAGCTGGTACACGAGTTATCACTCATGACCAATTTCACCAGCTATAATTGGTCGTCCACGTTTTACAGGACGATAGCTCCGAAGAGGTGATAAGTGGCACCCACATTCTGTACCATAGACTCAGATAGAAGGAAGCGAGAAGGACGAAGCGGTGAACAAACAGAATCCAGGCAGGGTCTTCGCCTTAGAACACTTCCTCCTATATACCAGCCTCGTTATAGACCAAAGTTATAGACACGATGATTCTCCTTGGTGCACGAACCAAATAACGTTGTTGTTGTTGGCTCTGCCGTTGTGGCGTATCAGTGATCAACCGGTATGAGGGCTGTATGGCCTTCGGCTCTACATCGAAAGTTGGTCAGATGACAAGGGATAGGAACGATATCGGTATTCCACTGTGTTTGTGGTACGCGGAGAAACGGTCGCGCCCATTGCCTCTCTACCCCTTTATCAGGAGGCAGGCTATATAAACATAGAACTCAGCTCTACGTTTATAGGATCTCATAACCTGGCCGTCGCGATATACGAAAGCTAGTCGGAGCTTCGCACATTGCTTCGTTGATTTACAACGAGGAATTACGCCCCGGTGGCGGCGGCGTTCATACGTCACTCGCAGGACCTACCACCCCCAAGGATCCTACTGACGCGGTGTTTAGTATGAGTATCCATGCGCGCCCCGACGTCCGAGATCGAAACGCTGTTCGAATTTTAGCATGGACGATACCAACCACCCCTTTGAACTCATCCCCTTAACCGCGTCTCGATTCTACGTCTCCGTTACTCTCACACTCGCGGTTCACAAACTCGACTGAGTGCGGACCAGGCGACGACACCAACCATCATTAGCAGATCTGATATGCCTTTTGGAATAATACATCTGGGATGAATATTCGCAGCGGGCATTGTCGGTCATTGTTCATATGGAGGAGAGTTTTTTTTTTTTGAAGAAAAAAAAATTACCGATGCTCCCAATCCTGCGGATGGTGAGTATCCTGCAGTGACGGTCGAAAAATCGGTGGTCATTTTTGGAATTATATATCAGTCAATTTTTTTTTCGGTGCAGATGTTCTGTAAACTACCTGTCAAATTTGCTGATAGAATGTAAATAATTGGTAGCTAAGTTCCAATGTTGCATTAGAAAAAAAGCGGAAAGATTGTTTGAAACGTTTTTTATGGTATTCTTCTATTCTTGGTAACAAAAATCGTGGAGAATGTTGAGAATTTCATTTTCGTCGCCTGAATATGATAAAAATAAGAGACTCCGTTAGGCAATGGACAATAAGGTATAATGCATTAAGGGGTTGCCCCCACTTGCGATTTTGAAAAAATCGATTTTTTTAATTGCATTTTTTTGAAGTATAAGTATCCGGGCCCATACTTCTGTATGGGCCTGGAATAGATGACTCTATGTAAGTTTACAAAAAAAAATATTTTATTCGTGTAAACAGAAATTGAAACTTGAAACGCGTTTTTCTCAAAATGGCATTTCTGAAGTCGGTGACCAAGATTACTCGAACACTAATGAACCGATCTTCTTGAAATTTTGCAGGCTTATTTAATACATAAAAATGTAGTCTTTAATCGTTCGACTTTTTTTTTCGAAAAAATTGGCCGTTTTATAGCCAGAAACG
This sequence comes from Ophion slaviceki, assembly GCA_944452715.1. NCBI lineage: Eukaryota > Metazoa > Arthropoda > Insecta > Hymenoptera > Ichneumonidae > Ophion > Ophion slaviceki. The sequence continues at coordinate 22,166,161 of OX101783.1, forward strand.
GCCGTTTTTTTCGTTAAAATCGAACCATTAACTTTGACTGTCCGTCATTTTGTGAAAAATGAATATTTTTTAAAATCCTTCGATTAAGGACTAGTTTATACTTATATTTGACTAAATCCATCCGCATTTTTTTTTTTCAGATGATCCACTTCGCCGCAATGTTGGTCACCGCAAACCGTGTATATAAAAACATTATTTCATTGACGGCCACTAAACAATGTAATATTTTTCAATAAAAAAATTACTGAAAGTTCTTCAAGATGTGTTCTTTAAGATGGTATATTGATCAATTAAAAAAGTTTTCTAGTTTTCTTTTTAAAAAATCATGAAAAAGGCCTTTTTGCGCTACAAGTGGGGGTAACGCTTAATGAATTCTTCTTATCGTTTCAGACTGACCAGATGATGAAAAATTTGTCGATACGGACGGTTATATATTTCCTGAGTTTCAGTTGTACCAATATCGTAATTTTAGCAAAACGGTTGGTTTCTCGGTCACCCATCCCAGTATTGGCCCGTTGTCAATTCTTCACATTTGTTCGGCAAATTTTATGGAAATTTTCGTCAACAAGTGTGTCAATTATGAGCCAAAAATGAGCACAATCACACGAGTCACTTTCTCACAATTAATTCCTCAAGTTTACGTCGATTTTTGTGACGTGCCACTGACTGTAGACACTTTGTACACATTTTAGCGTGTGTGAAAAATAACGGTGTAAAAATAACACGCGTAGATGCGTTCAAACATCATACTTACGTGTGTTATTTTCTTACATGCCTCGTAGGCAGTATCAAATCAATGTTTTAGAGGCTGCAGACGATGCAGAAGGATTACTGTATGGCCCTGGAATCGACGACTCCATGTTAGTGTGAATAAATTAACTTTAAATGTAAAATAAACATACTTGAATCTTAAACGCGATTATCTGAGAATCTTATTTTTTGAGAAACACCTTTGCGGTGGACACGAGTACTAAAAAACTATTAATCCGATCCATACCAAATTTATACCACTTATTTGTTCTGATAATAGCTAGGGCCTGGATGAAGGATTTTGAATTTTGTTGAAAAAAAAATTGTAACAAAAAACCGCAAATTTAGCACTAAAAAAATGAATTTTTTGTTAAAATTATCGTCATTTTTTTTAATCAAAATTTTTACAAATCCGTTGTCCAGGCCCAAGCCAATGCAGTATACTAATGAAATCTTTGTCAAATTCTGATTTCAGATGAACCGTTCTCGGGTTATCATGTCCACCGCAACTGATGCTCAAAAGAAGGCGCTCCTGGAAAACAGCTGGAGTTCCGCCATTTTTAAATATTTTTGAATAAAAAAAATGTACAAGTACATGGCAATATGTACTAATCGATGTTGTTCGCAGTTTTGCAATAAACATTTATTGTCTCGTCGAAAAAAAAATCAAGGAAATCACGTCTCTTCGCCCGCTACAAGTAATAAGTCCTTAATGATTCTCGTGACCGGATGATTTATTCTCAAAGTTTGCAACCTTTATTCCGTCGAAAATTAATTGCGTCGAGTAACGACTCGACGAGGCAAGTAAGGAGGGCTGCACAAATGGTGCTGGACCCACGACAGACGCATCTGATATTTCTCCAGGCGAGTTTTCAGCGAATGAAACATATCCGAAAGTGAAATTGTGAAAGAAAAATGTCACAGGGTGAGACGACGTTCCGTCACGAAGTATTATAACAGCGGAAGAAAAATGACCGGGCAAACAGAAGGTTGAAAAGGACTTTAAAGTACGTCCCTTCGTCGTTGACTGCGAGGTTGACCCCTTGACGAGAATAACCCGAGCGTCGACAGATGGTCGATAGGAGCGAAACTCTCGTTAGAATATTGTGTGTATACTGAGGACGTCACGGGGTGCGAGATATCGTCCGGGCTATTGTATTATGAAAACGGTCGTTGAAAATAATGTCAGGGAATGAGCGCCGTGTGGTCAGGGCTTTTCACTCTGTCTATCCCTTGTCACTGCTGTCTTCTCGAACTCGGTTGCATCGCGCTCTCTCGCGGACTGCACCCTTGGGATGGACTGCAAACGATCGCGCGGGGCATTCGACCAAAATGCATTCAACGCCCTACTTATCTATTTCCCCGTGTCCTTTTTACGGTTCTGATCGTTTTCGTACAATGCGAAGGATCTTTCACTTTGCACATTTATTCGTGTACATTTGTGTCGCAATGGCCGGAAGAAGAATGAGGTGGAATGAGGAAGAAATGTGACAGTTGGCGTTTTTCTATTATCGATTGACAGGGCCGAAGCTTTAGGAAAAAAGAAGGAATAATATGACGGTAATAAAATAAGTATGAAGGTATGTCTGCAGATCTTGATGTAGGAGTAGTGTTCCATGGTATTGAAGTTTGCATGGTTGGAATGCAACGGATTTTTTTCAAAAACCGTTGCATCCCAATCGGGGATTAAAGTCGTTCAAGGTCACTAAGGTTAGTATCGATGATACAAATCTAAATATCTCGGATGACTACAAAATATTTCGTGGTGGTCCGAGATATTTAGATTTGTATTTCATTTTAAGGGGTTACCCCCACTTGCGATTTTGAAAAAATCGATTTTTTTCTATTGCATTTTTTTTAAGTATAAGTATCCGGGCCCATACTTCTGTATGGGCCCGGAATAGATGACTCTATGTAAGTTTACAAAAAAAAATATTTTCTTCGTGTAAACTGAAATTGAAACTTTAAACGCGTTTTTCTCAAAATGGCATTTCTGAAGTCGGTAACCAAGATTACTCGAACACTAATGAACCGATCTTCTTGAAATTTTGCAGGCTTATTTAATACATAAAAATGTAGTCTTTAATCGTTCGATTTTTTTTCGAAAAAAATGGCCTTTTTTCCCAAAAAACGGCCGTTTTTTTTCGTTAAAATCGAACCATTAACTTTGACTGTCCGCCATTTTGTGAAAAATGAATATTTTTTAAAATTCTTCGATTAAAGACTAGTTTATACTTATATTTGACTAAATCCATCCGCATTTTTTTTTCAGATGATCCACTTCGCCGCAATGTTGGTCACCGCAAACCGTGTATATAAAAACATTATTTCATTGACGGCCATTTGCCACTAAACAATGTAATATTTTTCAATAAAAAAATTACTGAAAGTTCTTCAAGATGTGTTCTTTAAGATGGTATATTGATCGATTAAAAAAGTTTTGTAGTTTTCTTCAAAAAAATTCATGAAAAAGGCCTTCTTTGCGCTACAAGTGGGGGTAACGCCTTAATAGGTGTTCGAAATTGTTTCTGAACGACTGTGAGCCCCCAATATTTTTTATGCGGCTTGAGGTGCTCCGCAAGATAGTTGAAAAAAAATGTACCATTGCATTTTAAAAAGTGGAGGTGACCTTCACCGTGCGTCTGCGCCTCCAACGAAATAGAAAAAATTCGTCGCATTTGATGGCCCCCTTCACACCGTGCAACTTTTGTCTGGAACATTTTTGTGTGACGTTGATTATTACCGAGTTATTTCGGGTATCGGGATAAGGGACACCCTCTTATCTCACGATCGATTAAAAATTTGGATCGTGCATTTGGTACATGACACAGTATACTGAATAAATTTGCATCGAATGGCAACGTATCGTCAATTGTCTCGAAACTCCTCAATATGCCTCACCCAAAAAAGTAGAATCTTTTCGGCGCAACTGTCATAACGGTTGCTTTTTCGATCTCTGTTTCCCTACCTACACGTCACGCAGTCGTTTGGTCTCAACGACGGATCGCTCCGCATCGCCACTGTCATAAATGCCAAACTTTCGCGGGCCAACGACAAAGCCGAAAGAACCCAAGGGAAGTGGGAAATAAAATGGCTCTGGATGTCGGTTTCATCGATTTGATCAACGCGATTCCGGAGCAGCGAATTTCATTTCGTCACCGGTTCTCCTCGCTGGCGGCCGCGCCAAACGATCGTCAAAGCCCTAACCGTTATTGCTACGGTGACCGAGCGACGTACAAATTCGTCTTGGCCTTTTTTTACGCGGGAAAAGTGACACACACACACACACGCATATGTGTGTATATATTTATATGTACGGTTAGGGTCATATACACACACACGCACACACACACACACACACACACACACACACACACACACACACACACACACACACACACACACACACACACACACACACACACACACACACACACACACACACACACACACACACACATATACATATATATACATACATGAGTGTATATATGCGTTATGGGGACGGTGAGGCTGACGGCGCGGTCGTATACCCACCAGGAGATATTATATTCGCGGAGGGAAGGAGGAGGGACTCTCTCCGCATATCTCTGTCTTTCTTCCGTCGTCTCTCGATTCTTTCGGCGCTTCATATACATATATATATATAGCGTTTTTGCTGAACGCGGAGCCCTGTGATTTATTCGTAGGTGGGGATCGGTAGCAGGTGGCATCGTAATATTCTGGAAGCCCGTTCTCTATGGCTCTTCCGATCTTCCTCTCTCTTTTCCTCTCCGGACCCTTCCAACGAACGAGAGCTGGCTGTTTTCCATTCGTGAAATTGTTTTTTAATATCGAGGCGAGAGTGGAACGCAAAATTTGGTATCGCGATGCGGAATCTCTTGGTATATTTATATGTATACCAAGAGATTCCGCATCGCGCATCAATATGTATATATATATATATGTGTGTGTGTGTGTGTGTGTGTGTGTGTGTGTGTGTGTGTGTGTGCGTGCGTGTGTGTGTGTGTGTACGTACGTACGTACGTAAAAACGAATAATGATAAAAAAGCGAAACGGGGGTTCTGCGAATACGTTCAGCACGATATACAAACGATACCGCCATTCTAAACATTCTAGCAAAAAATACGAACACGATGATTCCGCAATTTATTTTTTACCCCATATTTACATATATGTCGAAATGAATAACGACAAAAAAAGGAAAACTGGGTGTTCCGCGAACTCGTTCAGCATGACATAGAAACGATTCCGCTATTCTAAACAATCTGACGATAAATGCGAACACAATGATTCCGTATTTTATTTTTTACCGCGTACAGTGGGTAAAAAAAAGTGTTCGTACACGTCGTCTTTTTCAGATTATCCTTTGAAAATAATAAAATGATCTATTAAGTTTCTGTGATCGATAGCTTATCCTAAATATACATGTCTGTTTACAAAAATCTTGGGAAAACAAACGAAAAAATAAAGTTCAAACAACAACAGTATATATATTCATATATATGTGCATACTATTGTATAAAAGTGAAGCGTTGTCAGTTTATTTGGTGCTTTCTTTGGGCTCTTCTATATCTAAACGGGTTGAAGGAGTTGGATGAAAGTTGGAATTCAATAACGTTGTTAACGTATGCACTGCAATTGCATTCTGACACTTTTTTATTTGCGTGGTTCTCTTTAAATTTTTATCGGATCGCACGGATTACTATTTCAATCACTCCTACGTATGTTCTACGATCTTTTTTAGTCTTCGAGAAAGAAGGATTTAAAGTTTTTTTTCGAGTTTTCCCGTAGCTTAGGTTTTTTCTTCTCTTTTGTGTATGTACTTTCCTCTTGAAGGCTTTTGAAAGCACTGGAGAGGTTTTAGACTAGTATAAGTATTTTTTTTGTCATCTGAGCTTAAGGCGTTACCCCCACTTGTAGCGCAAAAAAAGGCCTTTTTCATGAATTTTTTAAAAGAAAACTACAAAACTTTTTTAATCGATCAATATACCATCTTAAAGAACACATCTTGAAGAACTTTCAGTAATTTTTTTATTGAAAAATATTACATTGTTTAGTGGCAAATGGCCGTCAATGAAAAAATGTTTTTATATACACGGTTTGCGGTGACCAACATTGCGGCGAAGTGGATCATCTGAAAAAAAAATGCGGATGGATTTAGTCAAATATAAGTATAAACTAGTCTTTAATCGAAGGATTTAAAAAAATATTCATTTTTCACAAAATGGCGGACAGTAAAAGTTAATGGTTCGATTTTAACGAAAAAAACGGCCGTTTTTTGGCTATAAAACGGCCATTTTTTTCGAAAAAAAAATCGAACGATTAAAGACTACATTTTTATGTATTAAATAAGCCTGCAAAATTTCAAGAAGATCGGTTCATTAGTGTTCGAGTAATCTTGGTCACCGACTTCAGAAATGCCATTTTGAGAAAAACGCGTTTAAAGTTTCAATTTCAGTTTACACGAAGAAAATATTTTTTTTGTAAACTTACATAGAGTCATCTATCATTCTCAGATACTTATACTTCAAAAAAATGTAATAAAAAAAATCGATTTTTTCAAAATCGCAAGTGGGGGTAACCCCGTAATGGAAGGTTCTGCCTTGTGGGCCAGAAAATGTTCGATTTTTCACCAATTTTTTATGCGAAAAGTATTAAATATGGAATGTTGATATTTAGTATGTTGACTAAGCGGTCTTTATTGAACATCAAAATATTTTTTAAAGTTTGACAAAACATGGTGGTGGGAGTGGGAGGAGCCACGTATGTCGGTGCGCGGGCGATGACATTCTTCGCTTGCGGAAGTCCTAAGTCTTGTACTCTGTACAATATTGTGTATAAGTTGACCTAGAATCAATAAGAAAAATAGAAAAATAAAAAAATAGTGAGCAAAAAACTGCGAAAATTTTTGACAAAAAAACAAACTTCCTTCCGATCGCTCACTATTTTTCAATTTTTCGTCTTCATTCTAGGTCAACTTATACACAATATTGTACAAAGTAAAAATATGTCTGCGGAACCCTATTTTTAAGGGGTGAAACGCACCCTCGAAAATAGGGGTGTTTTTGGTTTTTCGTCGATAGAGTTTTAACGGCACGAGATATGAAAAAATTTCAAATTGCAACAACGGTTATTTCTTCGTGTACTACACATTGGAGATGAAAACGATAACGTTATCGACGAACAACGAAGAATACCCCTATTTTCAAGGGTGCGTTTCACCCCTTAAAAATCGAGTACCGCAGATATAAAAAAATACACGTCGCCTATTTTTACCCATTCTACAAACATGCCAAATTAAATTGAAATCGGAGAGTAAGACATCGCGACCTTTGTTTGTAAGATGAAAACGCCCAGGCACACATTTCAACGTGTTAAATCGCTTTGAAAAATCTTTAAAAATTCGCGAATACCGTTGAATCCTTCTAGAATGTGAATGCACGATCGGTTGAGGGGCAAGGCCACAGTAACGGGTATAAAATCATGTGCGAATTTAACAATTTTTTTCGTATGAAAAAGCGATTCACTCCTAAAATTAATTACATATCTATTTACTATGAATATCAAGCTGTTAGGCTTACGTTATACGCTCAAAGTCGGTGAAAAAAAAAATTCTTCCTATAAATCGGATAGTAGCTTATTCTTATGATGATAAAGCACCGGTTTAGCGCGAAATAAAAATCGATAATTCGAAAATTCTACTGTGGCTTACCCCTTAAGTACAATAGTTATTGTATTTGTTTCTATAAGTTGCTAACGATTGCCAGGAATTTCAAAATGCAGTTCCGGTTGGGACGAAATCATCCTAGTGCGGCCGCGCAGGATTATATATCCACATACTAACTTGATACATACAAATTAAATAACCACAAAGTTTGCATCCTCGGAACGTAACAAAATATTTGTTGCCTTATTTCCCAAATGTCCTTTGGCAGATTCGAGCTATGAAAATCACGCCAACCCTTTCCAGGATTCTTATTCAGCGATCTACAACGTAAATATATAAAGTACGATTTTCCATGAAAATAAAGATAAGAAATAGAAAAGAATTTTCGTTGCATACCAACGATGCAAAGTTCAATCACATGACATTCAACGATACTTTGGATATAAAGGGCGTCTCAAAATGACGCGATATTTTTAATTGCGCGACATTGTCAAAATACTCCGTGCGTTGTAACAATTTCGTGTCTCTTTGCATTATGACAATTAGGCATCTCCGTACGTTGGAAAGTGTTTCTTCAATTGTAAATTTTAGAGAAACGGTGTAGATGATCTATTCAAAATTTAGAGGGGGCATTCAAATATGTGGCATAGAATCCATTGTAAAGGGTGTCTCAAAATGACGTGACATTTTTTTTAATTAGACGCACCATTAATGAAATTAGTCCGCAATTATGCCAGAATCTTATTGAAAATTTCGTGAAAAGAGTGAACGTTTGCAAACAGGGACGAGGCGCCCATTAATCGGATATTGTGTTCCACACATAACCTCCATGTTTGTACCTTATATTCGGATAAAAATATTCGGACTTTTCAAATAAATAATATGTTTTATCAATAAATTCAAATGTCAGGTCATTTTAAGGGGTTACCCCCACCTGCGATTTTGAAAAAAATCGTTTTTTTTTATTGCATTTTTTGAAGTATAAGTATCCGGGCCCATACAGAAGTATGGGCCCGGAATAGATGACTCTATGTAAGTTTACAAAAAAAAAATATTTTCTTCGCGTAAACTGAAATTGAAACTTTAAACGCGTTTTTCTCAAAATGGCATTTCTGAAGTCGGTGACCAAGATTACTCGAACACTAATGAACCGATCTTCTTGAAAATTTGCAGGCTTATTTAATACATAAAAATGTAGTCTTTAATCGTTCGATTTTTTTTGGAAAAAAATGGCCGTTTTATAGCCAAAAAACGGCCGTTTTTTTTCGTTAAAATCGAACCATTAACTTTGACTGTCCGCCATTTAGTGAAAAATGATTTTTTTTTTAAATCCTTCGATTAAAGACTAGTTTATACTTATATTTGACTAAATCCATCCGCATTTTTTTTTTCAGATGATCCACTTCGCCGCAATGTTGGTCACCGCAAACCGTGTATATAAAAACATTATTTCATTGACGGTCATTTGCCACTAAACAATGTAATATTTTTCAATAAAAAAATTACTGAAAGTTCTTCAAGATGTGTTCTTTAAGATGGTATATTGATCGATTAAAAAAGTTTTGTAGTTTTCTTTTAAAAAATTCACGAAAAAGGCCTTTTTTGCGCTACAAGTGGGGGTAACGCCTTAAGACACCCTATAGTTGAGCGTAATTATTTCGAATTGCAAAAATGACAGACGAAGTTCTCATGGTCGTCTCTCCAACTTTCGACTTTAGGGAGCCGCGAGTTCACTGTCCCTTTGCCCTATACCTGCGGCCTCTGCATGACCCCTTGGAGCGCAGGAAACGCCGTATAAATTCGGGCAATAACTGTACGTGATAAAACACACTCGAGGCGCATGTAGGCGAAACGAGACTCCTATCATTTTCCATCCCGAAACGAGGAAGCGTGAACGCGATATAGAAATGATGGGAAAAAAAGAATAAAAGCAAGAAGAAAAAAAACGGGAATGGAGCTCACGGGAGCGAGCAATAGCTGCGCCGCAGCAACGTTTTTCCTTTACCTGCGCTACTCACGTACATGCATATAGCCATTTGGCATCCCTCCTGCTGGATCTCGTTCCATATGTAAACCTCAAAGAATAGCTTATTCTAAAGCGATCACGAAACACTCTTCGAGCCTCGGAGCCAGGATATGTATGATCGGCGCTGCATTTTATTCGAGCGAACGAAGGATATATATAAAGGGGATGAAGGAGCTAAGAGCTGCGCATAGTGAACGTGGGTGTATGTGGAAAGTGATCAAACATCGATGCGAATATAACCCAGCCCGAGCTCGGATACTTCATTTTCATATTTCCACGTCGCCTGGCGGGCTTCTCTCGTTCCTCTTTTCACTCGATACTTTTAGTCATAGTTTACACTTGAAATAGTTCTACATTATCCTCAGGTTTGTGTCGTCTTCGAAGGGTTTTCGTAAGCTTGACACTTTTCAAGGTATCTTCTCACTTTAGACGCTGAAAAAGCCTATTTTCATGATTTTTTTTATAGGTTTATATTATAGATATTGATATGAAAGTTATTGCACTTAATAAATACACTTTCGAAATATATTTAAATTTTTTAAATGTATTTATGTAACCCAAAGAAAATTTAAACGCGTTTTTCTCGAAACTACTGCAACCGATCCTTATGAAATTTTAACCACATATTCTTTACAACTACAGCTATAACGCATGTCAAGGATTTTTCTTAATTTTGATATTTACTTTTTTTGCCAAAAACGGTGAAAAAACGCGTTTATTTTTTGTTTTTTTTTTCGAAATATGTCCGCCATTTTGTTATTTTTGGAGATTAAAAATTCGTATGATATGCGCTACAGCCATTAACATACTGAATCTAAAACCGTTTGATTTTTTTGTTTCGGATGGCCCATCCCCGAGGTTTTATCAACAGCGCAGACCTATAATTTTTAGGACATTTTTTTAACTACTATTTACGTCTATAAATAGTGACTTGAAAATAAAAAAAAAATATTTTTTTTTAAAACATTTCGAAAGTGTATTTATTAAGTGTAACAACTTTTATGCCAATATCTATAATATAAACCCATTTAAAAAATCATGAAAAAAGCCTTTTCTTCTAGCGTCTAAAGTGAGAAGACCCCTTACGTGAAAATCATTTTATCGCACAGCTTTACAGCGTGGGGTCTTAACTCGATTTGCAACAAAGATTTTACGAAATTCCCAAAAATTAACTGGGTTATGACGATTTTTTCGAAGGGTCACATCGCCTACTGCTATGGCGTTTTTCTCGAAACTGTATTCATGAAACGATTTATCTCAAAATCGATTCGTCCGATTCACTTTAAAAATGCACAGAGCATAGTTTATAACATTTTCTATCATATGACAGCATGATTTTCGGATATGTTTATCCATTTGGTGATAACGAATGATTTAATTTGTTGGTTATAGGGAAAATCTAACTTTTTCACAGCTTCCCATTTTCGTAATTTTCAAAATATCGGAAAAGTAATCCGGTCATACGGAAGTTTCATTATTATACTAAAAGTGCATTTTCTTATTTTTCATTTCCGATGACCCTACTTGCAACAACCACCTACACCGATTATCCATGCAGCAAAGATACTTTGTTTCGATATTAATAACGTCATTGTTTGTAAAGTCCTCACCTCGTCATGCCAATATTCTCATCATAAAAAAATATTGAGAATGAACCTGTTTTTCGGTAACAAAATTATGCAGAACCATTGATTGACATTTTGTGTCGTGCGACTTTTATTTATTTCAATAACCTTATTAATTTTTACATTACCTCTAGTTGTTTGACTTTCTCCATCTTTTACCTCTATACCATTATTCTCGTAAGCAGCCCATTATCCTTATCCTTATAAATTTGTTTTTCCGTTTCGTATAAATGTTGCTTGTAACCTTATTCTTATAAATGAATATTATACCGTGAGGTTAACGATATAGATAAATATAATGTTATAAGGGTGGCCCCATTTTCCTTAGTTTCTCTTCATTTAACTTATCTGATTATCCTTGTAAATAGATAATAACTGACCCATTTTTATTATCCTTTAATCTTTCCTTTCTTTCTTAGAAATGTATTATTACAAAAAAATATTATATAAAAATGTTCCTTATAAATGAATATGTTCTATAAGGCTGTCATTACAAGTAAATATTACATTGTCAAGTCATCCTTGTAAATAAATATAGTAAACATTAATAATCAATTCATACTCCCCCGCCACGTCTCTAACGAATTCTCCGTGTAGATTATTTTATTTTTTTATTTTTTCAATAACAGGATACAACCGAAGCATCCATCGCTGTCCATTTATTCCCTGATGGCACGACACGGGATATCTGCGCTTTTATTCGCGGTACAAAACATTCTCTCCAAAGCGTCAATTTTTTTTTTGTGATCGCGAGGGAGTTTCGTCATCGAGCAAAAACGATTTTCATGTTGTTTTAATGGTTTTTTTTATAAAAATGCATCTCGATATCGCGGCTGTATACGTTCCTTTGTAATTGGCGATAAGCTATTCCGCGGAAGTGCTTCCTCGCTCTTGTTACGCTAATAAATAACGTATCGAATATGATTCTCAATGGCAACGGATGTTAACTTCCGTTAACGATCGGTTTGGCGTTCTCTGGGATACGACCAGATACGCCTGGGGCCCCAATGGATGTAATGTCCGCGATATTTTCATGCTAATTTCGTTGATTCGGTATAAAAATAAAGAGATGAATATAGGGGAAGAAGGAGGGAAGGAGGAAGAGGAGAGAGAGAGAGAGAGAGAGAGAGAGAGAGAGAGAGAGAGAGAGAGAGAGAGAAGGAGGAGAGGAGGAAGGCTCATTTGGTTTAGTGTCTTCGAACATTCTCCATGATATATTGAACCGATACTGAAATGAAGGCATATAACCTGCACATACTGCATTTATAGTTTATAACGGTTGAGCGTTTTAAACGCTTATATATACGCCTGTACAGCAATATGACCGTAGTAAAATCAAGTAAATCGGTAAGTGCCGACGCAATTGCAGACTCATCACATATGCATGGGGAATTCCAGGACAAATCGGCGCCCTCGTAACATTTCTTTGGATAAGTACTCGAAAAAATAAAATCGTACTAGAAATATGATGGTATACCCTTGAACTTTTTCTTTAATTCGATACTTAAGCTTCGAGTCTTGTGAAATTTCTCAAGCAGTTTTAGAGGTTTTGGGCACATTGTTCAATATTTCTGATTACGAGGAAGTATATTGAAATAAATAAATCGTGATAAAATAGCGATCCGGAGAAAAATGTGTAACAAATATTTATAGCTTTTAATCGTAGCAGCATAAAGGAAATACATTTACAACGATAAAAAATCGATTTCTTTTTTTTTCTTATGACGGTAGCACCATATATGTAGAATATTTTCCCAAAGTTTCAAAGCGAAATTCGAAAAACTTGAAACGTTACAGCCCGTCAACGCTGTGCCCCACCGCTCGGATTTGGAGCGGTCGTGAACTTCAAACGCGTTTTTCTCAAAACTGCATTATCGAAATTGGCGTGCAGGATTACTAAAAAACTTTTAAGCCGATTCGGTTGAAACTTGGTAGAAATATTGATAATATTGGTACCTTCTACTTGACGAGAACTGTTTTTGAAAAATTGAAAAAAAAACTACTTTTCTAATCCACATTTTACGGAAATGTTGCGTGAAATGTTGATTTCTTTTTGTTAAGGGGCTATACCAGTATGACAGTTTAAAAAAATCGATTATTTTTTTGCCTTTTACGACAATTTATACTTTCACGAATATCCTGTAAAAATTTCAAGGCCTTATCTCTAATCATTTTATCTTGCAAAAATCGATAGTTAAATCTTTAAACGCGTTTTTCTCGAAATGAGATTTTCCAAATTTGCTGACATTGTAACTCAAAGAGCAATTATCCGATTGACTTGAAATTTGAACTGAGTACTCTTAAATTTATTTACTCTACACTGACGTAGGATATTTTTGATTGCATGAAAATTGGCGATTTGGCATTGAAACAAAACGACCATTTTATAGGCAAGAAAACAGACTTTTTTCATAACTACGCCATTTCCTTAGATTTTGATATTTTTCGAAAATCCTACGTCATTGTACGGGAAATACCTTCCAGTTTAACGACATTTTTTCCTTTTTTGGTTTCAGCTACTCAATCGGCCGGAATCATGTCAGCAGTGGAGGAACTTTTTTTTTTGGCGCCTCCGAAGGCAGCGCATGAATCGCTTGGATATCAATATTTTTCTATGAAAAAATTATGTAATATAGGTTAAATATAGCCGAATATATTCTTAATTTTCCGAAACATTTAATTAAGTACTTTTCTTCCAAAAAATTCCCGAAAATAACCCAAAGGGGGTAGCCGGTTAAGGGGGGTCTGACGGCCCCCACCGAGTTTGATCGAATCGACCCAAAAACCTGAAAGAGGGCTGAAAAACAAAATTTTAGAGATATTTTTTAACCCCCTAAACCCTTATGAAAACACCATAATCGCAAAAAATGCGTTTTTTTTATGTTTAATTTTTTTTCGAGCTTTCAAATGCATTTTAAAGCGGTTTTAACACAACCAAAATTTTGTTTCAGATGTGTAGACATGCCCTGAATTTTTCCAGATTTTTTCGTAAAGTTAAATCATGTGCAACATAATTTTAATGGCATAAAAACCGTAAAAAATCGTCATTTTTTGTATTTAATGCTATGGTTTTTATTGACGTATTAATGGTAAAAAATCGTGCACCATAGCATAGAAAGCTACTATCTTCCTCTACAAAATGACGCTAATTGGGCTCAATTCGGTCGTCTCTAGCGTCCGAAAATCAAACTTGAATAAATTCCGTTTTTATAATTTGAGCATTTTCAGTTACGAAAATGACACAAAATCATATTTTTCAATTATTTTACTTAATAAAAGTACATTTTGGGGTTTCTGAGGTCGCCGATTACAAATTTGATGTCAAACAGCTAACAAAAAAAAAAAATTACACATGTCATCAAATGAAAATGGTATTTGCTATTTCGGTTTTTTCGATAATTAAAAGTCATTGTATTTTAAAAAATCTATTTATTTATAATAATATTACATACATTCATCTAATATATACATTAAACAGACACAAGTAATACATACATTGCAACATGATTGTTATGTTGTTAATCTTCGTCACTGTGTTCTTCAATAACAGGTTCGACATTATCAACGTGAAATAGATTCGTTAGAATTTGAGCTGGGCGGATGATTTTGGACAAATACCGTGCATGACTTAAAAAGTAAATGATTGTTGCAACGTGGGCACAGCAACCAACAGTTCTTAGCCCATTTGCACAATCACATACGTAGTTTTTTATACCGTTATATCCAATACTGTTAGGGTCGTACTGAACGTAACATCTGTATACTTTCTTGTTTATATGTCTTGATTTAACTTCACATTTCAAAATGGTATCGTCCTCCAACAAGTATTGCATATTCAAAAGTCCTTCTTCGGTATACATTTCAGCTAAGTATGAAACAGTTTGCGATAGCTGGTACGAGCCAGTGAAAAGGATCTTCAAATCTTGCTCTGTCATTTCCGGAAAGTTTAATACGTCATTTGATGTTAACGGTTTGAAGATCCTTTTCTTCCTATTCCAGTTTTGTTCTTCCACAACTTTCGCTAAAGAATTGTCAACGTCTTTTCTTTTCAACATTTGCTCGGCAATTTGATCTTGTAAATCGGTATCGCAATTCAGTCTTTTTCCAAACTCATTAACCAAAAAATTCGCTACTTTGCAATAAAGCATCGCTGAATCCAACATGTTGTTGTTAAACTGATTATGCAAGAGTTTGAATTTACTACCGATTATACCGTGGACAGCCTCTACCACCCACCTCAATTTCGTAACAAATCGACTTTCGTTTGCTTCATTTGTTGGAAGTTGCTTTCTTTTGCCTTTCAACGCTGGCATCAACACAACGAACCCTTGAGATTCTAACCAATCTTTGACGTCTCTGAACCCCCTGTCAAGTATAAAAACATCCCCTTTTTTGAGGATTGATCTCAAGCCGTTCGGATCACTTAGTACATGTTGTAAGATTTTCGCATCATTCACAATTGCTTCGTACGGTCCGTAAACATCTATTACATATCCATCTGTGGCACAAACTGTGAAGGGTTTACAGAGTGGACACTTTTTCTGACCAGAGAAAGATTTTTTTTGGTAACAATTATTACTACTTTTTTGGTGTCGAAGGTATGAACCATCAGCAATCAAGAGCAGGCGATCTTCAAATCCGTGTAATTTTTTTACGTAAGGCGACGTGTGATTAGCAATTAAATCTTCGCGAGAACATGCCCGAGCTCCGAAACGAAGTGGAAAGACGTCTTTCGCGAATGAATCCAAAACCGATTTGCAATAAGCAGATACTAGTTGTTCAGATTTGATATCGAAAATTGACGCAGTGATTGTGTTGGAATTTCCAGTTCTTAATTTAAAAAGGAATATTAAAAGAGCTTGATTAATACTGCGATTTTGAGAATTTCGCAAAGTGACCAACATGTTTTTTAGAGTCTTGATTTCTGCAACTGTGTATCCAGTTAGCGATTTTATGCGCTCTGCCGATAAATTGTAATCATCTACTCTGTCTAAAATACTGTTGTCGCATTTTTTGGACAGTGCATCCAAAAATAATGCCAACTCTTGAGAACTGATAGTACAAGTATTCGAAAATATTTTCAAGTTTGAAATTTCGTCAACGTACATACGTTCACTGATAAGATGTACAGGACAACAGCGATTGCCTTTTGGAATGAAAATTCGTGAACTTATAAATACCTGTAACCTCGCTTTAAACGGAACAACCGGAGATGTCGTAATTGGAGTAAGACATACGCAACAACATTTGTGAGTCGCGGTAACTCTGTTGAAAGGCATCTCGATCATTTCATAGTCCGGTTCTCTTGGACGAAGAACGTAAGGAGGGTCCTTAGAAGATTGTGATGACTGTACTGTGGAAGATCCAGACTCCGACCGTGACAATTGTTGCGAAGACTGTTCCGAAGATTGTTCTGTGTCATCTGATACTGTCAAATTGGAGAGTGTTGATGAATGTCTCTCTACAGGATCGACAGAATTTTGTTCGCGATCAACATCTGGCAGAGGATTTTCCTCGGGATTGACGTTTGGCAGAGGATTTTCTTCGGGATTAAAATCCAACTGAAGATTTTCTTCAGGATCAGAATCACTGCTCGTCGATGGTGAAACCGTTCGGGATTTAGCGATTGCGGAACGACACAGATGACATAAAACGTCACCTTTCTCTACTCGTTTACCTAGTAGTTTAGTATATAAGTGTACGTCGTCATCTGAAGAAATGGACTTCTGTTTTCCGGTATCATAACGCAACAATCTGTTGCATCTTATGCACCTTTCACCAGCCGTACATTTTCGTTTTTTCGGTGGCATCGCACAGTTTTTCCTAAAGAAAAAAAAAGAACATTGTTATTTTTTTTATTATGATTAACAAATTATTTTTTTTTTTTTTTTAAATGAAAAAAGTAACTGAAACCCGGAATAAAAAAAAACCATAATTAAAAAAACAAATAGAACAAAAGTAACGAAAATCGAAAGTACATTAAAAATTGTAAATCAAAACAAAAAAAATGTTGAAAACATCGGTAAACAAAACAGAAATAAATTATTGTATTCCAAATCATTTTTTTATTGAAATATCGTTTCGTCTTAGTTTTGTTTTTTTTTTGCTTTTTTTTAATTCTTTTCATGTGAGTGAACTAAACAACAACTTGAAGTTGACGGCCACCTTCTGTACGATTTCAAGTCGACTATGAGGCAAACGATTGTAGATTGAGGTTATGATTATAAATCAATTTTTATGTTGATTGATATTTAAATTGATATTCAAACTCACCTTAGAATACTGCTTCAATCACTTCGTGTTGAGATAGGCAGGTTAAACGATAAATTAAAAAAACGCTGTTAACAAAACAAATAGATTTGTTTAACGGAGCAGAGCGCGTCGCATGACGTGTGTACTGGACGGCGGCTGAACACAGAGAGAAAGAGAGACCGCGTGGAGCGGGGTTCTCGATGCGTCAGTGCGTAGTGGGCATGCGCAGTACCGTGCGGAGGGGCATACGAGCCTAAGGCCCACGTGGGTACGGTGGCCTTAGGCACTCGGGTACGTGGCTTAATAAGGTACAAGTTGGGATTTTCTCCGCCAGGTGACAGTTTAGTCGGGGAATTCCAAATTTTTTTTCTGAATAATACGTAATTTTTTGTTTGTTAATATAACTATTGACAGCTGTTACGATTAAAAATTCGTGTATAAGAATGAATTTATAATCAGCGACCTAAAAAATCCTTATTAATATCGTTCCCATAGCTTTTTTAAAAAATTTCAAAAATTAAAATATTTTTTCTTCGTTTTGACAGCTGTCATGTGACAAAACTAATTTTTGACATCAAATTTGTAATCGGCGACCTCAGAAACCCCAAAATGTACTTTTATTTAAAAAAATAATTGAAAAATATGATTTTGTGTCATTTTCGTAACTGAAAATGCTCAAATTATAAAAACGGAATTTATTCAAGTTTGATTTTCGGACGCTAGAGACGACCGAATTGAGCCCAATTAGCGTCATTTTGTAGAGGAAGATAGTAGCTTTCTATGCTATGGTGCACGATTTTTTACCATTAATACGTCAATAAAAACCATAGCATTAAATACAAAAAATGACGATTTTTTACGGTTTTTTTGCCATTAAAATTATGTTGCACATGATTTAACTTTACGAAAAAATCTGGAAAAATTCAGGGCATGTCTACACATCTGAAACAAAATTTTGGTTGTGTTAAAACCGCTTTAAAATGCATTTGAAAGCTCAAAAAAAAATTAAACATCAAAAAAACGCATTTTTTGCGATTATGGTGTTTTCATAAGGGTTTAGGGGGTTAAAAAATATCTCTAAAATTTTGTTTTTCAGCCCTCTTTCAGGTTTTTGGGTCGATTCGATCAAACTCGGTGGGGGCCGTCAGACCCCCCTTAACCGGCTACCCCCTTTTCAGCGTTCACACTGGTACAGCCCCTTAGTGCCCGCAATTTTCTCAAATTTGTATTTTCTTCATTTTAATTACCGTCACATAGAAACGATACATGTTCTAACTGAAAAAAAATTTTCATCTTTTTTTGCAAATCAAAGTCTACAGGAATCGACTGCACGTCGATTCGCAACTCCCGCGGCGACCTTGCTCTGCCACGGCGCCGCCATTTTGTTGATGAATTGATTTGAAAAAATTGTTTTCTATACTTAAATATACTATTAAAGTATACCCAAAGTTTGATAATCGTAATTATATAATTATAATAATAATTATAATAATAATATAATAATAATTATTCTATTATTATTATAATAATTATAATAATAATTATTTCTTACTTTGAAAAATCCCTCAATATTGCTTATTTTTTTCCTGTCTAAATGTATATCCCGCCTCAAAAAGCAAACCAATTGATCATAAACCTAAATAAAATGGGTTGCAAACTTCTCGTCGTTCAAGCTCCATTTCCCCATATGTATACGTGCAACTTTGGCTGCACATTTCCGATCGGAACACGTACGCCTATATAAGGACGCATTATTTTCGAATAAATAACGCATTCATAATCGTCGAGAAAATAACTTGGTTCACGCAAATATTTATCGGTTGTCGGTTTTAACGACTGTATCGAATGGCCGAGCGTGCAATACGCCGCGATCATATATGTTCGTACATGTGTCTGTTTTATCTGTGGATATTCCGTTTAATTTATCGATTCGTACAATGAATTTGATGTGCAGCCCTCGATATTGATTCATTCGTATATTAGTGGTCCTCGCGACCTGGTAGTTTACGTCAATAAAGCGTCGTGCATTGGTGAAACAAGAATTACGTGTGTACACTGTAGGTACTGAATGCGAAGAGTATCGAGTCCTCAACATGTTTGCGTGCGTGCGTGGATGCGTGTGTGTACTTTTCGGTATCCTGCCACGATTAATTCCAATAATTTTCAACATCGGCAATGCGTGTGTCGATATTACGGCGAACTGACAGACGGACCAGCGGGAAATATTTACTCCTGCAGAGTCACGTGAACTCGAGGTATCCGTTGACAGCTTGACGAGGCGATACTGTCAAAGCTGAATAAACTTTCTTCCCGTTCCCCTATCGCGCACTGGAAGGCTAAAAAGCAGACACCATTTGTTTTTTTTTTTTGCAAACTTCTGAAAAGATTTTGGACGATTTTCGAACTTGGAGATTTACGAAAAATTAAGTGTCCGACGTTGATTTTGTGAAATCTCATATATGTGATATAGCATTAAAAAATATCGGACACGTATTTTTTTATCGGCAGAAAAACGGTTTTAAGAGGGGCAACCACCACTCGAAGAAAAGCGTGTCGAGGGGTGGTTTTGCAGTTTCATATCCAAGCAGTACACCGATCTGAATAAAACAGAAAGCAAAATTCTTCTAATGTCGAGCGAAGAAAAATCCAGTATAGAAAAATTGGATGAAAAATTTAATTAAGGCGTTACACGCCTTTCTTTGAGGGGTGGTTTCCTCCCTTAAAACCGTTTTTCCGCCATTAAAAAGAATGGGTCTAATATTTTTCAATGCTTTATCACATCCAGGGCGAAAATTATGGAGGGACCATGGGCTTTTGAAGGGTCGGGTGCGGAGATTTTGCAACCGAGAAATTATTATGTTCAATGGTTTATCATTCAAATTCAATCATTCAATTCAAATTGAGCATTCTAAAAAACAATTCCATTTTGAGGTCAGTAGAATGAAGATAATTAAAATTCGAATATGAAACTTTTCTAAGAGACTTTTTAAAATTTATATGAATTTCTTCCATCCACTTTAAAAAGCATATTTGGTGATTTTTTTCTCGATGACATTAAATGTCTCGATAACATTAGATGCACATTAAATGTTTTTCAGGAGTGTTTAGTATACGGAATTTAATTATCTTCATTCTGCTGTACTTAAAATGGAATTTTGATTTTTATCGAAACACCGAATTTTTTCTGGCCAATACTGCTCGTCGCGAAAATACGCTATATTTTTATCGAAGAAGACTTGGAAAAAGCATTTTTTCTCAGTGGCAGGAACTCTGCACGAGAACCTTAAAAAATACATGACCACCTTATAATTGTCACCCAGTATATAAGTTTCAACAAAATCGAAGGCGGACACTTCTGTGATGTTCCTTGTTAGTGCCTTATTTGTTTACACAGCCCTGTGGATACTTTCGACCACATTGATTTTAGTGAGCTCAGGTAGAAATGTTTGTTGTTCTTTTTTTTTTCAATTCTTTATTGTATTCCAATTTGTTACTTTATCACACTCGGCACTTTAGTCGAGGTAAAGCTCGTTTGCAATGTCGTAGTGAGTATCCAGTGATACCCGACTCACGTGACATCGTATGAGATGTCATAGTATTTGATTTTACTCCGGAAACCGATTTTGCAGGTCCCTTGGTTTGTATTTCTGGAGCCTTCTGGTTGTTGAATTTTCAGATAGCAGGTTTGAAGCTAGTTCATTCGGGTGAGTCACTATCCTGACCGCGTGATTTTAGCTGAGGCGATGAATTTCTTTTCCCGCTGTGTCAATTTTGAGATCCCTGTGAATGATAGTGTTAGGCACGTACCAGGGTGCATTGGGGGTGGAAATATCGGATATCATTTTATTTCGTACCTCCAGTCGACTATTTGAATTTCATCATTGCTACTACAAGCTCAGCTGGAGATTTTGGATTTTGAGTTTGGGTTCGTTAGGGATTATGGAGTTTTTGGTTTGGAAAAATTGGGATTTTTTATTCCGGACAAACGGAAAGTCAAAAAGGCTCATTTCCCGAGTAGAAATATTGTCAGGCTGGCCTGATATTTGATCTGCGCCTGATCACCTTGTAGTACGAAAGCCTTACTTAAGTTTGCCTTAGTTTGCCTGATCAAGCTGGGGTCAGGTGGTGGTCGAGCAACCGGACTTACGGCTTACTTCAATTCGCCTGACCCGGCTAGCTTCAGGCGATGTCAAGCAACTGGACTTACGGCTTACCTGAATTCGCCTGATCCAGCTAATTTCAAGCAATCATCATGTAACTGGACTTTTACGGTTTGGCGCTAAAAACGTGCCTAACCTCATCTTGTCAAATGATACACAGACACGACAGAAGCACGAGACATATTATTAATCACTTTATACATTTTTACATATAACGTGTACATTGTGAATAATATGGACAAACACAATCGGAAGAAAATTGCGCAACGACTGCGTCTGCGTGAATAGCGGGCTCTAAATAAGGAAAAAAACGAAGAAATAATACAGCAGCAGGTTAGTATAACAATTAATTTTTTTCAAAGACTTACAATTCTTAAATCTATAAATATAAATTGGATTAAATCTGACTATAAATTAACCATACGCCAAATTATATATGCATTGGTTGAAATATTTATTATTATACATTTGACAGATCCAGAACAGATCCTCTCAGCGAGGAACAACTCGAAATTCCTGAGGATTGGCATGTGTTGGCGCTACCACTATGTAAGTAGATTTATATTTGTTTTGAGTATCGCTTTTATTTTCCTTTACTTGGTCCGTCTCCTTTGTCGGAGGAAAAAAAGAGATAGCGTAGGCCAACCAAATAATGGTAAGCTGACAGCGTAGTTCAATCTGGTAAATGTTTTGCCATCGGTGCTGATTAGCCCGGAGAGCGTAGGCTAACCGAATAATGATAAGTTAACTGCGCAGTTCAGTAATTCCGTCGGTGCAAGTTAGCCCATAAGAAATGCACTTGGGATGGACATTACATTCACTGAACTGACTACGCTGTCAACTTACCATTATTTGATTGGCCTTCGCTGTACGGGCTCGGACAGCTTAGGCTAACCGAATAATGATAAGTTGACTGCGTAGTTCAGTTAAGTGGAAGTAAGTCCAGCGGTGCAAGTTAGCCCATAAGAAATGCACTTCGGATGGACATTACATTCACTGAACTGTACTACGCTGTCAACTTACCATTATTTGGTTAGCCTTCGCTGTACCGGGCCGGACAGCGTAGGCTAACCGAATAATGATAAGTTGACTGCGTAGTTCAGTTAAGTGAAAGTAATTCCATCGGTGCAAGTTAGCCCATAAGAAATGCACTTCGGATAGACATTACATTCACTGAACTGCACTATGCTGTCAACTTACCATTATTTGGTTGGTCTTTGCTGTACGGGCTCACCTGCTTCGATTCTAATTTTCATTAAAAAATGACCGCTCGCAGCTTTTGCAACAATTTTTTTTCTTCTTTAAAGTAGATAATTGGTTGGTGAGAAAAAGGAAAAAAAATAGAGCTCAAATTTGTGTCACCCTAATAAAATAATGTGCATACCTTATATAGATATATATGCAGACATTGAATTCTAAGTGGGATACACATTTTCGTATTTTTCAGTGGCTGTCATTTCGAAGTATAGGGAACACGGAATAGAAGTTCTTTCGAAGCAAATTGGACAAGCCGTTGGAGCGGTATCAAGGCCTGATTAATTCAGCAAAAGACTGGGACAAGTTTCGAGCGTCGCGTAAAAAAAAACGAACAGAACGCCTAATGTAACATTTCCTAGAAACGTCTGGTCATAAAAACGTTGAGCTCTGTTCACTTTATTCACGAAGTTTCTTAAGTTTTTGTTTAAAAAATATATTAGGTTATTTCGGGATGATAAGTGGAATATAATACAGTGATATATCTTAGTTTATTTCGAGTTTTTGTTCTATTACAAATACAAGAAAAATGATGTTTGTTTTCCACACAGATATATGTGAAAAATATGTGATAGATTTTACATTAAGATTAAAAAATAAACGATCAGCGTTATTTATAAAGTGGTGCCTTTTTCTCTTTTGGGTATGCGTTGTATTTTTTATTTCAAAAATAAATCGGTCAACCTGAGCCGTGAAATATCATATGATTTTTCACTTTGATCAAGCCGTGAAAAATTAAGCTCTTATCAGGCCTTAATTTTTTACGCTGATCAGGCCTTGACCTTTTACACTGATCAGGCCTTGATTTTTTACCTTGATCAGGCCTTGATAGTTTACCCTGATCAGGCCTTGATTTTTTACTCTGATCAGACGGAAGTCAGGGATTGTGTTTCAAGAATGATCAGGGCTTGATAAAAAATTCTGATCAAGGCTGGAAAAAGAAATCAGGATGCCTGATCAGGTGTTTATTGTAGCTGGAGCATGATTTCTACTCGGGTTATTTTATTAAAACGCAAATGAATATTTTTCTCCCGACTCTTTTTATTTTACGAACTATAGTAGAGGCTTTGGACCTCGCGTCTCTTTTCTCGAACCACATAGTGGATAGTTTGCACCTCATTTCGCTTGCCGTAAAAACTTCATAAGTAGTTGGGATTATGGACCTTTATTTTCACTCGGTACTCCAACGAGTATCTTTTTGAAAATCTCAAACTCCCTTCAAATTCACGTCGGAGCCTTGTGAATGAATTTTTGAGCGACGCTTGAAAAACGCAATATCACGAATACGTTTTTTTTTGTTACGTTTTTTTTTCTTTCTTGACATTTGTAATTCATGAACAAGCCTGGGAAAACGCGATTGCGTGTCACGAGAGGTCTGCAGCGTCGGAGCGATTCGACGATGATACGATGTAGAGTCAAAAATCGCATGAATTACGTATAAAGTCCTCTGCAGCCTTTCACGCAACTCTACGATATAATCGGTACAACAATGTTCGCCACGAG
>OX101783.1:22195400-22270400 GCA_944452715.1 Ophion slaviceki
TAGGGGGGGGGGGGGGTTATTCGGATTGTTATTGATACGACGCATCTAGATTATCTTTGTCAACTTCAGATTTCGGGCCACTCTGACAAGGAACATCAATCGCCTTCGATTTTGTTGAAACTCATTTATGTGATAAAGCATTGAAAACTATCAGACACGTATTTTTTATCGGCGGAAAAGCAGTTTCAAGGAGATAAACCACCCCTCAGAGAACAGCGTGTTGAGGGGTGGTTTTGCAGTTTCACCCACCGCCAGTCCACCGATCTGAATAAACCAAAAACCAAAATTCTTCCAATGTAAAGCAATAAAGAAATCACTATAGAAGTATTTTAAAAAATCAAATTAAGGGTTCTCACCCCTTAAACCGTTTGTTCGCCGATAAAAAAAATTCGCGTCCAATAGTTTTCCACGCTTTATTAAATATATGAGTTTTAATCAAATCGAAGGCAGACACTCAAGCGATGTTCCTTGCGAGTACAATACCTACAAATATACCTACCAAAATATATATAAAAAAACTATACTGTGAGCCCGTTGACCATCAACATTAGCCGTTTCCCTCCAAAATACCTCTATATAAACACGCCTATCAATCTAAAAGTGATTTTGAAAACATCTGGGTTCACGCGACGTTGTTAGGAGCAATTGGCTACTATCAGGACAATGCTTGAAATCGAATGCTTCAGAATGACACACACACACACACACCCATTTGAACCTACATATCGAGTACAGTAATATTGTAATACAGCCGGCTAGAGCAGATTTGCACTCGGCACTGTAAGAGGACCTGGAGGTCTAAGCCCTTGGGGGCACAGCCCCGCGCCGAGAAGTACAAGTAACGTTAGACGTATGACCGATGTTGAGACTGCGCGGAACACGGGGAATATGATAAAGGGTCAGGGGTGGAAGGGGGGGTGGTTTCGATGTACGGGACATCGTGCTCTCATTCATATTCATATTCACATTCGTCCTCTTCGCATTTGTATTCGCGAACTGAATATATAGCTGTGTAGGTTTTCGTCTTGCGATACATACATTTATGCATACATGCATACATACATGTGTGTGTGTGTGTATACAGGGTGTCCCAGAACTGCATGCGTTCCCTGAAATGGAGGGTTGGCGGTGAAATTCTGAGTCGATTGATATAAGCATGTGTGGATCTCAGATCAACCCCTGAATTATTATTAATTTTTAAAGGCGGGCCAATCAGGCGCGCCCGGTGAGCCGGCGTACGTCGGTGAGCGATACGATCATCGGGCGCACTTGATTGGCCCGCCTTTGAAAATTAATAATAATTCAGGGGTTGATCTGAGACCCACACATGCTTATATCAATCGACTCAGAATTTCACCCCCTACCCCCCATTTCACGGAACGCATTCAGTTCTGTGGGACACCCTGTACATATAAATATATAAATATATAAATATATATATACAGGGTGATCCAGAATAGGTGTATCAGCGGGAAATCCCGGGTTCAGCAGGTTACTCCGAACATTTTTACTGAGCCGTTTTTTATTTTTCAACCGCGTCATTAAATGGGAAGCATTAGAAAATGGACGTTCAATCTTCGAAAGGAACGCTCGAATCCGCCATGACGGACGATCGAAGAGGCCGAAGAGTAGATGAAGGGCCACGTAGCCGTGGCTGACGTCAGGAGGGTTCTACGAAAACGCAGCGTTTTACCGATGCCAGCGCGCGTGATCTGACGTTTAGTGAATCATTCGCTACGTTAGCTATCAACCTATCTGATTCGAGACTCGTGACAAGCCGCACGATTTGACTTTTCACGTATCGTCTGCTATCGGTCGGCGTGCCAAAGAGTGAAGCACGCCGCAATTCATGAGTTTTACGATTTTGATCGTGCTCCATTGAGAGTGCCTGTTCTTTTCGTTTTCTTAAGAAATAAAAATCAACAAAACCAGCAAATTGTCAATGATCATCAAATTTCAGATCAGATCAAATTTCAGATCAGAAAAAAATCAACAGCCGAAATTTTTATTAAAAAACTCTCAATAATTGGACGCTAAATTTTCGGGGATTGGATATTATTCGGATTCCATTTCCATTTGACCACTCCGTCTTGTATGATAGTCGTAATGCAAAGTGTGTTCGAGCTAGGTTAGGGAACATGAGGAGAAGCTTAGCATTTTCTCATTAGGGGAGACGGCATCAGTCGGTTCCGGCAAAAGAAAATCGATACGACGTTTTTTAAGGATTGAAACAAGATGAGAAGATATTCTGCACCGCTTGAGATGCAATTTTTCACATCCCGGTAGGGATTGATTCCGGAAATCCCAAAGCATAGCCGGTCGCTTTGTGATTTCTCTTAAGAATATTAGAATGCCAACGTAGTCTGAAATTTCCAAATTTGCGCACTCTTATAAAATAATGTTATCTAGTGGCAATCGTCCGAGTTCATTTACAGCGATAGACCATCCACGTCTTCGGCTTCGTTTATTGAACCAGAGATGAAATCGATGCAGTTTATAACGAGTATGACGGGGTTAAGGTGAAAACTACCCGAATGTGCCAATCGAACCGTTGCTTTCATCTTTTGCACGTACGCAAAGGAGCTATCGTTTTCGCAGCGTATACCTCTGCTTATATGGTCTACTCTACCAGATCGGGAACGAGATGAAATCGATTCTTTTAATCATTTTTCTAACATCCATAACACATCCTCGAAACCGTCCCGTCGAGTTTGTCCTTCATTTCATCTCGTTCTCGACCGGGTAGAGTGGATCATGTAAGCAGAGGTATAAGCTGTGAATGCGATAGCTCCTTTGCGTACGTGCAAAATATGAAATCAACGGCTCGATTGGTAAATTCGTGTAGTTTTCACCATAACCCCGTCATACTCGTCATAAACTGCATCGATTTCATCTTTGGTTAAGTAAACGATGCTGACGACGTGGATGGTCTATCGCCGAAACGGAGCTCAAACGATTGCCACACACTAGTTCCTAGCGAACAGAGGTGAAATCAATTATCTCTATCATTTTTCTAGCATCCATAACACATTCTCGAAACCGTCCCGTCGAGTTTGTCGTCGATTTCATCTCGTGCCCGATCGGGGAGAGTGGATCTTGTAAGCAGAGGTAGAAGCTGCGAATACGATAGCTCCTTTGCGTACGAGCAAAAGATGAAATCAACGGCTCGATTGGTACATTCTCGTAGTTTTCACCATAACCCCGTCATACTCGTCATAAACTGGATCGATTTCATCTCTGGTTCAGTAAACGATGCTCAAGACGTAGATGGTCTATCGCCGAAACGGAACTGGGACGATTGCCACTCAGTTCCCAGCGAACAGAGGTGAAATCGATTATCTCAATCATTTTTCTAGCATCCATAACACATTCTCGAAACCGTCCCGTCGAGTTTGTCGTCGATTTCATCTCGTGCCCGATCTGGGAGAGTGGATCATGTAAGCAGAAGTATAAGCTGGGATTACGACAGCTCCTTTGCGTACGTGTAAAAGATGAAAGCAACGGCTCGATTGGCACATTCGGGTAGTTTTCACCAATACCGTCATACTCGTCATAAACTGCATCGATTTCATCTCTGGTTCAATAAACGAAGCCGAAGACGTGGATGGTCTATCGCTGTAACTGAACTCGGACGATTGCCACTAGATAACATTATTTATAAGAGTGCGCAAATTTTGAAATTTCAGACTACGTTGGCATTCTAATATTCTTAAGAGAAATCACAAGTAGACTGGCAATGCTTTGGGATTTCCGGAATCAATCCCTACCGGGACGTGAACAATTGCATCTCAGGCGGTGCAGAAGATCTTCTCATTTTGTTTCAATCCTTAAAACATGTCGTATTGATTTTCTTTTGCCGCAACCGACTGATGTCGTCTCCCCTAATGAGAAAATGCAAAGCTTCTCCTCATGTTCCCTAACCTAGCTCGAACACTTTTTGCATTCCGACTATCATACAAGACGGAGTGGTCGAATGAAAAATGGAATCCGAAAAAATTCCAATCCCCGAAAATTTCGCGTTAAATTATTGAGAGTTTTTCAATCAAAAATTGGCTATTGATTCTTTCCAATACGCAAACAAAAATCGCTCGGTTTATCGAAATTTGATGATCATTGATAATTTGCTGGATTTGTTAATTTTTATTTCTTAAGAAATCGAAAAGAACAGGCAGTCTCAATGGATAAGCACGATAAACATTGTAAATCTCATGAATTACGGCGTGCACTCTTTGGCACGCCGACCGATAGTAGACGGTAGGTGAAACGTCACATCGTGCGGCTTGTCACGAGTCTCCAACCGGATAGGTTGACAGGTAATGTAGCGAATGATTCGCTAAATGTCAGATCACGCGCGCTGGCATCTCTCAAACGCTGCGTTTTCGCAGAACTGACGTCAGCCACGTCTACGTGGCCCTTCGTCTACTCTTCAGCCCTTTTCGATCGTCCATCATGGCGGATTCGAGCGTTCATTTCGAAGATCGAACGCCTATTTTCTAATGCCTCCCATTTGATGACGCAGTCAAAAAATAAAAAATGGCTGAGTAGAAATGTTCGGAGTAACCTGCTGAACCCGGGATTTTCTGCTGGTGCACCTATTCTGGATCACCCTGTATATATATATATATATATATATATATATATATATATATATATGTATGTATATGTATGTATAGAGTGTCTTCCATATATGTACAATTAAGGATAACATACATGTATATACGTATACACAACCTTCACCATGCATATGCGATGGACGTACTCGTATACCGTATGCGTTATATCTATACACGAATGCTCGCACATACAAATGCATGTGTAGGTAGGGGCTACACCTATTTACGGGAAAGTGTGCCCGGAGTGGCTCTCTGGAGCAGGCCGCAGTGGCAGGCGTATGCTACCCTTGCCGTTATACACGCAGCACACATACGTTGCATGTACCTACCTAATACGCGAAGGAAGATACATAGACGACTCTCACGGATCTCATCGGGCTAGGGAAGAGATGGTTCCGTGCATATGTATGTGTATATGTATATATGGGATATCCCAGCTCTACCTAGAGAACTATTTCCCTCGCCATGGTTGATTATAGATTTCACAGAGTGGAAACACCTACCCTTCTGGGGCTACAAAATTTTCGGAAAATTTGGAAGTCGAAAGAATACTTTTTCGGTGTTGAAAGTAAAAAACTTGGAAAATGTAGGTTTTATTAAATTCAATTCCGGTGGGATGGATACGTAGACCGAAAAAGTAATCTTCTGACTTGTGAGCTGGCAAATCATCATGTCCAAAATCGAAATTTCACAGAAAAGCAAATATCGGAAGCACAAGTTGAGCTTCGGTGAAGAATGCCAAAAACAGGTCATAAACGTACCTACATTTTTTTCAGAATTTCAAAAACGGCCCGCATGAACTTTTCGATCTTTTGCAGCCGCGGAAAGGCAAGAAGAGGCGGATAGAAATTTGAAAAAAATTAGGTATTTTCTCTACACGAGGAGTGAGGTTTTTCAGTATCGAAATCTATAATCAACGATGGTGAGGGAAATAGTTGTCTGAGTTGAGCTGGAATACCCCATATATACACGCACACACACATTAATATATTCATATAACACAAAGATACACTGCTGCGAGACTTTACTCGAGCGCGCTCAACATCCACCCCTATTTTTTCCATTTTTTGATTTTGACCCCCATGAACGACAACAATTTCAACGCGCAGGAAGCCAATTTTAGGCTGGACAAAAAAAAGTACGCACCCAAAGAAAAAAAGAAAATATGTCATCACATCGCGCATCTAATATTTCGTGTGACCACCTTTTGCTTCGATAACAGCCTGTAAACCCCGAGGCATACTTTCTACAAGATTGTGAATTTGCTGTTCGTCGATATTGTTCCAGGTTTCTCGCAAAGCATCAAAAAGCTTATCTTTGTTTGGTACGTCGCCCTTATTAACATTTTGGTTCAAAATGGACCACAGATTTTCCATAGGATTTAAATCTGACGATTGTGCTGGCCAATCCAAAAGTTTGATCTGCGAAGAACGGAAAAAGGCCGATGATTTTCGAGCCGTATGTTTAGGATCGTTGTCTTGTTGAAAGATGAATTCATCCTGCAGACCGATCTTTAGCAGTGATTCCTCCAGATTTTCGTTTGTGATATCAATGTTAACATCGGCGGTCGTAATACCGCAGATTGAAACCAAATTTCCCACTCCTGACCACGCAAAACACCCCCACACTAAAACACTTCCCCTCCGTGTTTGACAGTCTTTTGAATGTTTTTTTCAAGAAGCTGTTCTCCCGGCTTGATCCAAACGCGTGATCGTCGTTTATGCCCAAATAAGTCAAACTTGCTCTCGTCATTCCAAACAACTTTTTCCCAAAACGAAATCGGCTTATTCACGTATTTTTTTGCAAACTCGAGGCGTTTGATTTTATTTGCTTTGCGAATCAGAGGGCGACGTTGTGCAAAACTATTTTTTAAGCCTGCTTCTCGAAGTCTCCTACGGACTGTTCGGTCGTCAGGCCAGTATTTTCGAGTATTACACGGCTAGTAATCGTCGGATGTTTCTTTACTTCCCTGATAATTTTGCGATCGTCCAATTCAGTTGTTTTTCTTTTTCTACCTCGTCAATTTTTATCACCGACAATACCTAATTCCTTGAACTTCTCGCATATTTTCTCACTACACCTTCACTTATGTCATATTTTCGACCAATTTCTCTTTTAGAAATTCCTTTTTTTGTCTTTAATTGCTAGTTCTCGCACTTGAATTGCAATTTTCGGCATCACGGATTTGTTGCTACCGTACTCGAACACAGAAAATCGATAACTGGCCGAAGAATCGTCAAATCTATATGTTTACATTCCACCGAGGAAAAAAATTGTCGCATTTGATGGCCCTCTTCACTCCGTACAACTTTTATCTGGAACATTATTTTGTGACGTCGATAATTACCGAGTTATTTCGGGTGGCAGAGACACCCTTCATATATATATATATATATATATATATATATATATATATATATATATATATATATATATATACATGTATATATATATACATGTATATATATATTTAAGATGCAGAATAGACAACCCTCTTTTACAGCGCACCTTCCCGACGTGTATTCTCCGGTCATCCTCTCTATCCTCTTTCTTCTCTTCTCTTCTCTTTCTCCTCAGTTTCCTCGTCCAGTCTCTTTCAGAATCTCTCGAGCCGGATGCCACCCCAGAGCATGTGCACATACATACACAAACATATACGCACGATGAGTATACGTGTATGGAGCATGTAACGCATATAACATGGATGCGCCTCGGGCAATGTCCATCTTCAGTGTACACGACGGGAAGGACGAAAAGTCGACGTTTCGTGTTCCCACATCCCCACACGTACCGTGTACAACAGCTCTGTACACGTCGGTATTTACGGGAAGAAAACTGGGAAGAGGTCCGGAAACATTTTGTTTCGGGACTGTCGCTCCTTGTATCTCGCATTGTCTGCGGTCTAGCCGCAACCGGGTTGTACATACTAGTAAGTATCCTGTATAGGTACGTGTATTTCCGGTATAACGAGCGTCCGGCGTACAAGTCGTCCTATACGTTCGCTCGACGAGGATTTTCCGCGGGCTGTAAAAATAATCCTGACGAGGCTTCGATATACAACGGAACGAAAGTTTTCGCATGTAGATTGGACTCGCGATTTTGATGATGTTGAAGTTTGCATCGGTGGAATGCAACGACAATTGGTTTTATACATTAGGACGTTGAATAAGTTCGGGCTATTTTCCAACAGATGGCCACACCAGAACTGCGTGCGTGTAGTTTAAAATGGTGACGCATCTATAATGAAGTACTATAAGCAAGCGTGAAATTCAGTGTATATCATTTCGCCGAACTGTGAACAACTTTTTTTTCACAGTGTTAAGGGGTCAGTCCACTTTGAAAATTTCAAAAAATCGAAAGCAAGCGAGACTTGAAGAAATCGACGATGATGAGCAATCAGAAGGGATTTTGTACGGTGCAGGAATTGCCGATTGAGTTTAGGTAAGAGTTTTTCATAGGATAAACTTCAAACGCGTTTTTCTCGAAACAACGTTTTCAAAATCTAGCTCCATCGTATCTCTAAAACTAATAAACCGATTCTCTTGAAATTTGAACCACATATTGTAAACACGATTCGCAACGAGATGACCCTCGATGGTATTAAAATTTTGATTTTTACTCTTTTTTTGCGAAAAACTGCGAAAAAAACGCGTTCTTTTTTACTTTTTTCGTTTCTCATCTGCCATTTTTTCATTTTTTGATAAAACTTTACATCCGAGGGTCATTTTGTAGCTGGTGTCATACGGAATCTAATGGACTTTGATTTTTTTGTTTCGGACAAGCCGTTGCCGAGTTGTGATGGAGCTACCTAGCCCACCTATTTTTCAGACGTTACGTTAAACTATAGTTTTTGTACTTAAAAATAAATCAAAATGAATTAACAAAATTTTTTTTAATGTATTTCAAGACTTTATTTATCAAGCCCAATAATTTTTACGTTCATATATTCTATAAAATTCTGAAAAAAAAATCGCGAAAATAGCCTTTTTCGTGGCTCCAAAGTGAACTGGCCCCTTGAACATGTTAAATTTCGTGCCAAAAAAGAGTGTTTCCGGGGAATTTAAATGCACTACTTTATTTTTTAAAAAATCTCCATCTGAAGCACGCAGAATTCTTGTTGAGGATGACGGCGATCATGCTCAGTACGAGACAACATGCAGAGATTGGTTTAGACGCTTCAAACATGATGATTTTGATGTGTTGAATTCGAGACGTTACTAATACGTTCATCAAATTTTAATTATGTACAATAAATACTACTACTACTTTCGACGCAAACAAAATCTTAAAAGTTCGCTTATTTTCGGCGGCCTAAAGGGATCCCTTAAGGGGTTAGGCCACAGTAACGGGTATAAAATCATGTGCGAATTTAACAATTTTTTTCGTATGAAAAAGTGATTCACTCATAACATTAATTACATATCTATTTAGTATGAATATCAAGCTCTTATAAAATATATATATTTTTTTTCGATACACAAAATGGCCGACTACTAATATTTTCTTTTGGTATGTTTTTTTAGGCGTGACATTTAGCATCCACAATTTTTTACCTAGAACAAAAAACAAAAATTCTCGTCAATCTACATTAGAATACCTAGAGAAGTACGTACGGAATTAAAAAAATATTGTTTTATTCAAAAGTTGTAGGTATTTGAACTTAAGAAATAAATTTTCAGTGAAAAATTTCGTTATAACTGCTCAAAAAATGAAAAGTTTTCGATTAATCAGAAATTCCGTACGTACTTCTCTGCGAAATGCAATTAGGAACATAACTTTTAAATTTGAAGTAAACCGAGTGAAAGTTGTTGAAGTTATTTGTCACGTCAATTGGAAAATAGCTGTTTCGAGAAGTTTCGAGTAGTCGGCCATTTTGCACATCGAAAAATAATACACATATGTTTTCTAACAGCATGATATTCGTACTAAATAGATGTGTAATTAATTGTACGAGTGAATCACTTTTTCAGACGAAAAAAATAGTTAAATTCGCACATCATTTTGTACCCGTTGCTGTGGCCTAACCCCTTAAGCCCAACTTGCCCAGCATCCTCAACCTGAAAAATCTGCAGTCATCTTCGTATCCTAAAAATATCAAAATATTGCAAGTCACCGAAATAAATGTTTTTCGTTGCCCTCTAATCGTGTAAACCGCAGCACAATTAATTTTGAAGGATGATAGACACCGCAGAACTTCCCCGATTGTGTGGTTTCCTGTACACT
This sequence comes from Ophion slaviceki, assembly GCA_944452715.1. Lineage (NCBI taxonomy): Eukaryota > Metazoa > Arthropoda > Insecta > Hymenoptera > Ichneumonidae > Ophion > Ophion slaviceki. Next base: position 22,205,237 of record OX101783.1, read on the forward strand.
GCAGGAGTTTCCGGTACCAAGTTCGAAGTTTACGATGGACGTGGCATCTCAAAAGTTTCCGAAAATCAATTCAGCAAAACGGACGATCAATCAGCCGTTATACCGCGACGTATACTACTTCATGGCATTTTATCGCATCGTGACCCATGAAGAGCAGATCACAAATGAGAAAACGTGCATTCCGCAGAGGTGGAAGCGCGACCTGCACGCCGCTGACAGCACTAATAGCGTCTCACAAGGAACATCACTCATGTGTCCACCGTTGATTTTGGTGAAACTCATATATATGATAAAGCATAGAAAACTGTTAGACACAAATTTATTTTATCGACGGAAAATGGTTTTAAGGGGCAAAAACCACCCCTCAAAGAAAGGGATCTCGAGGGGTGGTTTCGCAGTTTCACCCACAAGCAGTCCGCCAATCGGAATGGAGCAAAAACCAAAATTCTTCTAATGCAAAGCGATGTAAAATCCAATACAGAATAATCGAAAAAAAAACATTAATTAAGGCGCGACACTTTCTTTGAGGGATCGTTTCCCCCCTTAAAAACGTTTTCCGCAGATAACAAAAAATACGTGTCTAATAGTTTTCAATGCTTTATCACATATATGAGTTTCAAGAAAATCGAAGACGGACACTCAAGCGATGTTCCTTTTCAGCTGCGGAACACTCGAGACAGGGTTTGCAACTGCGTGGACCTTTGCTATATCGCGCGGTAGCTAGGGCACAGTTTATTGTAATCTACATAGACGCGGTATACTCGGTAGGAGCCTCGATTAGACCGCGGTGCGGCGTGACTGTCTCTCTGGTAATTGACTTTGCTGCGCTTCCGGCATGGGCGTGGGGTTTACGAACTGTTAATTCTCCTTCGCGCTCTTCCTCTATTTTCCTACTCTCTTCCTCTACCTTCATCCGTCGCTCTTCCTTTACTAGTCTCTCTCCCTCTCCCTCCCTCCCTCCCTCCCTCCCTCTCTCTCTCTCTCTCTCTCTCTCTCTCTCTCTCTCTCTCGCTCTCTCTCTATCTCATCCCCCACGCCGACGAGGAAGTCCGATAAAGCCAAAGGTCTGTGGGGTACCCGGAATGTTCACGTTCATAGCTCGGGGTAAGTAAAACGACTGCAAGAAGGGGTAAAAGGGAATCGCGGGTTAGGTGAGTGAATAGCGGAACGAAGAAAACGGGGATGAGAGAGAGAGGGAGAGAGAGAGAGAGAGAGAGAGAGAGAGAGAGAGAAAGGGAGTTGATAGAGAAGGAAAGAAACAGGTAGAGGTAGAAGTAGAAGTAGGTAATAGATTCGATCTGCGGTCGTAGGACGGATTTCGCCCGAAAATCTAAACTGCATTGTTCTGATCGCGATGTATCTATTTATATGGTACGTGTGCATTAGCGTTTTAGAGTTGATAACGTGCTCAGAAGCCTTTCGGTACATTCATGCACACACACACACACACGCGGTGCGCACCCACGCATACACCCACACTTATATATATATATATAAGAGCACATACATTTTGCATTTTAATTAGTATGGGGATCACGAATTTTCCGGTCTCCCTTATACACTCTCGCGAGATAAACACGGAAGCGCGGTTCTAGCACCCTGCACAAGTAAACTCCCACGCACAGTATCGCACTTCCCGCGTACGCTCCAGGCAATGAGCTGTGCCTGCCGATGCATACGTAGGTATGCATATGTAGGGTGAAGTTAGCAACGCGTACGCACTGTACAAACTTTTATTTTTGGAAAAATAAATGTTGATAACACACTTTGTACTTCTTATTTGAATTAAGCTTTGATCATTTAGAAACATTATTTTTAAATATAAATTTTAAGTAAGAATATTGAAAAATATTTTCAAAAAACGCCTTAACGGATAAGATCACTTTAGAATTGTGGAAAAATATTTTTTTTTGCTTAAAAAATACTTTGGGTTCAAAAAAACAATATAGAAGAGTATGTGGCTTCCGGATGGAGGCCGTGTTGAGGATCAGCGATCAACGTTACAGTCTGCGTTTGCGAAACGTTGGCACAACGCTGATCCTCAACACGGCCTCCATCCGGAAGCCACATCCTCTTCTCATTACATAAAGAGCCGTGAAAGCCTTAAAACTAAAAACAATATAGAATTGGTCCTGTGGTGAATTTTTTTTTTAAGGTTCAATTATCGATTTTGCCGCTGCGCCTCGGACTTCTTTCTAGCGCCTCGTACAACTTTAAACGCGTTTTCTCGAAACCACTTTTTAAAAACGGGAGGATGGATTACTCGAACACCTTTGTATTGATCGATTTGAAATTTTGATAGTAGCTTCGCAATTCCATTCTCTATGGGAGTAGGTACCCGTTTTTTTTTTTTTTTATTAATGCAAACTTTTTTTTTATAAACAATTTACTGCTTATTTTTCGGGCAAAAAATCGATTTATTTCTTTCGAAATTTGATTTAAAAAATCCCATAGCTAATAATATATAGATTGTAATTTTATTTGGTTTTTGCTCCAGGTCTTATAGTTTACGAGAAAACCGTCCGTCCGTGAAGCTTTTTGTAAAAAAAAAAACACAGGGCGGGCTCTGTCGCCGCCATTTTGTATGAAAATTATAATGATTTTTTTTTATAATTTAATATGTGTAAAATAAAGCCGCTCAGAAAAAATCCTATTGCTTTTTTTATACTTCCAAAATAAATTGTCAAAGTCAGGCCTTATTTTCTGCCGCTAGAGTGGCGTTATCCCTTAAACTTAGAACTCGTCCCGTGCGCACTCTTAGGGTGCTGTGTTGCAAAGAGTACGCGGTGAGGACCTTTCATAAAAACTACACTGCCCAAAAAATATTTAATTTATATAGGATCTATTTAAGTCAAATAGGTTTTTTCCTTGTCTCACAGCCTACTACGACCTTATTTGTTTCGAAGATATTTTTGTATTTGTTTCAGCTATTCTTTTTGAATATTCAATGAATTCAAATTGAATAAATAAAGATTCAATTCAAATAAATTTTTATTTGATTACAATATACACTGTAAATCCAAGTGTACTATATGCATAAAATATTTCGCACATCTAAAATGCAATGAAACACTTAAGGGGTTATATACAGTTAACATTTTCGAATAATCGATAAAAAAATCGTAATGTACATATATTTAAGTACACACACACAAAATTTCTTATCAATCCGGCGAATATTCTCGAAGTTACACGCATATTTGTAATGACTCTGTTTACTATATGTAAAGGGCTTTTGAAACTTTAAACGCGTTTTTTTTTTCAAAACTGTTTTTTTAAAGTCGGTGAGCAAGATTTCTCGGAAACGGCTGAACCGATTAGTTTCAAATTTTAACACAATCTTTTCAAGTATATTTTATAGTAATTGATCGAAGGTTTTTTCTCACCGATAAACATTTTCCATTTTATAAACAATTTAACGCCTAATCTTTTGTCAAGAATTATTATTTTGCTTATTCTTTCGATTAATAGCAAGATAATCCATTGTATTACGGAAATATTTTTGTTTGTTTTTTTTTCGTTTTCATTTTAGATGATCCAGTCCAGAGATATTGTGCTCACCGCGAGACGCCTTTTTTAGAGGTGCTCCCGGAGATCAGCTAAGGCGGCTTTCAAAATAATTATTTTTACAAATAAAAAATGTTAAAAAACAGTTAAAAGTTACCACAACATGTGTACAAATTTTCACGTTAATAAATTTTAAGGACTACTCAAGGCAAATTCTGGAAAAATCGATCTTTTTAGGCCTCCTGACTGTGTATAACCCCTTAATTGAGAGTTTTACCATAATCATTTTGTATCGTAATTCATTCTACATTTTTTATTTTCCATTTTAGACCACCTCAGTTTCCAGAACCACCTACGCCGATTGGCCACGCATCAACTGCGACACTCTGCTTAAATAATAATAACTGCGTCGTTAACCAATCTTTTTCCATTAAAAAAAAACTCAAACCAGACGAGACTGTATAGAAATTACTTGTAAAATCCCGACCTCGTCATTCCAATACCCTCAACAACAAAAAAATATACAAACTCGACTACTTTTTTGGATCCCAAATTTACGCAGCCCCGTTGCAAGCGCAGAAATCGACAAGGTCGTCTTTACGTTTGAGCGGTCGCAGCGCTGCAAATTATCGACGGCATACCTCGAAATGGAGTTTCGTATTTCAATGGTTACATTTTTTTGTGGCGAGCAACGAAACGTCCTGACGAACGGCACAGTGGGACAAAGGGCGCGTGGGACAGGACAACACGGTCGCTAAAAAGCTCCGTTCGAAAGAATAATCGCAATTTCCTACAATGGAAAAAAAAACAATAAATCGAAAATGCCGTTCGCGGTTCTCCGCGTTACGTTCCCGTAACGCGCGCGTGCGAATGACAATGCGCAAAATTGCCGCGGTAGCATACAGATTACGTGTACATAGCGCTCAAAAGCAACGCGAGCTTTGACGCAAAATTCGTCGCGCGTCTAGAGTTTCGCGCGCAAAAAAAAAAGACGAAATTTTAAAAACGCGCCTGATCAAATGTGCACTATAGATTCGGCGGCGTGATGTGACTTTGTGCGGCCCCACGACCGCACGACGGCGAGTTTATACGTACGCCAATGTTTGGCAATCCCACGAATGGCACGTGTGTGTCTCATCCCATACAGCGTCACGCAATCGTTGCACACGAATCGTACGCTTGCGCTATCCGCTTCGTATAAGCTCGTGTCAAAGTCGGCTTTGAGGATCCCGTAGAATTTAACGGATCGCACGTCGCTCCATCAATCACGAAAACAATTATCGCGCTATTTTTGCGCGCCCTCTCTTCAAACTCACGCTTTTTATGGTACATGTGCACACAAGCCGCCTCCATTCGTGATATGCGATTCGCTACCTCATCGTTCCTTTATTAATTTACATACGTGACGTATACGATCGCGCGTGCACCGAATTACGAATATACACACGACGCGACATGGCGTTGCGCGAATTCGATGACAACGCGGCACAACCGAAACCAAGTGGGTGAACGTGGGTAGGTGCGTGTGTGTTTGTGGGCGAGTGTTTGTACGTATTTGGATACATCCACACACCTATCGATTGATCCATCTATCTATTTATCTATTTATCTATCTATACATCTATCTATCTATAAATCTATTTATCTATCTATCTGCATAAGTGCATCTTTAAGTATATATTCATGTATATATGTATGTATAAGAAATTGTTTCGTAAATTTACACTGAGCGAATATAGCAGACTGTAGAGAGAAAAATAAAGAGAGACAGAGAAAGAGATGACAAGGGAGGTAGATATATTTTCCATGGCATATATGCAGACTCGTACGAAAATATCTTTCCTACAGTGATTCACAGTATCTCGTGGAACTTTTACGATTTTAAATCTACTTTTAATTGATTATTTTTGCAAATCAGAGTTATGTTTTCTGTTTGCCAAATGGCTGGCTCGTTTCAAGACGCATGTAGCAAAAAATTACACGGATCTATGTAACAATGGGTGTATATATATGTATATATTATATATATATGAAATAATTGAAAATGATGTTCTCACTTGAAAACTATGAACTTTATCAAAAAATTTTTTCAACAAAAGTTTTTAGTTTTCAGCTGACAAATTTTTTGGCAATAAAAAAAAGTTATGTTTCCGTTTGAAAAAAACATGTCAGCCTTTGTAACGCCGCCATTTTGAATTTTGGCTCCTCAAATAAATTTTTTTCAAACGTCCCCCTTCAATCCCTAGAAGTTTTGTTCCACACAATAGTTCGTCCGAGCAATATTTTTCGAGAAAATTCAGGTGTAAGATTAAAATGGGACACCCTGTATATACATATATAAACACGCGCGCGTGTGTGTGTGGGTGTGTGTGTGGTGAGTGCATTTTTAACCCGTTATATATAGTTGATGTTGGCTATCAGCACATCTGATTGTTTTAGGAACGCTTGTCGAAGTTGATTTTTTCAAAATGGCTCATTTATATTTATTCTTATACACCCACACACACACACACACACACGCGCGCGCGTGTGTGTGTGTGTGTGTGTGTGTGTGTGTGGGTGTGTGGGTGTATAGAAATGTGCGCATTTACATTTCGCCCATGGTACGAGCTCAAAAATATAGCAAGGGACGTGAACGAAAGGGAAGACTGCGTGGCACGTGCGAATCGTAATATTCTCCGTGTGCCCAGCATACGTAAGCTCGTATATATGTACATATATTTTGTACAAGCGCCGTAATATTCGCATGAATTATATATATGTATATGTGTGTATATATATATACGTTTAGATACGCAAGATAAAATTCAACAATAGAAACAAGACTTGATATGAGACGCAAGCGTGCATTCGGTACAAAAGAAGACGTGCCGGCTGAGTGCCGGCTCGTTTATAAATTTTAAAAATAAATATAAATGATGGAAGTTGCGTAAGATTGCAGCAACGACGTGGCCGGCCACGCGAGTCGAAGGTTTTTTTTGCAACTAACAGGAACATCACTCAAGTGTCCGCCGTCGATTTTGTTGAAACTCACATATGTGATGAAGCAGTGGAAACTGTTAGACAAGGTTGTGTTTTATCGGCGGAAAAACGGCTTTAAAGGGGAAATGAGCCCCCAAGGAAAAGTCTCCCACCGGTTAATTTGTTTTTTTTTTCAATACTTCTATAGTCGATTTTTCCCCGCTTTACAATAGAAGAATTTTGGTTTTTGTTTCACTCAGATGGGTGGACTGCTTGTGGGTGAAACTGCAAAACTACCCCTCGAAACGTTTTCCTTTGAGGGATGGTTTGTCCCCTTAAAGACGTTTTTTCGCTGATAAAAAAAACCATGTCTAATAGTTTTCAATGCTTTATCACATAATATGAGTTTCAACGAAATCGAAGGCCACTTAAGTGATGTTTCTTGTGAGAGATGACCATTTTTTTTTTGTAGCGAACATAGAGCGCTCATTTTTGACAACTGGCACCAGGAAGTATTGAGGTTGAGTCATGGAGAATTACACGATCTAGGGACGCCTAGGAATTATTATTTGCTGCATTGTTACTGCATAGTTATTCCAGAGGAAGTTTCACGGTCGTGTTATCTCGCGCCTCGGCGATGTGAAATGACCACCAAGATCGTGCGATTCGACGCGATTGGACTCCTTTCTTTGGGCTTTTCTGAAAGGAAAAGTGTATGCCAATGATCCACAGATCATTCCGAAGCTCAAGGAAGCATTTGGACGTACCATTAAGGGGTTACCCCCACTTGCGATTTTGAAAAAATCGATTTTTTTATTGCATTTTTTTGAAGTATAAGTATCCGGGCCCATACTTCTGTATGGGCCCGGAATAGATGACTCTATGTAAGTTTACAAAAAAAAAAATATTTTCTTCGTGTAAACTGAAATTGAAACTTTAAACGCGTTTTTCTCAAAATAGTATTTCTGAAGTCGGTGACCAAGATTACTCGAACACTAATGAACCGACCTTCTTGAAATTTTGCAGGCTTATTTAATACATAAAAAAATGGCCGTTTTATAGCCAAAAAACGGCCGTTTTTTTCGTTAAAATCGAACCATTAACTTTGACTGTCCGCCATTTTGTGAAAAATGAATATTTTTTAAAATGCTTCGATTAAAGACTAGTTTATACTTATATTTGACTAAATCCATCCGCATTTTTTTTTCAGATGATCCACTTCGCCGCAATGTTGGTCACCGCAAACCGTGTATATAAAAACATTATTTCATTGACGGCCATTTGCCACTAAACAATGTATTATTTTTCAATAAAAAAATTACTGAAAGTTCTTCAAGATGTGTTCTTTAAGATGGTATATTGATCGATTAAAAAAAGTTTTGTAGTTTTCTTTAAAAAAATTAATGAAAAAGGCCTTTTTTGCGCTACAAGTGGGGGTAACGCCTTAATGAAATTAGTCCGCAATTATGCCAAAATGTTATTGAAAATTTCGTCAAAAGAGTGGACGTTTGCAAACAGGGGCCGCGGCCATTTGTCGGATATTGTGTTCCACACATAACCTCTATGTCTGTACCTTATATTAAAATAAAAATATTCGTACGTTTCAAATAAGTAATACGTTTTATTGATAAATAAAAATGTCACGTCATTTTGAGACACCTTATACGTGACCAGAAACGCCCAAAACGAGTTTTTTCTACATAGATCCGCAATATGGAGCGCGTGTGTCTAGAGGACCTGATTCTTGAGGCTTGCTATGCGAAGAAGCGCGTGCAAAAAATGAAGACGTAACGCGGGGTGTAAAGTCCGACATACTTATCGCCAGCAGCCGAGGGATTTTCGTCCGAATTTCCTCATCACGTCGTTGCACATACTTTGTACTTTTCATTTCGAGCTCGCATAAGTGCGAGAGTGGTTTGAGGTGATGAGAAAAAATTTGCGGAAAAAATTGGTTCGTGGTGTCATTTTGGGTGTGTGTGTTTTTTGTTCCTTCGTAACTGCAAAGTATGCTGATAGAAAAAAAAGATCTATATGTGTGTATGTAATATGGGCAACATCGAATCCGGTACGAGACACTTACGAGCCCCGGGAGAGATTCAACCCCGTCGTCGTTGCTCTTTTCCTGCCCCAGAACCTTACGTGATCACGTCCCAGGCGGGAAGATAGAACGACGTTGCCGCGCTTCTGTTTTTCATCGTTTTCATCAGGCACCGGTAGCATCGCCGAAAAGCACCGGGTTTACCCTGGTCGTACCCGGATGAACGCGTAAACCTCCGATGCCTTCAGCCCCCGCAAGCTTGTGCTGCCAAAGCTCTGCGGGTGTGTGTGTGACCGCGCGAGCCTCAGCTTATCACGAGATTGGGGGAGGCTTGGTATCCATTCGTACATGCAGACGTACGTCCGTACATGGTGAATCACTAGAAGTTAGTCACTCAAAAACATGTACAGGGTGCCTCGAAATGACCTGACATTTTCAATTGCGCGCCATTTTTTTGGGGGCGAACATAGAGTACTAATCGTTGACAACTGGCATCAGGAAGTATTGAGGTTTAGTCATGGAGAATTACACGATCGAGCAACGCATGGAAATTTGTATTTACTGCATTGTTACTGCATAGTTATTGCGGACGAAGTTTCACGGTCGTCTTATCTGGCGCCGCGGCGATGTGGATTGGCCACCAAGATCGTGCGATTTGACGCCATTCGACTTCTTTCTTCGGGGTTTTCTGAAAGGAAAAGTAAATTGATCCACAGACCATTCCGGATCTCAACAAAAAATGTTCAATTTTTCACAAATTTTTTATGCGAAAAGTATTAAATATAGAATGTTGATATTTGGTATGTTCACTAAGCGGTCTTTATTGAACATCAAAATATTTTTTAAAGTTTGACAAAACACGGTGGTGGGAGTGGGAGGAGCCACGTATGTCGGTGCGCGGACGATGACATTCTTCGCTTGCGGAAGTCCTAAGTCCCGGACAGGTGATCTGAAGCAAAACAATCAAACACATTTTTACTTTGTACAATATTGTGTATAAGTTGACCTAGAATCAATAAGAAAAATTGAAAAATAAAAAAATTGTGAGCAGTAAACTGCGAAAATTTTTGGCAAAAAAACAAATTCCCTTCCGATCGCTCAATATTTTTTATTTTTCAATTTTTCTTCCTGATTCTAGGTCAACTTTTACACAATATTGTACAAAGTCAAAATATGTTTGACGTTTTTGCTTCAGATCACCTATCCGGGACTTAGGACTTCCGCAAGCGAAGAATGTCATCGCCCGCGCACCGACATACGGGGCTCCTCCCGCTCCCATCACCATGTTTTGTCAAACTTTAAAAAATATTTTGATGTTCAATAAAGACCGCTTGGTCAACATATCAAATATCAACATTCTATGTTTAATACTTTTCGCAAAAAAAAAATTCGTGAAAAATCGAACATTTTTTGGCCAAACAAGGCAGAAACTTCCCTTAATGAAATTAGTCGGCAATTATGCCAAAATGTTATTAAAAATTTTGTCAAAAGAGTGAACGTTTGCAAACAGGGACGAGGCGGCCATTTATCGGATATTGTGTTCCACACATAACCTCCATGTTTGTACCTTATATTAAAATAAAAAATATTCGTACGTTTCAAATAAATAATACATTTCATGAATAAATAAAAATGTCAGGTCATTTTGAGACACCCTTTACAAATATTGAATGGCTCGTCAATGACTACATTTCGACAGCCTTAGATTTTGTTTAAAGTGGAAGTATCAAGCCGATTTCAAAGTCACCTCCACTTTTTGAAAGGGATACCCCTTTCCTATTGGCCACAAATGTAGAGCGCAAAAAACAAAACCAATGATCTTCAATTTCACGACCTTGGGATGACCTGGAAATACCAAACAATTTGCAAAATGGTAACTAATCTGAGGCAAGCAAAAAAGCGGTTGTTTTGGACGCAAAATATGTTTTTAGTGCATGACATGTTAAAAATTTGGCCATTTAACCGCCTTACGAATTTTGAATAGATGATTCCCTAGCGTTGATTTGTTTGCATGTCCAAATTTCGTGTTTTTCTCAATTTTCATGTATGCCCTGTCCATCAATGTTCCCTTACTTTCACACCTCCGTCTTTGCTTGCCTTGCTTCAATTGCCGTTTTGCAAATTATTTAATATATCAAGGTCATGATATTGTAGGTCATTAGTTTCGCTTTTTTGTGCTCTACATTTGTGGCCAATGAAGAAACGGAATTTCCCTTCGAAAAAGGGGCGGTGACCCTGCAATCAGGCTGATACCGCCACTTGAAGAAAAAAAAATCGAAGGCTACTAAAGTGTAGACATTGACAAACCATTCGAATTTGGTGCCTGACTTCTTCGTCTGACATCGACATTTATAGGTGTTTTCGAGTGACTAACTTCTAGTGGCCCGAAAAGTGGCTTCCAAAAGAAAAATCAAGATGTCTCATGTCCTGTTCAAATCACCCCCATGCATGTTCTAAGAACATTTTTAGTTATCGAGACAAAATGATTTTTTTTTCTCTTTTCGGTATGTAGTTTCCGGGCGATTTTTTAAACTTGTGTCATCGTTACAAAGTGCGCTGTTAAGCAATAAAAAAATGACCAACTGAACACTAATGTAAATTCCTCAGATTTTCATCAAAAGTTTAGAAAATACGTTTCTCAAGTTCAGATGGTAACAAAAAATACTTATACCAGTCTAAGTGACTTCCTATTGCTTTTAAAAACTTCTACGGGAAAGTACACACTCGAAGAAGAGAAGAATAAAAACCTATACTACAGGAAGGTAAGGAAAAAAAAATTTAACGGCTTTTCCCTCGAAACCTAAAACAGATCGTCGAACGTTGATAGGGGTGATTTGGATCGGATACGAAGCCTTTTGTTTTTTCTTTTGGACGTCGCTTTTCGTGCCACCCTGTATCCACAAAAGTATTTTTGGGTAGCTCGCATCATCCCTGCGGTACCCGAGTCCAACGCTAAAATCGTAAATATTTATCAAGTTTATTGAGCGCCCGGGGGGACGCACGGCTACATTGTCGAGCTTCTCCAACATTGTATAACTTGTCTCGTTGTTTCTTCTCTTTTCACTCGTCTCCGTCCCTCCCTCTGGCCTCACTCGGGCTTTTCTCAAGGGTGTCCCGCACTACGATATTTTTTGCTTTGTTTTCCTTTTCACGTCGGCCCCTTTTTTATCATTCCGTGTGATGTTCTCGTCGTTCCGCGACTCGGCCCCGCTGCGCGCAACAAAGTGGCGTAGAGAGAGAATTCGAAAAGACGGCGTCGAAGGTGGATGAGTGGAACACGTCGTATGTGTATAGAGAGAAGTGATTTTGAAGACATTCGACTTCGAGAAATATCCCCATAGTCGCCCAGTCGATATCATAAAAGTCCCTTCCAGGACCTTCCTATCCCCAAAATCAAAGAATTGTTTCACAAAATTTCAGGGGCCGTCTTGTTCTCAAAATCAATAGGTTGACAGAATTTAAAGGCCCGTCCTGTCTCGAAAGTTACCGAATTGTTTGACAAAATTCCTAAGACCTGTCCTCAAAATCAACGAAATTTTTGACAAAATATCAAAGATCCTCCTGTCCCCAAAACGCTAACGAATTGCTTGACAATATTTCGAAGATTCTCCTGACCGAAAATTAACGAATTGTTTACAGTCGTCAAAGATTCTTCTGTCCCGGAAATTAACCAATTGTTTGACAAATTTCGAGGACCCTTCTGCCACCAAAGTAAACGAATTGTTTGAGAACTTTTGAGGACCGGCTCCAAAATAGCCGACAGTGCTGATAGCCAACATTACATCGACATAATATATAAGCAGACACACACACACACACACACACACACACACACACACACACACACACACACACACACACACACCTCACTTTACCTACACCTATACCAAAGTTAACGAATTGTTTAAGACATGTTAAGGAAACAAACAAACAAACCAACCTCAAACAAACCCACACCCACCCACTAACACACGCACACACACCTCACTTCACCTACACCTACGCCAAAGTTAACGAATTGTTTAAGAAATGTTGAGGACCGGCTCCAAAGTATCCGACAGTGCTGATAGCCAACATTACATTAACATAATGCATAAATATGCACACACACCTACTCGAAAAATCCACACCCACCCACCAACACATACCCACATACACCAAATCACACACCCACCCACACGCACACCTACACATACGCACACGCACACACACACACCTCACTCCACTTACACCTACACAAAAGTTAACGAATGGTTTAAGAAATGTTCAGGACCGGCTCCGAAGTAGCCGACAGGGCTGATAGCCAACATACCATCAACATAATGTATAGATATGCACACACACCTACACGACCACATACACACACACACACTCCTCACCTCTACGTATGTATGCGTGACTAGTATGGCACATCAGTAAAGCTTGCAAGCCCCCGAGGGTCTTGAAACGACCCCGTTCCGCGACATCGCCGAGTGGCGACGCCGAGGCGCCCCTTCGGTATCTCTCTTTTTCTTAGTGCGGGCACGAGCCCTCCGCTGCTGTCGTGGCCCGTCCCGGAATCCCTTAACGAAACGGGTTCGCTGAAATTTTCCGAAGCCCCCGCCCGCTCGTCCCTCCGGGATCGCGCTACTTCCGCGTTCATTCTCCTTTGTCCCTACGGTTTTGCCTCGGTATATAGAGGCAGCCTTGGCCCGCGCGCGTCGTCGACGACCCTCACGGGGGCGCCCTATGCGCGCAGCTCGCCTGTGCTGGCGCGTCACCGAGGCCGAACCTGCTGCCGCGAGCACCGAGGCAAGAGAAGGTTAAATTGAATGGGACGGTCGTGATTGCCCGGAGCACGCAACGGGTCTCTTTCTCGGGGCATCCCCCTGTCCTTTTTGCATCCCGCCCTCATTTCCGGGGGAAAGGCCCTATCTCGTGCCTACTTCGGTCTCTTCTCATCTTGGCTTGGCTCTCTCTCTCTCTCTCTCTTGGGGCGCTCTTCTGCAATTTGGTCGTTTTTCCTCCCCTATCTCGCGCTGCAACGGCCGAATGCCCTCGTACAACTCAGCGTCGTTTTTTTTTTCGTTCCTTCCACGGGTAGAAACAGTTTTGTACTTCCGCTTTTCATTAGAGCTGTGTCATTCGAATATAACTTGGTCCATGGGGATGCACACTTTTTTAATCGCAAGACGTATGGCTGAAGCGCTCGAGGGATACGCGAGAATAAACGGACAGCGAGGGGGATGGGAAAAAAATTGGTCTGAAGATGAAGGCATATATGCGCAGGCCAAGAAACGTCAAGGATCACTGGGATCATACCCTCTGCTTATTCACGACTATGGAGACGATGGTTGAACGGTTTTCCTTTAATCTTCATGATACGATCGCGCACATCCGGCACTGGAATTCTTCAGCCTCCGGGATAACTGAATTTAAGGGTCTTGCTGCGCGGTACTAAATATATGTTGCTTTTCGAGAATAATCGCCCACCTGTTTGTTCAGATTTCAATGCTTACCGGGATTCTCTTCGCCGCTCTGAAAACTTGCAACGCTTTGACTCGAAAATCGGAAAAAGTTCACGAAAATATAGCGTGCAAAACGTTTGAGAAGAAATTACTTCGGTACGTCGTGAAAAATTTTGTTGGGGAGTCCCTAGGTTCTATGACATTCGTATAGGTGTGGTGATATTATGTCAAAGGGCAGTAAAATGAATGACAAAAGATAATTACAGTGAATTTTCAGTAATGTGATTCAAGTCGATTTTTATTATTTAGTTTTTTTCAGCAATTTATGCTTTCTTAAGATAAGATTTACACTTTTTGTAAGATCTACTCATTTTGCATATCTAAATACTATGTTTCGAAAATTCAACGTACAGAATGCGATGTGATCCATCAAGAATCGTCACGAATTCTGTTCGATAATGTGGGAATCCTTTAGGATTCGAATTGGATTCGTACATTGGTGTCAATGGAGAATCCCCATAAGAATCCAATCCAAGCGTGACGTTTTATTACACGGCCCCTGTATGATGACCCATTGAATCCCCACCAGGAAGTAGCGACAAGTATATGAATCCTGGATTCTTACGAACATTTCTGCTCGGTAATGTGATTAGATTCTAGAGATCAAATAATGAACCGTAAATCCGTCCATCTTAACCATACGATTCAACTCAAAACAACACGAAATCGCCAGTGCTTTTCATCCGATTAATTTTTGTTCACCATCAACGCGATATTAATACGGGAAAAATGGCGATCTCACTGCTGCGATAAATCGTCGTGAATGATCGTTGATTGTTGTTCTCGTTACAACAGCGAGAAGTAACAATCACGCGTCCGTAAGTGAAAGGGGCAGAGTGAGAGCTTTTCCGTGTTTTATTGCCGTTGGTTTTTCTCGAGCACCGCTGCGGCGACCACTTACAGCGAGAAATGCAGCCTGCCCCGCAAGTAAAACACCCTCGGACAGGGAGAAAGAAAATGATAAGAAACGACCGAATACCGCGCTTTCTGGTGACGTTATTCCCCGATGTGTATATCACCATGTAGGTGTGTGTGTGTGTGTGTGTGGGGACAGCAGTCGGAGGAAACGGAGAGTGGCCTGCTGAATGAATTATTTTACAAAATTTTGAAGATCCTCCTGGTCCAAAGTTAACGAATTGTGTCACACACACCCACACAGTCACACACACACGCACACAGTGACACACACACACACACACACACACACACACACACACACACACACACACGCACACACACACACAGTCACACCCACACACCCACACACACAGACACACACGCATGCTCACACTCACACACACACAGTCACACACTCACACACACACAGTCACACACCCGCACAGACAAACACACACACACACAGACATACACACCCACACACCCACACACACTCACACACCCACCCACACCCACACACACACACACACACACACACACACACACACACACACAGACACACGCCCACACAGACAAACACACACACACACACACACACACACCCACACACACAGACGCACACACCCACACACACACACACACACACACACACACACACACACACACACACACACACACACACACACACACACACACACACACACACAGTCACACACCCACACAGACAAACACACAGTCACACACGCGCGGGCACACAAACACACACACACACATACTCTCACACACACACACAGTCACACACCCACACAGACAAACACACACACACACACACACACACACACACACACACACACACACACAGTCACACACGCGCGCGCACACAAACAAACACACACAGACATACACACCCACACACCTACACACACTCACACACACACACCCACACACACACACTCACACACACACACACACGCACACGCGCGCGCCGACCACACAGAGAAACCGGAGGAAACGGAGAGTGGCCTGCTTCAACAGAAAACACGAAGAAAATGGGCGAGATTAGAATGGAGGAGGGTACCACAAGAGAGGGACCATTTCCGCCGGGCGTTACGCTCAAAGAAACGTGCTTGACGGTATAACTCGTTCAGCTATCCAACGGCAATAGAGAGTTCACCGCGTATTTTACGTTCCTAATGCCGGCCTCGCGTGCTTCGATCGACTTTGACCGGTGCCCATGTCAGACCTATGTATATCCTCCCCTTTTTCACGTACTGCGACGCGATGACGAAAAAAGTACAAAAAGAATAACACCGCTGATTGACTAGCGGGAACGGTAGAACAAACGGCATGCGTGAATGAGTGATGCGAAAAAAAAATTAAGTACGCCATAATCAATTGGAAATATGGAAGCCTAGAATAGTGCGGTATATCAAAATTGTTCCTCGAGTCGCAACCTATTTTTCGGCTACGTGACAACCTTGGAGGTTGACGGGAAACACGCGTGCTTTGGCCGCCGCTGGGGTTCGTGTCCAGCCTAGGGAGAACTGCTCAATATCGAGCGTGGGCAGAGCACGTTGTTGGTGGATAAAAATTGATATATATATGTATGGAGTCCTGGATTACGGTCATTTGACAGCGATCGGGGCAGGTTAGGAATGAGAAGGAATAGCTGGAGGACCGAATGATGCTTGGTGCAGTGAGGGGTCTGCATAAGCCATTGCAACAACAAAAAAATTGTTGCATATTTTTATAGCACGGCGTCTTAACGTGTATTTGCATCAAAGACTTGGTCAAAAGTCCAAAAAGTGACCGAGTTATGACGAAGTTCGTAAAGTGTCCCTTTACTCTTTTTTTCAGGGCATAATTTTTAACCTTTTCTATCGTTCCAGAGCATAGTTTTTAACCTTTTCTATTTTCTTCAGGGCATGGTTTTTGATATTTTCTATCGTAGGGCCGAATGATTTTTTAATATTTTCATCCATTCGTTAATAAAAAATGATTAAAGTTGTTTTTTCGGTCAAAAATCGAAGTTTTTTTTCCTACAGCTTGCTATTTTTGTAATTTTCTAAATGTCAAAAAAGCATCGGGTCATACGCGAGTTTTATTACTATATGACAATTTAGAATATCTTGTAACGGGTCATTATAAATTCAACCAGCGTAATAAACAACAGCGATAATGATAAACGTGTGCGTGTGTTTACTCACCAGCGTTTTATTCATCTAAAGACTTAGAAATGCGAAACGTAGACTCACCTGCAAGCAAAAGAAAAAAAAGAACTGATTACTTTCATGAAATGTGTTAATTTTCAATATATTTTTTATCGTTTTTCAGTGTTGCTTCGTATGCCTTTTACGAGCCAAACTACTTTCACTTTCACCCCACATTCGTCGTATCGCGAATTTTCCTTAGAGGTTAGCCAGACGTTGATCGCAGCCACTCGTTTCCCAATTCACTGGTGTATCTCATTAGCACGAGGGCACAGGGAAACTGTGGTAATCCTATGCTGATAAAAGCGGTTGTATTTTCAACGAGCCGCAGTTGTGAAACTCAGTAAAATTGCCTCATCGTCGGTGACCAGGACGAAAACCAGTGCACACCAAAGTGGTCACCAGGGTGGCGCAAATTTGAGATCTATTTTTTTCCCTTTTTCTCACTATCCAATTATCCTCTTTAAGGAAAAAATAAAAATTGTCGCCGAAGCTGCGAACGGTCATAAAATATTAAGAGGTCGCTCAAGCCTTACAAAAATGCAAAAATCCACTAAAAAATCGAGTTTTTTTCGTCCACTTCTCACCCATGAATTTTACACTTTATAATTTTTAAATTAACCTCGCGAAAGCTCTAACCAGCCGATGAATATTTAGTGGTCGCTGAAAGTTTTCGACATGTACAATTTCCGCCAAAAAATAAATCTCGTATGCATTGTAATTCCTTGTAGCATAAAAACAAAATAAACAGCGAAGTGTTACATTTTCTGAATAATTTATTATAATAATTTGTAACAAACACCAATTAGACGATACGTGCTATGTATTATTATCTATTATTATATTATGGCGTCGCTCGTCACAGAGTACAGCTACGATTGGTCCGCAGTTTCACTAACGAGACCAACTGGGGGACGCATTACGATGCGCGGAAAACAGCTGCCATTTCAGTTTTACGAATAAAACGACCTCTCACTTTGTTTACGGACAAGAGCTTTAAAGAATTTTTTTATGAGAAAAACGATTATAATTCTTGGGTTAGAAGTGTGAGGTAAATTTGAAAAATCAGTTTCTGAAGAATAAAGGATAAATTGATTTGAAAATTTTCCAAAATTTCAAAATTTATGAGTTAGAAGAGAAAAAAAATCGCGACAATTGAAAATTTCGAAGCTCTTGAGCGACCACTAAATATTCATTGGCCGGCCAGAGCTTTCGCGTGATTAGTTTAAAAATTATAAAGCGTAAAATTGATGGGTGAGAAGGGGACGAAAAAAAACGATTATTTAATGAAAATTTGAATTTTTGGGAGGCTTGAGCGACCTCTAAATATTTTTCGACCGCTCGCAGCTTTCGCGACAATTTTTTTTTTCTTTAAAGAAAATAATTGGATGGTGAGAAAAAGGGGGAAAAATAGAGCTCAAATTTGTGTCACCCTATTGGGCACCCATCCGATAATTGACCTCTAAGCAATCGTCGGTTGAAATAGGAAATCGCAATTATTGTCGGTTGGCGTTATTCTATACTGAATTGTTCATCAACTACTCAATCTGATTGGGTAGTCAGTCTATCATCTTTAGTAGTTCACAATTCCTAATATGCCGGATGAACCGACAGAAACAGCTAAAAAAATAGTTCGAAGGTGGGCTCTCGTCGGAAGATAAATGTTTCGATAGCGACGGTAAAGTTCCAACGTATACTTTCCACGCGCCATTCCAATTACCCGAGCTTTTCCTTCGGGAGTGTATTATTGCAGGAAATATGTGGACAAATGTTTGTCATGCGCGACTCGTTTGACTAACTGCGACATTTCGTTATTGCCTTTCGCGGAGGTGAAGACTCATCGAGAACGAGCACAGTGCGAGCTCTCTTATTCTCGTAGCTTCGCGCGATAGCGTAATTAATTTCATCAAGTTTCATCCCCCTTTCGCAATAAGCGACATTGTTCGTCTTTCCTTCCTGACATTGGCTCGAGCTTTCATTTCGCGTTTCGTCGTCGGCAAAATGCGCCAATCACACAGTTTCGCAACACTAGCAGCTCAATTTTCCAACAATTACGCGACTTATTGGATCGTCCTCGGCGTTATCCGCTTCCAATTCGTTTCACTCCTCGCCGATTCGTCGGGAGCTGATGAGCCGTAGGTCATCAGCGGCTCTCGCGACGATTTAACTCCCTTGACAGGACCGTTAGATAATGCCAATAATGCCTCGCGTAATCTGCCGAATCATCGATGAAAATTGGAACTACTGCGGAAGCGCTTGACGGGATCCGCCTGTTGGGACGTTTTTGACGGTACTGATGTATTTTGATGTGAAGTGATGTGAGGAAAGCAAAGGGATGATGGGAAGACAAACATAGGACAGAGGGTAAGAGATAGGGAAAGATATGAAGACAAAGGTAGACATTCGCTGTGATAATGATTGAGCAGATCACAATACGAGAGCGACGGAGATTCGTACGGAAGGTTGTTCGCTCGAGGGCTCTTGATTCAAGTATAAGACACGAGATTTCCAGCAGGGAGAATGGAACGATCCATCTAGAAATATTGCTATATGTATTGCTGTACGTAGGCTGATGGCTTATCGTTTCGAAGGCCACCTCATCCCATTCGCCTTTTTCCATCCTCTGGGCGGATCTTCCTATCTTTATTTCGGATTACTGAAAACCCACCCGGTGATTCCAGAACTAAAAGTCTGCGCAAACTGTCCGGAGAACAGGACACGTCAAGGGGGGGACAGAAGTAGACCGAGCGTGGATCGAGTTGTATTATCAAGAACAGGTCAGAAAGAAACGCCGTTTCGCCAAACTGAGCAGAGAAGAAGAAAAAGAAGGTAGAGAAAGAGGGCAAAAAGATCTCCCGACCAGTCGCGAGGGAAGATCAAGTTTTGGATCTTCCGTCTCTCGGGGGAGATCGCCGGATAATAACCTCCAGCCGAATGGTATGCCTCGTAAAAGAAAAAATGTTTCACCGAGGCCACAGCCGGTGGGAGAGTATGATCGACGGCCTGGCTTCCTGGACAAGGACGATTAGTTCCAGGGACTTTTTTCCGGGAATGTCACGGGAGAGATACTAATCGAGGCTGAAATGCAGGGCGAGGCGAAAAACATATAATAAAAACGGTATATAGCCAACACGGAAGAGGGAAACCAGAAAATAATCAGTGCGTGAACGCTAGAAGGCGTGGATTCATGGCCATTCAGCTGTGACACGAAAGCTGCCGGGAAAACACCTCATTCGAAAACAGCCGCATTTCTTTTATGGCTGTCATTTGGCGGACGCGATATCTGATTTCTTTCCGCAATACGGACAGGAATGTGTTGATTTACCGGTGGTCAATTGCAAATACTGTATTTACCAACTATGCAGGACAGAATGGGCGTGTGGGACGCCCCCCACGCCTGCTTTATTCCTTAACGACCTTGGAAATCGATTTTCTCCGGAAAGTATGTTTGGAAAGGGTGACTGTCGAGGTACCGCGACCCTGAGCCTCCTCAGGTCACTGTATCTCAGAAAGTCAAACAGTATTGTTTGGGACAAGCAACATCCATCAATATTTCACCCAAAGAAGCTCACCAGGCCGTGAGCTCCTACTGGAAAAACATCGAAACTATTATTGGCTGACGCTCATCATTTGATCAATAGTAAGTGAGGAAAAGGGTCTTACGAAAACCAGTGGAAAATACGTGTCCAGCTCCAAAGACGTATTTCGAACAGCCTTGATGTTGGATCAGATTGCTAATTTAGGTCTCTTTGAACGAAGCATGTCCGGGTACTTTGAAATCAAGCCGGCCAATTGGATTGGTCTATTCTCGTTTGTAGTGCTCATCGTTCTTTCGGAGAATCAGGGAATAATTAAAGAACATCCAGTATGGATGCACCAGCATCTATACACCACATTTCGAATTCCGTCTCTTAATGACAGCTGCAGTGCAATACTTTGTCCGTCATTTCTCGTTATTGGAGAGCAGCGTTGGCAATTCCCTTCTAGCAGAGACATACCGCATGCCACAGGAAACTGGCTCTCGCAATGGCGGACATTTCTCCATGGCAATTCGCCCTGCAGAGGATTCGGAGATTCCGTTTTGCATTCTCGAGGGACAACGTATAGAATGGGGTCCATGGTGTCTGGTATTGCCGCGAGGTTTCACCGAATAGAGGCATGCGTCCAAATCTAAGCAGCCTGGAGAGTTTCCATGCGCACTGTATATCCAATATAGCTTCGTATAGCCAACATCACTCGCGGATACGTGCGAATCTCGGTGTACGTGTGGGTCTGCATGAGCGAGTGCGAGATGGACAGAGAAAACAGGGGGAGTTGGAGAATGATCACCGAGGGTTGCAAACACGAGATACCCAGGTGGCATCGTCCGGTGACAATGGTTCGAGGGGTTTCTGGCCGACCGGGTAATAGCTTTGAATTGTATAACCATTTAGCGAAAGTAGTTGACGTTCTCGACTCGAGATCCCGCAGTGTCTTGTTTCCCTGTCTGCTTGTAGCTATATGCGTTTTTCTTCACACAGTCATCCATATCCGTGTGTATATATGTCGATCCCTTGTCCATTGTCAGGCGCTATAGCCACCTGCCCTAATGTTCACTTACTCACGTAGTAAATTGGCGCGTCAGAGCTCACCCGTCCCCTACTTGTGCCAGGTATGTGATGCCAGTACAGCGCAACGACAAGCATCGTGCATATATTGCCATCATTAATCATGCCTCTGTATTGAGTGCTCCACGCGTTCCTGTGCACAGAGAGGGCATGGGCTACGGGAGAACGGTTACCAAACATATGAAGCTGTATGTTGGTATATACCGATAAAAGATAGAGAGCAAAAGAGAGAGAGAGAGAGAGGGAGAGAGAGAGCAACGTTTGGCGTTGAGGCTGTAACGCTCATAATGATGCTGCTGGTATCAAGCACCCACCGTGGCGGCCCTTTGAATCAAACTACCAATTTCACCCTTCAACCTACATTCCGCCGATGTATGTAGTGCATAAATACGCGCCACTCTACCCGATCCTCTCGTTTCTCATTAATTACCTTCTGTTTTTGTCTCGCCAGGGGAGAGTGCCTTTCCGTTGCGATGATTTTTTTTACCACCGCATGTCAAAGGGAAATCGCACAATCACCAGAGCAAAAAGTTATTGATAAACGATATTGCTTTGAGATGGAGAGGAGTTGGAAACGAAGTTGGCAATGAGGAAAACAGTATCATCGGAGCTAAAAATTGAGAGGGAGAGAAAGGAGAGGGGCGGAGACAGTGGAAAGCCGTGTTAATCCAATATGTATAATCCTCATTACCAGCTATCCAAATGCCCTGCATTCGTTTTGTTTTCGTTTGTCGATACATGAAAGAACAACCAACATAGCAACTGTAATATCGCGCAATAGAGAGCCAATGAGCAACCTGCAAATAAAAGCGGCAAACAGAGCACCGTAATGAAAATCTCTCAAGAGACTACCTCGTTGCGTTCTAAATACCAGTTCCAGTTACCAGTTACTCCGCGCGCCTCATATGGCGATATTGCGATGTCTGTCGTTCAATATTCGGGAACCTACTATCGCTTGGATCAACTTCTGCCTCACTTTAAATCCTTACTACAAATGATTGGAGCTTTTGATCTTCAATATCTTACGAAAATATCTTACGAAAGCAATCAGAATGAAAGCAGTTGATCACCGTCTGCGCAAACTATGAAGACGTAATTATTCGTCGGATTTTGAATTCGATGGTCGAGTAGCAATAGCTGCTTTTTCGGGCTCGAGATATCAATATGAATCTTCAAAACATTGCTTACGTTGAATGACTGATCCCTGGTTAATGGCGTCGGGAATCCAAAAAAGATGCCTAAAAACAAGCGAGGAGATAAGGAGCGAGAGAGATAGCCGGAGCCTCGTCTGATATTCAAGTCGATCTCGATTTCAGTGAAGGCTCGGTCACGTACTCGGTACCAGAAAAGAAGCATCAGTGGGAAAGATGAGACGGGGTTTGCGGAAGAATGGAAAAAGGAGATGGGGAAAGAGGAATGGTCCTGGGAAAGATGCCAAAATTATGAAATCAGCAGTACGTGAGAGGGATTCTGCACCGGGAAAGTTGGAGTGCGCCGCTGCTGCGCTACGATATGTATGTATTTATATATCCGGTTCTTCTAGCTGGAGCGGGAAAAGAGTTGGCAAGGACTCACATCGAGGAAATACCAAACGTGCGAGTCAGAGACCATAAGTTGGACGTGTGTTCGTGTCGAGTGTATATACCACGTACAATCCATCTGTGTGTGAAATCGTCTGCGTGCAGTGTGATAACCATAGCATCAAAGGATTTATCCGATTCAAGATGAGGAATGTTCCAGTGCCGGACCGCTAAAACTATAAAGTGTTCATGATCTTTCCTCGATGTTGACGCGATCACCGTCCATACTTTGCGATACGCGAAGACCGATTTTGCTGACATGCCTAGGTACGCCATTGTAGTTTTCCATCCACCTTGATCGCGTCCTCGTATTCTATAAGATATATTAAACAGAATCCCGGGAGTGCCATAACCGCGGGCCAGCGTCACTACCTTACCCAACGTCTATTATGTATGGCATGGGCCATTGTACCATTCGGACCTAATATTTATGGACTCTGGGGATGTTCCTAGACGATACGTTACCAGGTATATACAATCTCTTGTACGAAGGCGCGCGCTATTGCGAGCTCGTGGTATCATATCGCGGAGGAAAGAGAAAATGAGGAAAAAGAAGACAAGAGGAGAAACAGCTAACGGAAGAGCTAGAGCGCCAGCGAATGGGGGCACTGATTGGCATTAGCAGCCAACCGATAACATGCCTTCAATGCATCATGTGTCATTTTGAGAACACCTCAACATTGACATTCATAATTCTTATGAATATCTTCTCCAAAACCAATGACGTGCCAACTCATGAGGCAGCTTCGTCATCTTTAGCGCTATCCACACTCGCACAGAGGCGGGTCGGTATATATTTTTGGGAGAGCGGTCAACGAGAGCTCCGAGTGTCTAGCTCTCAGGGAAAAATCTGAACGAGACACAGCAGACAAGTTAGCAGAGTAGCAAGTAGATTGTATCAGAGAAATCCGCGCGAGTCAACGAGTGGCTCACCAAGCGTATGATGGGAGCATCAGCTCGGGAAATGTGTGCGTCTCGTTGGTAGACTTGCCAGGCGTTCGTTGAAAGCAGGGGTTGGTTGCTCGGTGGTATCAGCCGTGCAAATGTCACCCCGTAAAAAGCCTGGAGCTAATAACGACGATGACATACGTGGATGGGTAGGAGCGTGAAGGGCGACACGAGCAGTTCCACACATACGCGTGGATATACGTGCTCGAAACGGACTAGCAGACAGAACGAGAGACAGAGGAGCTTGAACGAGACCCGTCAATCCCGTTGTGTGCGTTAACCCTGGTCTCGAGTGGAAAACGCTTCGGGCCCTATGCCAATAAGAAACTGCGGTAGGAGGGGATTCCGAAGTGGAGGACGCTTCGTTGGAACGTGCGTTTCAATGCTCTTATCCTCCCACGAGTATATCTAGACAACTGAGCGTCGCGAATCCCACCACTCCGAGTGCCAAACCCTGTAAGTTACGCCTCTACATCTCCCAAAGATCACCGTATGTGCCCAACAAGCTTCCTACCTTCAGACAGATAAATATCGTATGGAGCGTTCGCGATGGAGGATTAAAGATCGCAGCGGTGAAGAATGGATACGGGTGAGGGTAAAAACGTGAATTTAAGGGGCCGCCCAAGCTGCAAATAATACGTCTGCCCGAACGTTATGCTTCGTGACACGCAGTACCAGAGAGTCGAGAAATTTGATTCAGGAGTCTAATGTGTCCCGAACAGCCTGACACACACGTACATGCCGTTTCGAAAAGCTGCGATAAATCGCAACCTCTCTCCTAACGACGACACACGGCGCCGCGTGAAAAAAGTTCCGACGAATCAGAGTTTCACTGCCGGCTGCTGTGAAGGACCGACGAGCAGTTGGAGCAAGCATAGCAAAGAGTTCTCACGAATCCAATTGACTGGAGTTATTCAGCCCGTATCTACGTCCAAACTGGAATCCATCCGAGGTACGTGCGAATGATTGGCCCGTCCAGGGCGAATCATCCGTAAAGTATACGACATGCGTGAAGTTGAAGATAGCTCACGCAAGCCCTTCATTCTCCATAAATAACGCGCAGGCGTATAAATATTTTATAGTCGTCGAGGAAATACTCGCGCGCGTTTACGTCTTCCGGTATGGCATTGGGGAACGGAAGAACGAGGCGGGAAATGATCCCGAGTGTCTTCTCCCGGGATCTCCCGCTCTGCTTTTTCGAAATATATATGTAGCCCGTGGCCTCTGTCCTTCGTCCATGCTGAGCTGTAAACGCCGCGGGCTTTTCAGGGCTGCGTGAGACACGCGGAAGGGTGCGACGTGAACGAATGAGTCCTTTCCGCTTCCTGCAATATCACATACACCGCCCGTCTCTTCTTCTCCGGCCTTCGTGAGTCTCCTACCTTATGACCCTATGCATCAGAATCCGGAAGGGTATTGAACCGGCTGAACAAACCCAACACACATACGATTGAAGTGTTGATGTATTACGATTCGTAAAAATGCAATTGACGCGGTTTACACTAATACCTCCGAGTTCTAAGTCGGACAAGAAGGGCATGAGGAAGACTTTCAGAGTCTTCCAGTGTAACCATTGCTCGTACGACTGGTCTTCTCCTTTTTCTTTCCTCTCTCCCTCTTTCTCTTTGCTCCTCTATTCGTCGTTTTCTTCGCTGTACACGACTCCGTGCTTTCTCATCCTGGGCGACCTTCCAGATGCACCATACGTAGATAGGACACGTGTGTGTGTGTGTGTGTGTGTGTGTGTGTGTGTGTGCATGTGAGTATACAAAGCCCTTTGGAAGTTTGTCGCAATCATCATTTGTCTTCGTACCGACGTGCTACCATGTGCTCCTCCGCTGTTTTTCCGCCTCTCTTTCTCTCCTATCCTGGTTCTTGTCCCTTTTCTTTGTTTCTGACTCGACGTGGCTTTTTTCTGAGCTTTTTTTCTCGCCGTCGTTATATTTCTTTTAGTGTTTGTTCTTTTCGAACAAGTACCACGCTCCAATTCTTGCAAATTCAATAATTATATATATATATATATATATATATGTATATGTATATGTATATGTATATGTATATGTATATGTATATATGTATATATGTGTGAGTCGGTTAATACATACTTCGTGCGCAGTAAGACCTTCGATGGTGCGTTTTATGAAGGAACGTGCGCGGAATTATCTGGAAGCTGGCAGCACGAAGAAATCGAGTGGCTACGAGAAAAGAACGGAAGAGCACGGAGGTAAGCATCGTTCGGTCAGTTTTTTTTCCAATGTACTCTGCCACCCTTTTTCCGTGCACCTACCGAACAAGCCTCATCACGTTTGTTTTTTTCGCTTGGAGGAAGAATTGGATAAAAATTATAGCAGTCGTGATATCGCGAGTAATACTCTATGGGGGTGTTATTTTATCGCGCGTAAAAGTACTATTTTATTGCTGTATGATTTTATCGACGGAAAAGAGGGTGTATTTCCATACGCAGTGTATTCCTTTAGCACGTAAGACCGTTTTTTTTTTCATAAATGGATGAAGGCGATGCAGAGAGAATTGTGGTAATTTGATAATATCGATTTGATAAGTCGAAACAGGTGATTTGCATTGAATTTTATTTTATTGATTCGATGTGTATCTAAGAAAGTATTCAGGGGTAAGCTTGAATTTTCGAAAATACGATTTCTGTATTGCGTAGTTTTATAGCGTAGGGACTTAACTTTAATTTGCAGTGAAGATTGTGTAAAAATTCCAAAAATTGACCGAGTCGTGAGAATTTTTGTGAAGGGCCAGATCGCCCAGTGTGCTACGACGTATAACCCTGCCACTATTACCCTTTTTCGCACTTTTCTTGAAACTAATTTTATAAAACGGTGTAAGTTGTTTCTTAAAATCTATCTACCCGAGTCACTTCAATTTCAGACAGCGCATAGTTTACAACAATTTTTCTTATATGGCCGAATGATTTTTTTATACACGCATTCATGTGTTGATAAGAACTGACTAAATTAATTTTTCAAATCTATAATCTGACGTTTTTTTAACCTTGCAATTTTTATAATTTACAAAATTTCTACAAATGCATCAATCATACGATAATTTAATTATTATATTTACTTGATGGACATTTTTTTCTATTCCATTTCCGATCACCCAGTTGCCAGAACCACCCACACCGATCAGCCATGCAGCAATAGCGGCGCATTGTTCAAACAATAATAACTCCATCGTTTATCAATATATTTCAACAAAACCGAAAACTCAAATTTGGCAAGACTATGTACCAATTTCGTCTACAACCAGCACCTCGTCATCCCAATGCCCTTACGAGAAAAAAATGTTCCAAATCGACCTGTTTTTTGTGTCCCGATCTCATAGAGACCAACCCGTGCAGAAATGTGACGGAGCATTCGCGACTTTACGTATGGTCCAGGCCTGGCTTGCCTCGTCCGATTTATCGAACATCACTAAATCATTTCCTGAGCAGAACATTGACATTGCTTGAATATTAAATTTCGACCTATTATTTAATAATACTTTTTGCGCCATCAAAGGTATGAATAATAAAATATAATAATGTGATTAAATTTATTGTAATTGTATGTTCCATTTTATTATCATATTATTTTCTTCAACAATAATCGACGCCTGACACTGCTATCATAAAGAATAAATTATGATGGTTGACGAAAAATATATGCTGATATAATGGAGGATATAATTACAATAAATGTAATCATATTATCACGGTAAATTATTAACTTTTATAGTACAACGCCGGCGTTAATTTTATTTCATTTTTCTTGTCCTCCATATATCAACAAAAGTAATTTAGGGGTGGTTTTATCGGCATTACGAAAAAAAAAATAAAGATGTATCATAAATAACAGTATAACAATACATGTAACGACTTAAAAGTTACAGATTTGTTTGACTCTCTCAATCGGACTGTTTCATTCGACGGAGTTCAATCAGACCATCCGGACTTCCAGATGATTCAAAGAATGACCGTTCACTTATAATAATCAAAATAAAGCTTCTATATATGGAATACGAGGTTTTTCTGCCTGTGTACGTTTTTCTGTCTCTTTGCCTATCAGGAAATGCGAGCAAGCGTATCTATACACTCATCCACTACCTTAGCAAGTAGATAACCAATAAACAATATGTTGTCGAAATACTAAATTGAATACACTCCCGATTTTACCCACTTAAGGATTCCAAAAACGCCGAAACGTCATTTTTTATTTCCTCGTTTGTTCCTGGTTATTTCCCGATCTATTCCCTACAACTTTTATGGTAATTTGCCGCTTGTTCCCCGGCCCGTTCCTGATCACTTCCCCAGAAAGGCAACCGTGGATCGGGTCCTAGCCTTACGAGGAAAGGTTGCGAGCTCGATCTCTCCGATTTCGATTAAATTTGGCATGCTTGTAGAAAGGATGAAAATAGGCGACACGTATTTTTTTATATCTGCGGAACCTGATTTTTAAGGGGTGATACGCACCCTCGAAAATAGGGGTGTTTTTGGTCGATAACGTTTTAACGGTACGAGATATGAAAATGTTCCAAATTGCAACAATGTTTATGTTTTCCGTGTACTATATATTGGAGATGGGAACTTTAACGTTATCGACGAAAAACGAAAAACACCCCTATTTTCGAGGTTGCGTTTCACCCTTTAAAAATCGGCTTCCGCAGATATAAAAAAATACGTGTCGCCTATTTTCACCCATTCTACAAGCATGCCAAATTTCATCGAAATCGGACAGATCGGCTTCGCAACCTTTTCTTGACAGACCCGTTACATTGCGAACCAGAGCCTAATATTATATAGGGAAGGCAGATCAGATACAGTACTTTTTCCCGACTCAAATTTCTACCCGGGACTTTTTATCAATCGACACACGGCGAAAACACAACTAAGAGGATCCACCAAATTTCCCCGGGATTTATCGCACGTGACGGATCATCCCTCTCGTACAGAGTGATTCGCAAGTGTCAAACCATCCAGAACAGTGTACAGAGTCTTGCGCGAACAACCACTCGAAGCGAGCTCTTATCGTTCGAAAAGTTTTCCAAGCTCTACATGTATCCGGCCAAGAGAGTGGCAGCAGAAGAAGGTGGTGGAGATGATTTACACGTGTACAGGAAAAAAGGGAACTCGGACATTAACGCAGGCTGGCCGGAGGGCTGTCGGGGGAGTGCGGCTCCAGTGAACGTACGTCTATGGTACGGCGCAGTAGTGCAGGTCCGCGTGTGCTCAGACGGGCAAGTTCTTCCGCTGTACGACGGTGAAGAGGACAGCCGGGCGATAGCAAGCAGGGTGGGGGTGGACTATTTGCATCGGGGACCACGCAACGGATTCGCGAACCCTAGTTATACGTAGAATCCTCGGAGCTTGCGAATACTGCATACACACGAGATATGGAAGATCTCAAGGGCAAGAGATACGAGACGAGGCGACGGAGTATAGACGCTCGCGAAGCAGAGATCGCAATGATCTCACCCGAGGGAAATAACTTATTTATGAGAATTCCGGTCTCCAGTGTGGTTGTACTATTCCTGAACGAGGACGGAGATAGCACTTCCGGCTTGTATTCCAGAGAGAGAGCAAGAGAGGGGAGAGAGAGAGAGAGAGAGAGAGGGGGGGGGGAGAGAGAGAGAGAGAGAGAGAATGCAACGCAATGTAAAGTGTGCGAACACGATATATCGGAAACGTAGCCGCGATGTTATTTCGCGTTCATAGACTCGCTCAGGTGTACGGAAAATCGCTATACGTATACATGGCAAAGATCGTCTGCGGCGGACTGTACAAGCCTCGGTTACGTGTACAACCGCACTATCTCCCCTACACCTAGCAACGATCGTTTCTCCTATTTCGTGCTCGAATTTCGGAATTATCGACTTAAACGCGTATACACCGCCTATGCATACCTACGAATGTGTATCGGTGCATATGTGTGAGTAGGAGGTAAACCGCTGGGATATTCGGATACGAATTAACTACTTTTGATTCAACGGGTATCTTCGTAATCTGTAGATCAATGAAATACAGGAGTAACGGTGTGGCGATACTCTTGCTTGGATATTTGTCTTTCGAGAGGAAATGGGGACGACCGGCTCCATTGCGTTCGCTATTGGGAATCACAACGAGGAGTTCCACAGAATCCGGAGATTCAGAGTCTTTTCGAGGGTTCGTGGAAGACGTTTTTTTCCGAGATTGGAGATAATTGGTGTGTGTCGCAAATGGATGTGAGGAAAAATTTGAAAATTAAAGATAATGGCGTGAAATATAATGGAGACCCAGAAAAAAATGTTGACGGGTTACTTGTTGTAAAAATGGAAAACAGTTCACTTTTGGGATTTTTTATTTAGAAACTCGTGTTGATGAATTTCTACAAAAATCAGGTACTTGAAAATGTATCATCGGGAGAACACTCGGTAATTATTTGTTTAAAAGTATTGAATTATAATCGATTTAGAGCCGATATCTTCTAAACCAGGTTATCGAATATTACAAAATAAAACATACTTCGTTAGTATATTAGTTTATCCTATGATTAAACGGAGGAATTTCCGAAATATCAAAGTAAAAAAAATGACGAGTGTTGAAAGTGAGTCTTGATTTTTGCGCAAAAAAATTGGCATTTTTTGTTCATCGAATCGAAAGTATACATCGGAAAAAGGAATCCTTCGATCGAATACTATATTTTCACATCTAGAAAAAGCACTAAAAATCTCACAAATATCGATGCGGTCGTTTTTCAAGATATTTTGCTCACTGACATTGAAAATGTATTTTCGATTTAAAAAAAAAGCGTTTGAAGATTTCGCACGACGCTTCGAGTATTCCGACGTACGCCAACATGACGGCCTATAAATCTGTCAATGTTAATCCGATCACCCAAAAAATATCAGGTAACTTTTATAAGATGTATTGTAAAAATATATATTGGTTTTGAAAAAAAGTGATTTTTCGAATTTTACAATTAGGCCCCATAAGGTGTGCATTGTTCGAATGCAACAAGAGTTCTATTTTACATTCTCATCCCGGTCTTTCGATTATTATACAAAATCCTTTTTGGCCGATTGTTATTGTACACGTCTCAGTCAGTATCTCAGAAAATTGCTGGAGAATTTTTGTAGACACCTGCCAAAAAATGAAGGTGCTATAACAGTGTGACACTAAAAAAATTGATTTTTTTGCCTTTTTCGACAGTTTATACTTTCAAGAATATCCTGTGAAAATTCGAAGGCCATATCTCTAATCATTTTATCTTGCAAAAATCGATAGTTAAATCTTTAAACGCGTTTTTCTCGAAATGAGATTTTCAAATTTGCTGACATTGTGACTCAAAGAGCAAATATCCGATTGACTTGAAATTTGAACTGAGTACTCTTGAATATATTTACTCTACAATGACGTAGGATATTTTTGATTGGATGAAAATTGACGATTTGGCATTGAAAAAAACGACCATTTTATAGGCAAGAAAACAGAATTTTTTTTCATAACTACGCCATTTTGTTAGATTTTGATATTTTTCGAAAAGCCTACGTCATTGTACAGGAAATACCTTCCAGTTTAACAACATTTTTTCCTTTTTCGATTCCAGCCACTCAATCGGCCGGAATCATGTCAGCAGTGGAGGAACTTTTTTTTTGCGCCTCCGAAGGCAGCGCATAAGTCGCTTGGATCTCAATATTTTTTTATGAAAAAAATTATGTTGTATAGGTCAAATATAGCCAAATATATTCATCATTTTCCGAAACATTTAATCGAGTACTTTTCTTCGAAAAAATTCCCGAAAACCACCGAAATTTTTAGCGTTCACACTGGTATAGCCCCTTAAAGTAACTCACATCAGATATATTCATTTTCATTGCATTCCAATGCTATAAACTTCAATCTGCGGTTAGGAATCGAGTGACTGAGCCAAAGGAGCTAAAAATAAAAAAGCGACAAATGTGCGGTAAAAATTAAAGGAACTGTGCCCGTAAAAGCTCGCAAGGACATCCAAAGGAACATGAAGAAATATTGACTCAATCAAAAGCATCTGAATTATTTTCAAAGCAAATGACAGAATACAAAAATCGTCTTCGTTCCGCCGATAAAAAACCGTCCAACTCAATGACAAAATAAATTTCATTGACCGGCAATGAAAAAAGAAAAAAAAACTTTGAGTAACTTTGCTACGCTTGTCGATGTCGAAACGCCAAGCTGCCGTTGAATCCCAGACGGCCGCGAATTGGCCGTGAATGGTGACCGTACACCATTCGCTTTAATGCATTTGGTGGACTGTGTATAGACGATGCGGCGAATCGGCGTGTCTGAGCATCGGTCGCTGTATCTACTGCGACTCAATTGCGGTCTAGTTCAGAGTTGCCTAACAACCATGGCAAATTACTAACCGTCCGTTAAGTGCTTCGCTCTCTCCCCACTCGTGCTTGGCTTCCGCCAAGCTCCGCTCGTATTACTTTTTTTCCTTTAGTATCCGACCGTTAGGCACTGCGCGCCCGCATGAGCGCGACGATCAATGAGCTTCGATACTGGCCAAAGGTACTGGGCGGGAGTGTCTTCGACTACGCAATAAATAAATACGAACTGCAAACGCCCATTGTATTTGTCAAAACGTCACTGTTTTATCGGTACAGGAAATAAAAAAGATCTTGACGCAGACTGATCGCAGCGGTTCTAATCAATTGTAAAGAAAGTCTAAGATTTCCGAGCTGATTACTTGGGGAATGAAGTCAGGAAGGAGGAGGGACATTGTTGGAGGAAAAATAGGTTTTACGTGATCAGCTCTACTTTGCAGGGTGGCAATAATTATCCGATTGATAATATATCTTCCGAAACGTGAAATGTTACAATCCATAGTATGTAAGAATATCCAGAACTTTGATAATAATGTGGAAATGTCTTTTTATAATATATTTTAGTGGATATAATTGTTATATTCAAAAACATAATGTTACGACATTAAGGGGTCTTCTCACTTTAGATGCTAAAAAACGGCTGTTTCATTAATTTTTTGATAGATTTATATTATAGATATTGATATAAAAGTTGTTACACTTAATAAATACATTTAAAAAAATTTATTCATTTAAGTCATTATTTTTAGACGAAAATGGTAGTTAAAAAAATGTCCTAAAAAATTGTAGGTTTGCGCTATTGATGAAATCTCGGAGATGGATCATCCGAAACAAAAAAATCAAATGGTTTTAGATTCAGTATGTTAATGGCTATAGCGAATATCATACGATTTTTGATATATGCAAAAATAACAGAATGGCGGACATTTTTCGAAAAAAACATCCAAAAAACCTGTTTTTTCTCCGTTTTTTGCAAAAAAAGTAAATATCAAAATTTAAAAAAATCCTTGATATGCGTTATAGCTATAGTTGTAAAGAATGTGTGGTTAACATTTCATAAGGATCGGTTCAACAGTTTCGAAGATTTTATCAACAAGCCGTCGCAAAACGTTGTTCGAGAAAAACGCGTTTAAAGTTTGTACGGGTTACATAAATACGTAATTTAAAAAAAATGTATTCCGAAAGTGTATTTATTAAGTGTAACAACTTTTATATCAATATCTATAATATAAACCTATCAAGAAAAATCATGAAAATAGCCTTTTTTAGCGTCTAAAGTGAGAAACCCCTTAAGGCGGGACGCTACTGTGACGGGTGAAATAATCGATTTTTCGCATTTTCTCAAAGCATACGTATTCAACACTATGTGAAAAAATGGGTGTAAATCCGAAAAGGACCGACCTCCGATTAATTTGGAATCTCGTGTCCCCACGTATATCAACTCGCTGATTCCGAAGATGATAGTGAAAATGCCCCTATATTTGATTTTCAAGGTCAAAACTCACTAAAACTGATTTTTTAAAAGTTTTTCTACTTTATTTCAATAAATGTTGATTTTAGAGAAAAATGTTTCCCGCAAAAGCAAGCGGGTAGTAGCCTATAGCAAGATTGATTTTTTATGTTCTTTGCAAGTTTCGACTGAACCCAATCTGTTCCGAGAAAAATGGGAAAATGCTCCAAAAAGTACATTTTGCTAAACTCCATTAGTTTCGATATTATCTACTGACGCACTTTACCACGCGAACGTTGGAGTTTGTTTGGGTTTGTTTATTGTGTATTGTGTGTTGCTTGGGTTTGTTTATTGTGTGTTGTATGTTGTTTATTGTTTAGGTACGCGTATAGAGTTCAAGATCAAACCTTCCCGCGGTAAAGTGCGTAAGTACATAATATCGAAACTATTCGAGTTTAGGAAAATGTACTTTTTGGAGCACTTTCCCAATTTTCTCGGAACAGATTGGTTTCACTTAAAACTTGTATAGAACATAAAATATCATTCTTTTCATAGGCTACAACTTTTCCAAGAAACATTTTTCTCTAAGATCAACATTTATTACAATAAAATGGAAAAACTTTTAAAAAATCATTTTTTGTGAATTTTGACCTTGACAATCAATTTTGCGGGTATTTTCACTATCATATTCGCGATCAGCGAGTAAAAATACATGGGTACACAAAACTCAAAATTAATCGGAGGGATGTCCTTTTCCGAACTGTATCCAAAAAAATTCTTATCTTTATCGACGAAAAACACCCGTATTTTCGAGGGTGCGTTTCACCCCTTAAAAATCGGGTTGCATGGATATGAAAAAAAACGTGTCGCCTATTTTTACCCATCCTACAACCATGCCAAATTTCATCGAAATTGAAGCGATCGACCTCGCAACCTTTCCTTGCAAGTCGGAATCATCTGCCTTGAAGTGCGGCATCGAACCAAGCCATCCATACATCTATAACCTATTGATCAGCCTAAAATGGATGCCACGTAAGTGCCCAATTTTCCATGCCATCCTCACGTTCCAAATGACGGAACGACGTCACTCTTGCTTACCTTGACGCCGACCCGACGAAGACCACATTGACGTTTTCATTTATCTTTCGACAACGGTGATCGACAAGACGTTCCACAATCGATGATGCACCGCGTACAGTGAATGAGCGGGTATATCCGGCGGATCCGATGGACGCTACGGGCCGATAATTATAGTCGATCGTAGCGAATCATCGTTGCACCAAAATATCAAACCCGTCTGCTGTAAAGCGTACTTCACGTGTCTGTATATATCAACGTTCGTGTGTGGGTATGTGTGATGGGCTGCCAGGTGGCACTGGCTATTCTGTGCACGCTCGGGAAGAGCGAACTACCCGGGTAGGTCTGGTGGACTTGATCGATGATCGCGTCCAGGTCGGGATGTTGTCACGATACTCACGTAAAGGTGAAGGGAGTCGTGGTGTATAGGGAGAGAAGCCGTCAACGTATATCCAACGATAAGCCGTCGGAGCAAGATCTGTAGATAGTAATACAGGCAGCCCAGGAGTTATACGCTACGGTCTTCGCAGATTCAACACGAATAATCGATTCCCATACTCTCCGAACGTTATACAGCTGAAACAAGCCCGCAAGCTTGCATATACACTACACCCTTCACCACCCCCTTCTCGCCTTCCATTACCTCCGGCAGTTTGCACATGGCTTGCCGCTGTATAAGCCCTCCCCTGTATCACGCTAGTTCTCCACCCAATATGGCCCTCCATCCACCACTTTCCATACTTTTCACCTCCTCGCGTGGCCACCCCACTCTATCTCTCTCTCTCTGGTCTGTCTCTCGTCATTCTATAATCGTGTGCAGCGACAATCGAGCGGAGGGCAAGTAAGTGGATAAACGATCGGAACTAGATCGTATACGAGACGGGGGTGCAAGGAAATAAAAAGAACTGTGCACGATCAGGGGAGGGTCGAAGTAGTATCCGTTGTACGTGATGAAGTCGACGATCGTTTCTCTCCCTCTCCTCTTTTGTTCTTTCGATCGTAACAGCCCTACACGTTTAGACCCAGTGACTGCGTGACGATCGTTATTAAAAACAAAACAAAAAACGTACGCGATTAAGGGACTGGCGATGCCGAGGTTTTCCTTTTCCCCGTCCACGTTGCCGCTTGCGTTGATGGTGGCGTGCCGATGTTTCAACAGCAACAGCCTCACACAGGTAACCCTTGGCTGTCGTCGTATCGGGCATTCGATCGTTTCGGCACCCCTCTCGTTCTTTTTCTTCCCTTCCGGCGCGTATTTTACGCGTGAATCGCACGAGCAATCGTCACCCCCTTTCGGCTCATCGGCCTTCCTCTCTCGCGATCTTTTTCCATTCAGCCCTTGTTACGATCTTCTCGACTGGTTCCACGATTTTATCGCTTCCTCGATACGGCCAAGTTTCAAAACGCTTTTTATTGGCTACCATCTCCATCTTCCTCCCGATGGTTCTTCAATTCCAAGGAGACGAGGCAAAGCCCCCAAAAGAAAGGAAATTGAGAGAAAAAGAAGTCGAACGACCATGGAAGTCCGGCATCGTTTTGTTATCCGGGCAAAAGAAAGAAGATAAAGAAAGGAAAGAAACTGCGGAAAAGACAGAGACTTCGTAAATTGGGGGATAAAAATCGCGACGAGCTAACTCGATCAAAGTCAATCTAAGACAAGCGAGGACCGAGCCGGGATGCGGTTATACGGAAGAGGGAGAGAGAGAGAGAGAGAGAGAGAGAGAGAGAGAGAGAGAGAGAGAGCCAGAAGAGAGATGGGCTTTTCGTATGTGAGTCAGGTCAGGTTGGGTGATATCCAGGCACACATCAAGACTAGACTCTGCGAATGGGCACACACACGCGCGCACACACTAACAGGTAGACCACAAGCGGGCCGCCAAGATAGGAAAGGACCGGGCAAAATGCGACGTGGGCGAGGCAAGACTCTACCCGAGTGGACAGAAAAGAGGCGGGGTGTTGAGATAGGGGGTAAAAAAAAGCAAACAAAAAATTGGCCGGAGGAAAAAGGATCGTGGTTTGTTAGCCATTGGTTCTCGTAACACACGTCACTATATGTCGACCACCGTTTCTATTCTACGGATCTCAAGGGACTTGTTTCCCTGTTCGGAAAAACGATGTGAGGATCACACATACATATATATATATACATAAAATGGGGTCAGGACATCTGACTGGTTCAAGGACGGTCCTGCTCAACGTCGAGTGCCTTTCGAATCACTTTTACACACTCATCTATTAGGCGGTTCTGTATGAAACCGTCCAGTTTGTAGCGTAAGAATGGGATAGTGGTTTGGTCGCAAATCACACTGGTTGATTCAAAGTATAGTCGATCGAAACAGACAACTGTCATCTTTTGGTCAACAATTGGACTTTACGCAGGAATAATGCGATCTCTTTATGGGCCATCCAGTCATCTAGCCATCATTTGACTCCTTCGTACGAGGCGAAGTGCTGAGCAGTAAGCGCTGACTACTCGACCAGAGCAAATGGCAATCAGAGGGAGCGTTTTCTGGGGAATATGCCGAGTACGGCAGGATTCCCCAGTTCACTCCTAGATACTTGACGGTTGAGCAATATATGGCCTGGTGTTGTCCCGCTGCAGAATCAATTTGTCATTGGAATTCTCCCATTCTGCCCTCTTTTCGTGCAGGGCTTGCTTGAAAACCATCAGTTGCAGTCGATAACGATGCGCAGTGATGATTACCGACGGTTTCAGCAACTCGTAATAATCCACCTCCTTCTTTTGAATGGTTTT
Organism: Ophion slaviceki; assembly: GCA_944452715.1. NCBI lineage: Eukaryota > Metazoa > Arthropoda > Insecta > Hymenoptera > Ichneumonidae > Ophion > Ophion slaviceki. The sequence goes on from OX101783.1 coordinate 22,243,123, forward strand.
CCGCGATCCTTGTTGTCCACAGAGAAATCACCACTCTGGAAGCAACGAAGCAACTCATTTCCAGTTGTACTCGACGGAGGACGTTCAGCGTAAACTTCCTCCACCGAACAATGCGTGTCCACGGCCGATTTCTTTGCCAGGAAACAATGAAGCGTAACGTCTCACTAATGTGGCTTATTCGGAACGACACTTGCGTTTGTCAACCCAATTAAAATAGATGATATCAAGGAGCACAAGTGTCACCTGTGGCATTTCAGCGGGCCACTACGTCCGAGAGATTCATCGAGTTCAGGTTGATTCGCTTGGCAACGATGTCACTGCGAGTCTTATCGATGAAAAATTGGACTTCGATCTTGCAAGCATAAAAAAACGACCTTGCTCAGATATTCCAGCCCCCATTGGAGTCCGCTGCCCAAAGAGACACATCTGGAATGAAACCTCCGATTGGCATGAATATTCGATTCGTCGATTCAATAACGCAGCCTCACAGCTATCGTAAACCGCCGTGACTAAATTCCACCGCATTTAATTGAAGTCCCGATTGGGTTGAAGTACGAACTGAGCGGGTGGATGCTGGGGAACCGCTTCATTCCAGCATCACCGTGAAGCAATATACCACGATCTATCCAGAGGTCATTGCTTTCCATCAATAGACTCCCAACCCAACAAAAGCTCAGAACGAATGGCAAATCTCGATTTTTAACGTTACCAAAACAAATCACCACGTCACAGTAACTTGGCCCGACAAAACTCGTACGAATAATCGCTAGTTAAAGTTTCACTGGCAATTATATTTCTCTAGACTAACCTCGTGCTCTCCTCTCCTTCTCTCTCTCTTTCCCATTCAGCTTATTTATTTATCCGCAAGCTATTGCCATCATTTATTTGCCGTAACGCGTTAATCCGTCACGGGAAACGAGAGAAAAGCCGGGGCTGGATGCTGCGCGGGCGAACCTGGGCCATATATATACGACGTGGAATGCGCCCGCCCGAGAATATATGCAAAAAGGGTGTATCGCCCCGTTTTGTATTGTATAGGCAATGACGCAATTGCTGCGGTGAATAGAGCTCGACTGACCAAAGTCCAGCTGGTGCAGGGCGATAGTTTATGCTCACCGACTACTGATAAGAGATTGCTCGCAAGAGATTGCCGAATGTATCTGCTGGACCAATGCGTATTTCCCCTGCATACACACAACCACATGGCTGTATGGGTGTATACGTGGAGAAGGGACATTCTGGACCCGTCATATCTATCTAACGTTAGCTATCAGCACATATGGAAACTTTGAGGACGGTCCTCGAAATCAAATGTCTTGGAAATCACCTTGTACCATATGTATTTGTACATACCAATGTGTATTCTTTCTCTCTATCTCTCCGTCTTTTGTTCTATATACATCTATATTATAATGTTTGCTATCTATCGCAACGCATATACATATTCCCTACTGTCGACGAGGTTCTGCACGGGAGCCCACTGAATTCAGCCCATATTCCATCCTTCTTTAAACCCCCCCCCCCCCCCCCCCGCGGGGCCGCAAAACTGACGTCACACCCGTACACCGGTTATCGAAATAACCAACCGAGGCGATGCGGGGAGCTTTCGGGGTGTTTGCACTCGCGCCGAGAGCATTAATCCACCCTGCCTGCATCCCTTCCTCGCCAGGTTTTTTTTCCCGAACATTTATTCGCCACAATCGATTCCACATTTGTATCAACGCGCATAATTCTTGGTTCTCTGTGTTCCGTAGCTGCTATCGCTACCGTGTATTCGGTTTTTCATGACCTTTTTCGTTGCTGGATTTTGCCGAGCTTGCCGTAGCTGCTTTATTGTTAATCGTGTAATTAGTGCTGTTTAAGCTCTGCGAATTGCTGCGGTTTTTGCGTTTCGTTGAAGTAGGCTTCACTAAACGTATGTATTATATATGCTTTTAAACGTATGTAGTAAGTATATATGTATATATATATATATATACAGGATGTCCCTCTTATCTCCGCCACCCGAAATAACTCGGTTATTATCGACGTCACTAAAAAATGTTCCGGCCAAAAGTTGTACGGTGTGAAGGGAGCCATCAAATGCGACCAATTTTTTTTTTCGGTGGAGGCGCTGACGCACATTGAAGGTCACCTCCACTTTTTTTATATGGAATGGTACATTTTTTTTCAACCTGAGTACCTTGTGGAGCACCTCAAGCCTGCATAAAAAACATTCGGAGGGTCAAAGTCCGTTCTAAGGTCATTCGAGGTCAGTATCGATTATACAAATCTAAATATTTCGGATCTGGTAGTGATCCGAGATATTTAGATTTGAATTTCATTTTAATAGGTGTTCGAAATGGCCTTAAACGACTTTGACCCCCGAAAGTTTTTTATGCGGCTTGAGGTGCTCCACTGGTACTCCAGGTTAAAAAATGGACCATTCCATTTTAAAAAGTGGAGGTGACGTACACTGTGCGTCAGCGCCTCCACCGAAATAAAGAAAATTCGTCGCATTTGATGGTCCCCTTCACACCGTGCAACTTTTGTCTGGAACATTTTTTTGTAACGTCGATAATTACCGAGTTATTTCGGGTGGCAGAGACAAGAGGGACACCCTGAGTGACGATTATAAGATGGCCATGTATTGTTCAAGGGCCTTGCGCGGAAAACTTGCAACTAAGAAAAATATCATTTTTTGTAGTTTTCAAATCTTCCGCGCAAAAAAATAGCATGTTTTTGCGAGAAATGGTATTTACCAAAAAAAATTTAGCATTATGAAGAAAAAAATGGGAATTCCATTTTGAATACGGCAGAATGAAAATATGTAATTAAATTACGAATACGAAACACTCCTGAATTTTTTAATTTGTGGATACCTTCGTCGAAATAGTAATTATCAAAGTTACATTTTATCGTGCGTAAATGGAATTGAATTCTATTTTTTCATTTTAAACGAAACACTTCTGTAACACTTTTTCTTATGGAACTCATTGCCACGTTACTTCCATTTAAAATAGTTTCTGGGGAGTGTTTCGTATTCGGAATTTAATTATCTTCATTCTGCTGAAGTCAGAATGTAATTTTGATTTTTGTCCAGAAAGCTCCATTTTTTTCTGGGAATTACTACCCGTCACAAAAATACGCTAATTTTTTTTTGGAAAAGGGATTGAAAAACCGTGAAATATTTTCCTCGGTCGCAAAATCTCCGCGCCGGCCCCTTAAAAAACACCGGCCACCTCATAATTTTTACCCTGTATATGTGTTCAAACAGTGTTAAAAGAGTCCTGAAGCGGTTTTACCCGTCCAACGAGAAAGTTTAATGCAGTTTGATGAGCGAGTACGCGCCGAGATTAAAGAGATTCCAAAGAAAAACCGCCAATCCCCTTGAGGGACGGGTTTTGAGGGATCCGAATTCCCCCAAACATGCATTTAAACTAAAGTAAATTGGAAATTTGAGGATAGTAAATAGAAAAAAGCGACTTTTTGGGATTTTTTTAATATTAAAGAAGCAAACGAAAAGAGGCCCGGAAGGTTTAATCTAAATGTGTTGTCATATACAAAAAAAAATATGAAAATAACTACAAAATGGCGGCTTAATCGTAGGTACACGAAGAGCGTTTCCTTTCAAGCGCTTTGCGTGAGGACGGAGAGCTTTTATGGATTAGCACCAAGAACAAACAAAAAACTTTTCGGTCATTTGCATCAGTTTTGCTAAGGACGTACACAAGATTATCAAAAATATGGGTTTTCTTCGCAAAATGGCATCATTTTGAATACATTTTTGTTCGCTAAAAATCGGCCTTAATTTTCTTGTAAAACCGAGAATTGTTGAAGAATCGTAAAAATCGCATGGACTACTTTAGAAAATCTATCTAAGAAGCTACAGTTAAAATTTCAAGTCGATCGGATGAAAACTGCCCGAATTATGCGTGCTCCCTATTTCTGGGGCTATACCAGTGTGAACGCTGAACATTTTGGTGGTTTTCGGGATTTTTTTGAAGAAAAGCACTCAATTAAATGTTTTGGAAAATTAAGAATATATTTGGCTATATTTGACCTATATTACATAATTTTTTCATAGAAAAATATTGGGATCCAAGCGACGTTTCCGCTGCCTTCGGAGTCGCCAAAAAAAAGTTCCTCTACTGCTGACATGATTCCGACCGATTGAGTAGCCGAAGCCGAAAAAGGAAAAAATGTCGTTAAACTGGAAGGTATTTCCTGTACAATGACGTAGGATTTTCGATAAATATCAAAATCTAACAAAATGGCGTCGTTATAAAAAAAGTCTGTTTTCTTGCCTATAAAATGGTCTTTTTTTTCAATGCCAAATCGTCAATTTTCATCCAATAAAAAAATATCCCACGTCATTGCAAAGTAAATATATTCAAGAGTACTCAGTTCAAATTTCAAGTCAATCGGATAATTGCTCTTTGAGTTACAATGTCAGAACATCGAAAAATCTCATTTCGAGAAAAACGCTTTTAAAGACTTAACTATCGATTTTTGGAAGATAAAATGATTAGAGATACGGCCTTGAAATTTTTACAGGATATTCTTGAAAGTATAAACTGTCGAAAAAGGCAACAAATCGATTTTTTTAAGTGTCACACTGGTATAGCCCTTTAAAAATGTGATTTTGAGAGAGATGTATTCACAGTTTCAAGACTGATCGAAGACTACTGTCCACACGACGGAATTAAAGCTCTTTTGCGAATTCTGCCTGTACGAAGGCATTTTGATAGTAGGTCTTTATTTGTTAGGTCGTTGTATATTTTTCGTACAACCGATGGACTAAACGACTCCAAACTGCCACTTTCACCGTCTAGGCTGTTTCGTGAGTTTCAGAGCGCTCGAAGGCGCTTCGGAAAATGAGCTCTAGATATTTTCTAAAACTTTTCCGCGTCAAATTCATTTTGTATATCATTCTTGTGACGTTCATACATAATTCAAGCAAATTAAAAAAAGACGGTAAGAATTTTAACTTTTTCGTAACCCTTTGTCATTGCTCTGATCTCCATGTGTACTCGATGAAAGTACACTGCGCTCTTGCGAACGAACGCACCATCCTTCGGCGTATTTTATCATTGATTTATCAGTGTGCACGAACGCATCACGAACTATCGAAGGCATTGTTTTTATCTTGCGCACCCTCTCGATGAACGGATGCGGAATTTCATTTAGAGAGGAAAAAGGTTTTGGAGAGGGAGAGAGAGAGAGAGAGAGAGAGAGAGAGAGAGAGAGAGAGAGAGAGAGAGAGAGAGGGAGAGAACCACCATCTGCTGCGCCAATGCCCCTCGGTGTGTTTTTCCCAGAGCTTGAAGCTTGTTCACCATTTCCTCTTTGCACAGAAGTATCCCGCCCTCTCTCTTCTTTCTTACACCTCCTCGATTCTCTCGGGCCTCCTCTAAATTACCCGATAATGCACTTGCGGCCTTATAATTTACTACCGGAAAACGCGAGAGGAACAGGGAAGGTTGGAGGTGGAAGGGCAGGTATATATATATATATATGTGTGTGTGTGCGTGCGCGCGCGCGCGCGCGCGCGCGCGTGTGTGTGTGTGTGTGTGTGTGTGTGTGTGTGTGTGTGTGTGTGTGTGTGTGTGTGTGTGTGTGTGTGTGTGTGTGTGTGTGTGTGTGTGTGTGTGTGTGTGTGTGTGTGTGTGTGTGTGTGTGTGTGTGTGTGTGTGTGTGTGTGTGTGTGTGTGTGTGTGTGTGTGTGTGTGTGTGTGTGTGTGTGTGTGTGTGTGTGTGTGTGTGTGTGTGTGTGTGTGTGTGTGTGTGTGTGTGTGTGTGTGTGTGTGTGTGTGTGTGTGTGTGTGTGTGTGTGTGTGTGTGTGTGTGTGTGTGTGTGTGTGTGTGTGTGTGTGTGTGTGTGTGTGTGTGTGTGTGTGTGTGTGTGTGTGTGTGTGTGTGTGTGTGTGAAGAAAGAGGAGTAAGAGTCGAAAGGGATGATGGTGCGAGCGATAGTGAATTGCCACGCCGGTGAACTTGCGCTAGGGTTTCGGATGGGGAGTTAAGCCGTGCGCGAAAGAAGAAGCGGAAAAAGAGCGCGAGAAGGAGAAGAACAAGTAGATGAGGTGAGGGAGAGCGATAAGTGCTTGTAGATCTATGGCAAAGTTTGCGAGAGTGCAACTTCCAAGCCACGAGAATATATATCTACGCAAGTCCGAGGTAAGAAAAATCGCTATTACCTGGATGTAAGAAATCCACGAAAAAAAGAATTTTTTCGTAACACATTGTTGCATCTTCGAATCTTTCATTTGGAGCAACCGAATTTTGCGGTCAAGGCGGGGGATTCGAGACACTCAAGGCAATGGGGTGACGATCGCCCGTTGAGGAAAGAGTAGGATTGTTTAGCCGAGTCTGAATTAGGGCGGACACCACTGTGACGGGGCAAAAAATGGTTTTGTTTTGCTTTTTTTTAAAGGATGGATATTCAAGAATACGTGAAAAAAAATCAAATTAAAATATTGAAAATTGGACAAGGTAGAGACAATTTAGTGGAAGCAGGTAGCGCAACGATTTACGTGTACTGAAACTTTTTTTCTCTCTTTTTCAACGATTTACGTGTACTGAAACGTTTTTCTCGAAACAACTTTTCTTGACCTGACCACAATCATAAGTCTAGCTATAATTGTTCGGTTTTCGATTTGCAAACAAATAAAATTTCCGTAATTGCAGTAGCTGTCGTTGTACGTGGCCGTTTTTTTTTAAATTGAAATTTAGTATTCTTTAAGCTTTTGAATATAAGTAAATATTTTGCCAATCTTACACTTTTTTGAACACCCGCCATTTTGTGATTTTTTTCGAAAAACAGCTAGGTAAAATGAGAAATACATTTATATAGATTATAAACCTTTTTTATTTTTATTTTTCGGAACAACCATTGTCAAGTTATCGATCCGGCCGTTCGACCGCATTTTTTATACGGAGGCTCTATTATGTCTCAATAACGTTGTTAATTTTTAATTTTTTAAAATAAAAACTTACTCGAAATAAGTTCAAGGTGGGCTTATTAACAATTTATTTGGGATTTTCCAAATCCCAAAACTCGAAAAAAACGACCTTTTTCGGCCCGTCTTAGTAGTGTCCTCCCTTAATGTTCGTCCAATTACTTATTTCGTCCCGATACCCGCTTCTCCACTTTTTTGGAGAAGATGAAAAGAATAGTCTTTTAGTCTTGCTCATGTATAGCTAAGGTGCCTGCGTAAGCTTGAAATTTCAAAAATACGACTTTTTTATTCCATAGTTTTACAGCTTAGGGTCTTAACTTTAATTTGCAACAAAGGTTTTATAAGAATTCCAAAAATTGACTGAGGTATGCCGCCCTTTGTGAAGGGCTAGATCGCCTACTGAGATTTACCCTTTTTTTTTTGCGTTTTTCTCGAAACTATGCCTTATGAAACGGTGCAAGTCGTATCTCAAAATCTATTCGTCCGTTTTACTTAAAATTCGGCCAGAGTATAGTATATAGCATTTCCTATCGTATGGCCGAATGATTTTTTCATTCATTTATTCATTTTTTACTAACAAACAATTAAAGTTGTTACTTTTGGGCAAAAATCGAACTTTTCTCTTCTACAGGTGCCGTTTTCGTGTTTTTTTACTTCTTTACTCGAAGATTGGTAATTCAACCTATTCGTTGAAAAAGGTAATTTGCAACGAATTAACTCCTGCCAACTAGGGGTCGAAAATGGGTGGTTTCCGAGTTATGACGGTCACAAGAGTTTTCAGACATTTTAAGACTTTTTACCGAAACCAAATAATCGTAAAAAAAACTACTCCATTCTATGGCACTCAATTGATACTTTTCTGAAAGGTAATGAATGAATAATCGCTGAAAAAAAAGCTTGCCCGAAATTCCCATAAACTCAAAAAAAAGATCTTAAGAAGCAGGAATGATTATTTTTTTGTACATTTTTCGAACATCGAGGAGAGTTACTAAAAAAAAACAGTATGACACTTGACATACAAATCACAGACAGAAGTTCCTTGTTCCATAAGCCTCTAAAAAGGTACAAATCTTATGGACTTTTGTGCGGGTTCGTAAAAAATATGCAATAAGTTGAGCAGGTAGCAGATTCCCTGGAAGTATACCCTGCCAGGTGTAGTCTCTCTTGTCACTTTCGACCCCTAGTTGACAGGGGTTGACTTTTAGCAAATGACCTCTAGTTAATTTTTTGCAAATGACCTCCCTCTCAATGAATATGTTGAATTACCAATCAGCCTGTATAAACCTATAGATGACATTCGAAGTCCGACTCTGTCATTCGCTATCAGATATTCTAAACGAACCAACCTCTGCAGCCCTATTGTGTAGGGCTGCATCGATGGTTGCCTTTAAACAAAACGAACTGCATCGATGGTTGCATTAAAAAAAAAGAATCACGTATAAGAAAATTGCCATAATTGTAAAGTGCAAATATGCAATGTCGCATTTGCAATGCAAGGGAGGTTTGACAGATGATCTTCAAATGTCTTTTCTACACCCATATCTGCATCGATGGTTGCGTAAAAATAAAGAATTGCATCGATGGTTGCTTAAAAAAAATAATCATGTACATGAAAACTGTAAATTGTTAATATGCAAAGTTGACCTTCAAATGTCCTTTCTGCACCCATATCGAAAAAATGTCCCACACGTGACAATGTGCCCTGTGGGACCATTTGACTTTTGATTCAAAATTTTTTTATCAACAATTTCAACGTTATTCGAATGGGTCTATTTAAATGGGACGCCCTGTATATGGCTGTATGTTGTGTTATATATATCTACTCCGCATTTACCCCTGTCCATCTGCAGACTCGTAATTGCAGTAACATTTATACCAAATGAGCTTTTACCCCAAGGGTGCTTTCTAGTACGCGCTTAAATACATGAGGAGAAAAATCCGGAGAGAAAGAGGTAGGGAGAGAGAGAGAGAGAGAGAGAGAGAGAGAGAGAGAGAGAGAGAGAGAGAGAGAGAGAGAGAGAACGGAATATATGTGGCAGCATTTCATGAAGTGATTTTTCGTTAAAATCCCGGGGTACCTACCACGTTAATGAGCTATCCTCGTTTATTTCCAACAGTATATTCAAGCGTTATAAACGAGCATCTGCGCGGGCAGGCCCCTATGAAGTGTTTGAACATGAAAATGAGTGGAATTGATGACATAATATTGTGCCACGTGCTGGAGAGAGAGAAAGAGAGAAGAGAGAGAGGGAGAGAGAGAGAGAGAGAGAGACCACTAACATCGCACGCTACATCATTATTCAAATTGCAGACATTCGCAATGATGGACGAAACGAAAACGAGGGTCGAATAGATTCACCCAACGCGGGCCACTCGTTGTTCGCGAATATATTTGTCTAGCACTCGTCGAAGTCGCGAGCCATCGCGCGTCTGTACGCCCGGGGAGCAATTAGTCGGCCGGGATAATTAAACATCGCGTTTTTCTGCAAAAAAAACACAGAGATGAAAAAAAAATGGTGAAAATCTTTATAACTTGTAGTGGTAGAGCAGCTGAGAATAATCGCACTGATTTTAATTTGTCGAATTATTGCCGGCTGTTTTGTCTCGTATGATTAATCGTATTGAATCTTCGTCCACGTCAGTAGAAGAGAAGAAGTGAAGCTCGGCCAGCGGTTCGATGAGTACGCACAGGGACATGTGATTTTTAAAGCACTCGTCTACGAGCCAAATTTGTTGTCGCTGACATCGATAAAGTGATATTGAAAGGACTGATTTCTGCCTTGCGTAAAAATATTTGAATTAGGGTAATAAAGATCCCACTGCCGCGTTACATCTAGCTGGTGGCTGAAAACGAAGAATTTCCGAGAATATTTTCTGGGCAAACATGTGCAGGTGTTCATTTTTTTCTTTGTTGAGGGGCTATACCAGTGTGAAACTTAAAAAAATCGATTTTTTTGCCTTTTTCGACACTTTATACTTTCAAGAATATCATTATCATCAATAACATTTTATCTTGCAAAAATTGATAGTTAAATCTTTAAACGCGTTTTTCTCGAGATGAAATTTTTCAAATTTGCTGACATTGTATTGGGTGTACAACTTAATTCGGTCCGTTTTTGCTTAAAATACGCACTTATTTGAATGATAAAATGAATTAATACATTCATCAAAATATTGTCCATCGCTAGCCACTACTTTTCCCCATCTTTCTGGTAATTCATGAATGCCGTCGCGGAAGAAGCGTTCATCTTTTGAAGCCAAGAATGAATCGAGCCAATTTTTGATACCCTGTTGTGACGTGAAGCATATTCCAGTCAAAGCGTTCTGCATCGATCGAAACAAATGGTAGTCGGAAGGGGCAAGGTCTGGACTATAAGGCGGGTGAGCCCTAATTTCCCACCCGCTATTTTCCAAATAGTTTTTAACCACAATAGCAACGTGAGGCCGAGCCTTGTCATGTTGAAAGATTATGGACTCGTGTCTGGTCGCATATTCTGGACGTTTTTCGGCTATCGCTCGCTTTAAACGGATCAATTGTTGCCTGTAGAAGTCTCCCGTGATGGTCCCACAAGCATTCGGTGGGCTTCAGCTGCACTTTTCTTCCAATTGAAACAGAAAATCAACATTTCCCGCAAATGGTTCTTATTTGGGATGAAATTCGACATTTTCACCGCAGTAAAAATTAGACTTGATGCGCAAAACTCAAAGGTCTGTAAACGATATTTGGTTAAGAGATGTTGATACTTCACGATACAGCAAAAATCAGCTGTTGCCGTCAACCATTTATAGCACCTAGAGCCATCTTTTGAAAACGGACCGAACTAAGTTGTACACCTAATAAAAACTTGAACAACAGATTTGAGCAACAGTAGAAAAAAACGTAAAAAAAGCGCACACATTTAAACCGTATTTCGGTGCTCTGTTACAGTAGCCCTAAAAACTGTCAAAGTTCCCCTCAATGTCAATTTAACCCCGTATTACGGTACCAATAAACGCCGATAACTTCCTCAATTTTCAACGGATCGATTCGAAATTTTCGGAGAATATTTTTTATATAATTATGGTTTTTAATTATGGTATATTAAAATAGTCGCAGAAAAACGATTCGAAAATTCGAGGTTGATGCGTGTGCAAGCGGAGTAGACATATCGCTGCGTCGATGCCTGGGCCAGTGGTGCTCTCGTGATTTTGTGCCGCTATTTTCAAAGATAGGGGATTGGACATCGGATAACTTTATACGTATTTTATTGTTCCAAACAACTTTTGTTTGAAACTTTTTTTGATCGGGTTATTAATTATCGAGATACGGCGATTTTTTAGTTTTCAACCCCTATTTCTTAGGGTTGGGGCGAGTTGAGGGGCAACATTTTATTGGGGTTACTTTTAGTGTGCAACCATCTACCTTCAGTCAAAAATTAATAATCTACGCTAAAAAGTGCTGGGTTTTCTTCTCTTTTACTGGACTATATTCCGAAGTTACTTTTACTGCACTCTCTCTCTCTCTCCCTCTCCCTTTTAATCTCTACTTTTTCTAAATGGGTTCAGCAACTAAAGATTCCTGACCCACATCCCACTCGGGAGAGGATTATCCGAAATATATTACCGACGTCGTCGGCTTTTTCCACCGGGCATTTCGCTCATTTCATTGACGCGACAGGAAGACGTGCACGTATGACACTGCACTGACGACACTCATTTTTCGTTACTCGCGCCTCAATCAACACGGCTCCGCAATTCTAATCCGTCATTGAGGACATGCAACGACGACTCTTCACCTTGGTTCCATTTTCTTCCCTTGTAATTCACTTTTTTTAATTTTATTTTTAATTGAGGTTCTTGTGAATCATATTTCCACTTTACGTATATAGTGGCTGTGATCGCAATTCAAAAATTCAATTTTAACTTCATTAAACTCTCGCAAACTGAATAGATCGATAATAAGAAATACAGGAATGAAACATCTCATAATTGGTGCAACACACTGGATCAATTTTATTGAGTTTCTTATTTTGTAAAACCAAAAATAATTTGCTATCTTCCCTTAAAGGCTTGAGTATTGTTGACATTTTTGAAAATTTCGTTTTTCGGTTTTCGACGAATTCTCCAAATGTTTTTTCTCAAAATGACTTTTTTTATAAAACAGTGCTTGAACAACGGAATTTTTTTTTCGACGCATAGTTTTTTTTTATCAACGAAATATAGAGTTTTTATAACCGAAAATGTATACGTTCACTTCGGACTGAGGCCATTTTTTTACAAAAACCAGTATTTTATTGAATCCTTCGTCCAAGCACTAGAGAATTCCATGCAAAAACTGAATGCGTTTGACTCTTTTATTTCGGATGTTTTGTTTCCGAGCCATACACTTTGATGTAAAAAAATTAAAAACCTGCACATGTTTTTCCAGAAAAATATCACGTGAATTCCTTTTTTCTCCGGTCACGAGCTTACACTCACACGAGGTGTAACCCGTTCAAATGTTTCTGATGCGATTTTTTTAACCTCAAAAAAAATTGTAGTTTTTGGTTCCATTCTCTTAAACTGTTTATTCGGAACATTTTTTTTCGTTCATTTTTTTTCGTTCATTTTTCATCTCTTTATTTTTATAACTATCGACACCCTCAGTTTTTAATTGGAGTCCTAAATGTCTGCTAAAAATACGTAAAAACATTAGAGAGATTTTTACCGTTTAAACCTCGAAAAAAATTGAACAATTGAAATAAATAAATTTTCGTTGCGTTCCATCGATGCAAATGTCAACATCGTCTTGTCTGCTAACAAGGAAAGGTTGCGAGGTCGATTTCCTCGATTTCGTTGCAATTTGGCATGCTTGTAGAATGGGTAAAAATAGGCGTCACGTGTTTTTTTATATCTGCGGAACCCGATTTTTTAAGGGGTGAAACGCACCCTCGAAAATAGGGGTGTTTTTCGCCGATAACGTTATCGTTCTCATCTCCAAAGTTTAGTACATGAAAAAAAAATCTTTATTGCAATTTGAATGTTTTTCATATCTCGTACCGTCAAAACGTTATCGACGAAATTTTTCACTTTCCAAAAATTTGCCTAAAAAATCGTCAGATAATTGTTTATAACAAATGGACTATGCAATATAAAAAAAATCCTACGTACTTCCATAGACAATGTATTTTTCAAGATATATTCAACATTTCAAGTGAATCGGTTGAATATTGTCTGAGTTATTTTTCCGACCAACTAAAAAATGCAGTGTTACGATAAACGCCGCACAGCCGCCATTTTGAAATTAATCGGTTCAAAAAATTATCGTATACAGTCACTGATATGTATGATAAACACCCTTTTTATAATCTCGATTGATTATCTAGTTTTTCCTGAAAAAAAGTCCCCAAAAAGCCTATTTTTTTCGGCCTCTAGAGTGGCCTAACCCCTTAAAAAAGCGATGGGCCAAAATGACGAACGGTCCGGATAGCGAAAACTTGGAATCGAGCAATACTACTTGCGCTGCAGAATAAAGATGGCAGATGGCGTTAGTGGTCAGTCGGGTCAAGCAGCCATGCCATGTTCGCCATTTCGGGCCATCGATCATTTGCGTTTCTAACAAAGAACATCCCTCAGGTGACAACCTTCGATTTTGTTGAAATTTGGATATGTTATAAAGCACCGAAAAGTAAGCGATACGTATTTTTCTATCGGCGGAAAAACGGTTTTAAGGGCTGAAACGCACCCTCAAAAATGGGGATGTTTTTCGTTCTTCGTCGATAAAGTTTTAACGGTACGAGATATTAAAAAAATTCGAACTGCAACAATGTTTATTTTTTTGTGCACCATACATTGGAGATGAGAACGATAACGTTATCGACGAAAAACGAAAAACACCCCTATTTTCGAGGGTTCGTTTCACCCTTTAAAACCGTTTTTCCGCCGATAAAAAAAAATATGTATCGCTTACTTTTTGGTGCTTTATAACATATCCAAATTTCAACAAAATCGAAGGGTGTCACCTGAGAGATGTTCCTTGTAAGATCTACACCTTCGAAGTTTGTAGTCTCGATATACGGCTTATTGCTATAGACGGTATTACGAATATTAGATACTAACGTTTTTTTTCTATTTCGGAGATACGAATGTTGTAGATTGTTCGAATCTGTATTTGTACGACTCAAACTGCAGACTATCTGAACATATGTACTCGAATAAATGAGCTCTCGAATAAATAATCCTTTGGTATAATAGTCATTCGATTTCGTCATCGGTCAAAGGATAAAACGTCGAATAATTTAACCCTCGTTATTTTGAGACTTCACAATTCTGTCGTTCTATCATTCGACATTTTGACCCTCACCCCAAACCAAGATTTCTCAAGAATAAATCACATTCCGAGCAAAACAAAATCGTCAAGTTCAGCACCTCCGAATTACACCAACAAAAAACTCCCATTCTATTTTTCCAAAAGCCTAATCATCGAAAAAGCCGTGTCCGAAAATTAGTGACATCATGTCGACCTTGTATACCCTCAATACCGCGTTTCTCCCTCGATTTTGTCTTCGTCAAAAACAATCTCTGTGTAGGATACGATAAGAACAGCAAATCCCCTATACGCAGGAAGAATAATCAATGCTGATAAAATCGTAATTGTTGGAACGCGAATGTTTGCCCAAGAAAACTCAATCTTCCTCTTTCTCTCTCCCTCGCTTTCTCATCAGCCGTCCCTCGGTCGGTGTCTCGATAGATTGATACAAACACGAAGCGGTAATACGCGTAAGATGTATAGATTGTCGCGTGGAGCCAGAGCGCTTGATGATCCTCAGTCAATTACGCAACACGAACCTCTACATATACCCATATACGTTATAAGGGAGAAAGGCAGGTCCGGAGGCACGTAAAGTCCTAGCCGGCAGGGCCGAGGGAATCTTGTATCGATAGCGTGTGATTGCTGCAAAGGGGATGACCTCTCGTCGGACGTTGGTTCGAGGAAAGCCCCTCAGGGTGTACAAGCGCGGGGGTTGCTTTGCGGCCGCAGAGAGTATCGTCTCGTAATCGCCATTGGACCCTGGAACGACTACTACACGACGAGAGATGGACAAGGAAGGATCGACCTACGAGCGTCTACATGTAACAGAGTCGAATCGTACGAGCGTGTAATCGCTGTTAACGGCTAGGGAGCAGGCCGCTTGGTATAAACGGAGGGTGAGACGTAATAAGCCTCAAGCGCAAAATGGAGCAAGTGAAATGGAATTGAGGGCGGCTCCATGTATATGTACGTATTTATAGATACATGGCTCTCTTACCAGCCTGTTATACGTCTACGTAGAACAGGTACACGTGCCACAGGTAACGGTAGGTCTGATGGCTCGTACAGCCCTCTATATCCACCCTACCCAGTCGCATTACTGACTGGTAACAGGCTCGTGACTGTTCCAGCCAAAGAGGGAAAAGAAAACGAAAACGCCAAGCAGGAGGAACGCGAGAGGGACTCTCGATGAGAGAGAGAGAGAAAGGTGCGAAAGATCGGAAGAGACCAGTCGTGTCGACGGCAATGGCAAATGAATTGGCTTGCCGTTCAACCTGACCGAAGGATCTATCCAGGCCGCAATCCGATTACCCGGCAGCCCCCGCTTTCATGTATCCTGCGAGTCACGCGCGAGCACGTATGTGTAAACCTTAAGGGACCTAGAGAATTAAACGAAAAGCGCACCAGTCCCGAGTAGAAATCCTGCTCCGGCTACCAAAAAAGCCTGATCAGACATCCTGATTTTTTTTCCACGCCTTCATCAGGATTTTTTAACAAGCCCTGGTCATTTTTATAACACTTTCTCTGATTTCGGTCTGATCTCGGTGAAAAAAAAATCAGGGTCGGATGAGCGTAAAAAAATCAAGGCCTGATCAGGGTGAAAAGTGGACGCCTGACATGCAAGAAGAGAGAAGTTCGCTGTTGCTTCGGAAACCACCATCTCATCACATTCTTCATTGCACTGTCAAAAAATATATTTCATTTAAATAGGATCTATTTAAATAGATGAGGGTTTTTTTTACCACGATTCTATTCGTTTCAAATATTTTTCTTTTAATATTCAATAGAATATTTTATAAATCCAAAATAAATTGAAATACTTAATTTAGCGTTCTACCATAATGATTTTGTATCATAATCTGTCATTCCCTGGTCTTCTAAATACCTACATATAGCTACGCAAGCTGCCCCGATGCTACCGAGTGTTTGTAGCATTTCGGTGGCATAAGACACCACATCAATTCCTATGATTATTTATTGTACCACATAAACTATATCAATTAGTTCACATCATTATGATATTTAGAAAGTTTTATCGAATTTCATGCTATAGATTTTTCCACCATAACCTATATTTCTATAAAACTCCTCTCTCTCTCTCCGCTCCTCTCTTCACCCCGTGTTTTAAAAACTTGATGAGTTTGACATCAGTTCTAGTTATTTTCTAAAAAGACGGACCTCAAATGAGTTACAAATCCTATAACCTAGCCAAGCATTGGTACCGTTACCTTACGGGTCGCGTTGAAGGTGGTGGGACCTGCACAACATTGAGTGCACCTGCCAGAAGAACGGTCCTCAAGGTTCAACGTCTTCAACATCATTCTCCTCAGGCACGTGTGTACATCTATATACAACTGGTAAAATGAAGAGAGAAGAAGAAGCGAAGTTGGTAGTCGGTTTCTCGCGCGGGGGACTAGCAAACGAGGCACTCGGTAAATTACACCCCCGTGCTGCGGTAAGTGGTGGAGAAGTGTTTTATATACACAGGGCGAGTACGGATCCCTATGCCCCGTGTGGCCGATGCCATGAGACCACAGCTCAAAACCTCGAAGTAAACTTTAGTTTTCATGGCCGGGCATTTGTCTGACGCATAATTCGGAGAGTTCATTCCCCGCAAAATCCCTGCCATATTTCACCCGCATCCCTTCAACCAGTGGCAAACGGCGGTGAGAGAGAGAGAGAGAGAGAGAGAGAGAGAGAGAGAGAGAGAGAGTCAGAGAGAAAGCAGAGGGAAACGAAGAAGCTCCGAACGGATTTCCTCTCAGCAGCTACAGTTCTTCCTCCCCGTCTCTTCCTCGAACCCACCAGCACCCCATATATCTCAAAATTCTTCTGCCAGTCTCTATCCTCTCTCGCCCTCTCTTGCTCCCTCATATTGGGGCGGTTTCTCGTCGGAGAAGCCCGAATTTTTCGTATACGATGCTCACAGATCGCTGCTGCTCGTCTGCTCGAGTAAAACACGCATAATCCATACATTTAGGTAGCTACTTTGCCCAAATTACGTACCCAAAAATATACAAAAGGATCCCCGTGTATAACGCGCGTATACACGTATACGAACCAGCAGGCTTCACGCGGAGGGCCGTGGAGGGCGGCGACCGAATCACTTTCTACGTATGTACATCGCGAATAATCTCGCTCGCAGAGCGTTCCATCTGCCCGGAGACGCTGTACAAGTCGCTTCCATACGGAAAGAGAGAGAGGGGGGGGGGGAGGAAAAAATTTATTACCAGGATTTCGCGAAGCTTCGGAAGGCTCGTGAACCGCGAATTTGTCTCGCGGAAATACAGAAATCAGTCAGGATCCAGTGATGTAACTCCTTTGCCGGAATGGGGACTTTTATGCTCAAGTGCACTCACCTTCCTACTTTGAGACCGAGATCTCAACGATTTACATACTCACACACACCTACACACACACATATGCAAACACGTACATTCGTACGCAGATCCAAACATATGGATACGTACCCCTACGATGACGTTGAAGTTTGCATCGTTGGAAGCCAACGGTTTCTTTGTTCATTTTTTATTTTTTTTTTATTTTTATGATCATCGAAAGCCATATTGAGGTCCTGAATGTCTTATGAGAATGCGTGAAAAAGGTTTGAGTGATTTTGACATAGTAGAGTCGAGCTGTATATTGGAATCGAAAAAAAATAGAAGAAGGCTAGTTTTTTGACAGGTGCTTTTGTAGGTGCCGCGGGTGCTAAATTCAAGTTTGCCTAAAAATCGGGGTGTAGGGTTTTTTAGGGGACGAAGGGGATGGGGGTGGATTCATGCCAAACTACAACCCCCACGAGGTCGGTGCCGGGAGACAAAATGTTCAGAAAAATCCAGGCTTTCTTTTTGTCCATACCGCCGAAGTCGTGAAAGTTCATTTTGGGGGTGAAAAAGTGAGGTGAAATTTTGAAAAATCAATTTTAATTCGATAATTCTTTAGGAAAAATTCATACAATTTTGGTTCGAATGGGAACATTGTAGCCCTTGAAAAGACGCGTCGATCGAGTATTTGATCATCTCTCTACAGGAACATAAAATTTTTGAGGTATAAAAAAAATTGTTTATTGAATGCTTCAAAAACAATCGATTTTTCGGGGATTGTTTAAATGTATGAAATGTAGAGAATAATTTTCTCTATATTTTCGTTTCTATGGACCACCCTTGAATGTTGTTTTTTCCAACTGCTTTCGGGGGTTGAAAACTCAAAATGAATTTCTGGAAAACTATTGACTGAAAATAAAGAGATACGAGTTTGGCGCTGTGGACAAAAATGTAGCTCAGGGTTCAAGCGAAAAATTGTTCCACGGTGGCAAATTTGTGCGGCCCCTAGTTTTGCCGAAATTTCATTTTTCATTTTCAACCCCCGAGAGGGGTTGGAAAATAAAAATTCAACGGTGGTCCTTAGATACGAAAATATAGAGAAAATTATTCTCTACATTTCGTACGTTTAAACCATACAAAAAAATCGATTGCTTTTGAGTTATTCAATAAACTATTTTTTTTGGTATTTCAACAATTGTTTTGGGGACGAAGATTTTATCCGAGAGTGATGACCAAATACTCGATCGATGCGTCTTTTCAAGGGCTACAACGTGCCCATTTGAACAAAAAGTGTACGAATTTTTTCTAAAGAGTTTTTGAATTAAAACTGATTTTTCAAAATTTCATCCCACTCTTTCACCCCCAAAATGAACTTCCACAACTTCGGCGCTGTGGAAAAAACCAACGCCCGGATTTTCTGACCATTTTATCTCACGGCGCCCTCCTCATAGAGATTGTAGTTTGGCATCGATTCACAATCATCCCCTAAAAAAAACCCGCGCCCCGGGGTATATATATGTATATATATGTACATATATTAGAGTGATTTTAAAATATCGACAATTTTTTTCAAATTCCCTTATTGAGTAGTTGTAGTAAAGTGAAATAAGACGCCTGTAAAAATATGAGCCCTTAATATTAATATTTAGAGGTTCCTCGTCACGATTTTCTATTTCCCGTGATAACAACGTGGAGAAAACTTTGCTCGTTACTTCTGAGATTTATAACTCGCCAACGGGTTAATGCCCTACAATGCCTGAAACACATTTAGATCGAGAACTGGCCGCTCTATAAAAAAAGGTCTCGTATCATTTTACAATAAATCTACTCTGTCGAAAGTTATTCAAGGTCAAATTTGAATTTATACTGAATAAATAAAAAAATCCACCGAAACTTATTCAAGACTCATCGCAAAATGTCGTAGAACTTTTTTTGTAGATCATGTCATTTCCTATAAAATCATGTCATTGAATAATGAATAATTTAAAAATTCCATAGTTAAATAGTCAACGGCTTTACGAATTCATTTTCTCGATAAATGTTGCTAATTGTCATGCAGTTAATTGTTATGTTAACCAAAAATATGAATGAAAAGACGCCAATTTTTATCAAGTAAAAATTCCTGTTAATATTTTTTTCTCTTATTTAATTTGTATTATGATGATTATTATTATCAATCAATCAATCTCTTATTTGTCTCTTTATCACTCTGTCTCCCCACCTGCATTTTTCCACGGACCGTAGCTGCCGAGAAAATCGTACACTCACTGGCTGATTAAGACCAGTCCAATTGGATCTCCGAACAGCCGCATAACAAGCTCCTACATGACGATGTCTGCAGCTATAGAAAGATTGGAATGTAATAAGAGATCGTGGCAGAGGAGGGCAAAGGAGAAAATGTTCCGCGACGTATATACGAACACCGCCCTTCACTTCCGCCTCTGATGGTACATACAGAGTCCGGGGCGTTTTCCAACGCTTATTATCATGGAAAAACTTTTCTCCTTCCGCCACTTGGAAAATTTGAAATGTATCTCCATGTGTGTGGGAAGAGATGAGACGACCTGACGCCCGCCACTTCGCCTTTCCACTTCCGGCTTCTCATCTACCGTATATATTGAAAAAAGCGCAAAATGGAAGTGTTTGCGCGGCGAGGGAGGCGAAAGAAAGGGGAGGATTTGCTCTGTGGAAATACGAATGTCACGCGTGCCAGTGTGGCAACGAAAGAGGGTGGCAGAATCTTGCACAGGGAGGCTCTGTTTTTTGGATTCTATCATTTTCATATAGAACACATGTGTGTACACTAGGGTGGCACAATTTTAATCTCGTTTTTTTCCTTTTTCTCACCATCTAATTATCTTATTTAAAGGGGGAAAAAATTGTCGCGCAAGCTGCGAGCGGTCAAAAAATATTTAGAGGTCGCTCAAGCCTCCCAAAAAATCACATTTTCATGGAACAATCGATTTTTCTCGTCCGTTTATCACCTACGAATTTTACGCTTTATAATTTTTTAATTAACCTCGCGAAAGCTCTAGCCGGCCAATGAACATTTAGTGGTCTCTTCCGGCTACGAGCTAGTTAACTCGTTTAGTTAACAATAAAAGAGAGAGAGGAACGGATGAAGAAAAGATGGAGGAACAATAAGGAAGGAAGCAAGAACTCAAGAATCTTCCTGTACCTTCCCTAACTATACCAGGTGTGTAAGTATGAAACCGGAATTTGCCCATAGGTGGCGCTAGATGTCGATGCAGTTACCGACACATCACGCCAGCGGTGTCTTGTTATTGTATTGATATCCGACAAAGATTTCCAACTCACAATAACACGAGTTTCATTCAGTAGCATTAGTTTATTAGAGATAAACATGTCGAGTTTTGTGCCAACAAATTACGATTTGCGGACAGCACTACTTTTCTGTTTTCATCTGAAGAAAACCGCAGCCGAATCGCATCGAATGCTTGTGGAGGCGTTTGGTGAGCATGCTCTCGGTAAAACACAGTGTTTCGAGTGGTTCAAACGGTTCAAAAGTGGCGATTTTGACGTGAGGAACGAAGAACGTGGAAGACCACCGAAAAAGTTTGAAGACGCTGACCTGCAAGCCTTGTTGGACGAAGACGACGCTCAAACACAACAACAACTGGCGGATCAGTTAAAGGTGACCCGAGAAGCCATCTCCCTTCGGTTGAAAGCCATGGGAAAGATACAAAAGGTGGGGAAATGGGTTCCACATGAACTCAACGAAAGACAGCAGGAAAACCGCAAAACATCATGCGAAATGCTGCTCGCCAGGTTCAAAAGAAAGTCATTTCTCCATCGAATTGTGACTGGCGATGAAAAGTGGATATATTTCGAGAATCCTAAGCGCAAAAAGTCATGGGTTACTCCGGGTCAACCATCAACATCGACGGCAAGACCAAACCGCTACGGACGAAAGACAATGCTGTGTGTTTGGTGGGATCAGAAGGGCGTAATCTACTACGAGCTGCTGAAACCTGGGGAAACTGTCAATACTCAACGCTACCGACATCAAATGACCGATTTGGATCGAGTTTTTCATGAAAAACGACCAGAATACCAACAAAGACAACACAAGGTGATTTTGCTGCATGACAATGCACCAGCACACAAAGCAAAACAGGTCCAGGAAACGATAGAGTCGTTCCGTTGGGAGATTCTTCAGCACGCGCCTTACTCACCGGACCTTGCCTCATCCGATTACTACTTGTTTGCATCGATGGGACACGCACTTGCTGAGCAGCGCTTTACTTCTTACGAAGATGTACGAAAATGGCTCGATGACTGGTTTGTCTCAAAAGAGCAACAGTTCTTTTGGCGCGGAATCCACAAATTGCCAGAAAGATGGGAAAAATGTATAGATAGCGACGGACAATACTTTGAATAAGTTACTTTGTATCATATCATTACAATAAACGTGTTTTTTCTGTACAAACATTCCGGTTTCATACTTACATACCTGGTATAGTGAGTTTTTAAATATAGACACCAAAATTCTGCTCAATTCACGATCTTTTGTAAGGAACTGTGCAAAGAATTTCTCAGAGGATCGGGTGTTTCATCGATGAATGTTACGGAATACTGATTTTTTTGCATACCCGCAAAGAAAGTTCAACTTCGAAGTTTCCGTAAGCCCTGCATCTTTGTCGAGAGAAAAAAAAACTTTTACCTAGACAATTTGACACAGTTGCTTGCGAAGTATCGGAAACTGGGCTGGAATTTCATTGCCAATCAGAGCGGCGATATTAACTGCGTCGGAATTCACGACTTTCCACTAACATGGACTAAATAGCTTGTATTTTTTATTTTATTTCTCTTGAAAACGATGTTCTCGAACTTACCGTGAAGCTCCACTTTTATTGGACATAGTTCCCGTTACAAAAGATAAGTATCGTATAACATTCATCGATGAAGGGCTCGACGCTCGTTACGGATTTTTTGTTTCTCGAAAAAGTGCCCCACCGGAAACCACGAGCTTGAGCTTTTATCGCAACAATCCAGGCCCGGAAAATTTGTTAAAAAAAATTCTTCGACCCTCTTCAACGGTGTCTGCAGGGAACAAGAACATCGATTTTATAAATTTCGAAATCGCCATTTCCGGCGTCTCGTGCGAGCCATTTTCATTCCCGCGTACGTATAAAACTCGTCACATCCAGATATAATCGCCGCGGTGAAAAATTCTTTGATGAGTTCACAATTTTTCACCGCGAGCTTTTCATACGAGTGCGCGCGACAGGGCACATACTTTTTTCTTCTTTTTTTTTATCCACGCGGCAACCGGAAGCTCGAATTCTGCAAAAGCTGTCTCCGTGTAGAGAGCGCGGTGGAGCTTCTCACTCGTGGCAAATCTTCGCCTTACAGCTCGGATTATTTCTGGAATATCGGTACGCTCGCGTGCTCACCGGGAACGTTCTCTCGTGCACTGTGCCCGCCGCCGCTCTCGCGTCTTTCCGCTAGTTATCTTCACGGAGCCGTGAAAATAGCCGAGAGATAAGGCTCTTTGCTTTCTTTATCTTTCTCACTCCCTTCTTCCTCGCTGATGCTTTCTATCTTCGTTTTTCACTGTCTTCCCTTTCTCTCTCTTTCTCCCTCTCCCTCGCTCTGTCTCTATCGCTCTTTCCCTCTCACTTGCTCTGTTATAATAGCTCTCACATCCAGTGAACTCTTGTGGAAAGCTTAAGCTATTTTAGTTGGAAAATCTGATAATTAGAAAAACTATATTGTTGCGAGCATGTTGGAGATGGAGAGCTGAATGAGGGGAGCTTTTCTCTCTCTCCTCTCTCTCTCTCTCTCTCTCTCTCTCTCTCACACACACACACACACACACACACACACACACACACACACACACACACACACACACACACACACACACACGCACACGCACACGCACACGCACACGCACACGCACACGCACACGCACACGCACACGCACACGCACACGCACACGCACACGCACACGCACACGCACACACACACACACACACACACACACACACACACACACATGTACTTATGGGGGAAGGAGAAGCGTCCTTGAATAGAACAGTCCTCGAAATGCCCTTTACACGAATATGATGACATCCCTTTGAGAGTGCTTCCAAGGGCATTAAGGTTTCTATAATGTTGGGTTTGGGGACATTGAGGACGGTGGGAAAATAATAATTCGACACAGACTGTGTGTATCCGTAATAAACACACCTTGGGTAGAAAAAAGTATTTGCACACGTAGTTACTTACCTATCGGATAAACCATTCTTTCACCCAATAGGTTGTATCAGAAAAGTTAAGCGTGGGAATATTTATTTTGATCCCTGTATTTTTAATCTACAATGGGCATAAAATACATATCATTGAATGGGTGATAGAAGGTGTACATCTACGATAGCTTCTCTGAATAACACGTCGAAAGAAAGAAGAATATTATCGTAGATTGTTTGCTCGACAGCTTGTTTCAAATGTAAATATAAGTGAATATTAAGGGGTCTGTATACAAATTTTGGAAAAATGATTTTTTATTAGTTACAAGGAATATTGCTCAAGTTGAACATTGAACATTTGAAGAAGAACATTGAACAAGCCTTCGATGTTGTTGAAACTCGTGTATGTGATAGAGCATTGACAATTATTTGACACGTTTTTCTTAACGGGGAAAAACGTTTTTAAGGGAGGAAACCACCTCTCAATGAAAGGCATATCAGCCCTTAATTACATTTTTTTTCTCAATACTTCCGGTGGATTTTTTATAGCTTTACATGAGAACAATTTTGGATTTTGTTAAATTCAGATCGGCGGACTGTTTGCGGGTGAAACTGCAACCCCTCGACGCGCCTTTGTTCGAGGGGCGGTTTCTCCCCTTAAAAACGTTTTTCTGCCGATAAAAAAAAATACGTGTCTAACAGTTTTCAATTCTTTATCACATATATGAGTTCCAATAAAATCGAAGGATACTCAAGTGTTGTTCCTTGTTAGATTCATAGTCTAGGGTCTTAAGTTTCATTTGCAATAATGATCTCGTAACCAATCAAGAAATTGACCGACTTATGACGATCTTTGTGAAGGGCCAGATCGCCAAACGGCTACGCTGCGATTTCCCCTTTCATCTTTTGCTTTTCTCTCGAAACGATCTTTTATGAATCGGTGTCAGTCGTATTGAAAAATCTATTCGTCTGATTCACCTCAAATTCAGACGGAGATGACATTTTCTATCGTATATCGAGCTGATTTTTTCAGATGTTCATCCATTTATTAATAACAATACATTAGAGATGTTGTTTTTGATCGAAAACCGAACTACCGTTATACAGCTTGCCGATTTCGTAAATTTGAACATTTCAAACGAGTATCCGGTCGTATGAAAGTTTCATCATCATACTAGTAGTACGTTTTTTATTTTTCGTTTTACATCATCCTAGTTGCTAGAACGAACAGAGAAAAAAAGAGCAGAAAAATCACAGATAAAAGAGCGAACGAGAAGAGAGTATAAAAATAACCACCTAGACCAATAGGCCAAGCAGCGCCACGGCATTTTATCTAAATTATAAAAACTCAATTCAATTTAATTCAATAGTAATAATAAATCATCGTTGATAAATGTTTTCCAACAAAAAAAAATTAAACTCGACCAGCCTATGACAATTGCGAATTTTCATGATTACCACTCCTGGCGTACAAAAACACTCGCACACACCCACACGCGAAGCATCGAAATCGAAAAATCGAAAATCGAAGCTAAAAAAAATCGAAAAAAAGTCCAACAAAAACGATCATTTCTGACGTATTAAGGTTGTCCCCAGGAGAATGTCTCGCATTGTTCCGAGTTCCAACCTTCCCTTTGCGCCCATCTGACGGAAGGTGAAAAAAAAACTTTGCGGTGCACATACACCCGCTGTTGAAGACGTGACGAGTTTGAAGCCCCGCGGTGCCCAAGTGCGCAGAGGAAAAAAGGACGAAACCATCGGGGATTACACACACACACACAAACACATGTCTGTATACGTTCGAGAGGCAAAATCCGCGAGCTTCTCGCGTTGTTGCTCGAGGAGAGACACGGAGCAGGCGAGAGATGAAGAGACATGAAAAAAAGCTTCGCGGTACCTCTCGTCTGAAAGCTTTCTTTAAATGCTCAGCTGTAACAGCTTCTGGCAGTACGAGAAAACGAGCTTATATCCACCTGATGGGAATGGCTCGGGATGTAGAGCGAGAAGGGGAAAAAAGCTCAGTGGGAAGGAGATAAAGATGGAGCGGCAGAGAGAAAGACAGAGAGAGGAAGGGAGGAAGAGAATGAGATACAAAAGACGTACACGCCAGAGGATGAGCAGTGTGAAGCAAAAGCTGGCATGAGACGTAATAAAGAAAAAGAAAACAATATGACCAAGAAGGTGAAATAGATCTAGCTTGTGTTGCAACCCCTACCATTGGATCAGACGAGGTACGGTAAAAAAGCGATCTCTGTTCCGCCGACACTCTTTCTCATCCACGCTCCTATTCATCTCTCTTCCGCAGTCTTTTTCTCGTTCTATTTCTCTCTCTCTCTCTCTCTCTCTCTCTCTCTCTCTCTCTCTCTCTCTCTCTCTCTCTCTCTCTCCCTCTCTCCCTCTCTCTCTCTTTTTCTTCACACCTTGGGTAAACTGACCCCTCCTCCACATTCATCCCCTTCCGTCTCGGGATTTCTCTCTCCCGGGATTTCGCTTCGTTCCCTTTCTGTGTCTATTTTTGTACTACGATTGTTATAGTTTTTTCAATTTTTATTTCCGAATGCGTTATTCTTATTATTATTCACGAGTCTTTAGATACAAGACTTGGAAACTGGCCACCCCTTATGGGTAGTACCAATAATAATAAGAGCCTAACCCACCGACATAGATGAATGTCTTCCACTGCAACCTGAGTGCGTTGTCCTGAGTAATAAAAATCTTGTAATGAATGATAATAATAATAATACATGCACAAATCAAATTTGAAAAAATCGGGGGTAACTCCAGAGATGTACTAGTACATGATCAGTATAAAACAAATCCATAGTGGTGGTGATGTAAAACTGGATTATAATGATTATTGGTATTATTGTTGTTGAATAGTGTCGTTGAAAGGTCTTCGAGGGCTCGGATTATACCGTGAATGCCACCGATAATAATAATAATACTTATTATTATTATTACATTTTAATGTTATTTATATTAATTTATATATTAGTAATGAATTAATTTATCAATATTATTTTTTAAATTTATACATTAATTTATATACATGTTAGTTTTTATGTTATTTATATTTAATTCGGTTGTCGATTTGGCAACATTTTATTTTTGTCACCATTCACCATAATTTTTTGTATCTTTACGTTTCATGCCATTGAAATTTGCATTTTTGAAATACGACGATTAGTTCTCTTTATTTTTTAAACATTCCTTTGCTTTCTTATTATCTACATTTTTTGCATATTGTGGTTGTAAATCTCGAATGAGAATACGTAAAAGTAGCCCAGTGATTTTCATAGCTTGAACAGACCAGAAAGAAATGTTCTCAAGCACCCAGAATTACTTGTCGCTCTGTTCCAAAATTCAAGATATTTTTGTTTTCATTCATTATTGCTTCTATGTACTAATTGAATATGAAGAACAACGGACACAACCGCACTAACAGTAAATGAAGTTTTCCAAAACACACAATAATCCGATCTAGTAAGTAATCCAATAATAACTATTATTATAATCGTAAACAACAATG
>OX101783.1:22275400-22352900 GCA_944452715.1 Ophion slaviceki
GCGTTTTTGTGTTCGTGTGTTTATGTGCTTATAGCGGAGTTGAAGCAGGAGGATGGTGGCTGGTGATGGAGAAGTCATAGACCGAAAAACGAGCCCCCCGTGTACGCTCTTCCAGTAGTATACCACCAGTCCGGTCAAACGAACAGCCAAGCAAAGTTTTATATGCCTATGTGTGTATGTGTATGTGTGTGTGTGTGTGTGTGTGTGTGTGTGTGTGTGTGTGTGTGTGTGTGTGCGTGCGTGCGTGCGTGCGTGCGTGCGTGTGTGTGTGTGCGCGTGCGTGCGTGCGTGCGTGTGTGTGTGTGTGTGTGTGTGTGTGTGTGTGTGTGTGTGTGTGTGTGTGTGTGTGTGTGTGTGTGTGTGTACAGGTATATAAATATATATATACACATATATACAGGGTGTCCTGTTGTGAATGGATAAGCCTGCAACTGACGATACGTCGAATCATATCCTACTCTATGCTGGAATTTCAGTTCAGTAAAAGTCTCACGGTTTTCGAGATTTTCGACATTATGTTACTATTTTTTGAAAAAAAATCATCTGCTTCTGGTTTTTCCCATGACATTTCTACAAATCTACAAATAACTAATCAACTTTTCAAAGTAACTGGCACGATATGCGTAGTCTATTTCTTTTACACCGCAGGCTATCGAAGTCAGATGTAAGAATTGGTTTGTACGAAAATTCTGCATAAGATCTTTTTTCATAAAGTTTCCTCAACATTCAAGATCAAAAAGACGACTTTTCTAGATAAGACAAATAACCAAGAGTATTTTTTAAAAACCAGGTAAAAAAAGTTATCATTTGTAGAATCGACATGCGAAAAACCAAAAGCACATGATTTTTTTCTTGAAAACCGTGGGACTTTTAGTGAACTGAAATTCCAGCATATAGTAGGACATGATCTGACCTATTGTTAGTTGCAGGATTATCCATTCATAACAGGACACCTTGTATATATAGAGGGCGGCCCCAAAAGTGACGTCCAAAGGGAAAATCTAGATGCCGTCGATCAACACTTATCCGAATCCACCCCCATGTATGTTCTACGATCTTTTTCCGTTTTCGAGAAAAAAGTTTGTGAGTATTTTTTTGTTTAATTTATCTATGTCAGTGGTTTTAATTTTTTTTACCTTTTGTGTATGTACTCTCTTAGTTGACCACTTAAAAATGCTCTCTTGTCGAAAACTTAGCTAACCTCTCAAATTAATCTCTCAAAAAATAATTTTTTGTCGAAAATCAAAACATGGGGTGATTTGGATAGGCATCTAGATTTTCCTTTTGGACATCGGTTTGCCCGCCACCCTGTATATATATATATATATATATATATATATATATATATATATATATATATATATATATATATATATATATATATATATATATATATATATAGGTGTGTATATGCCTGCGGGAGAGAGAAAGCAATTTTCATTTATTTCCTCTGGATAGTCTCGTCGCGAGAGCTCGTCCGGTAGTCCACGGAGAGTCACGCACGCGTGTGGCATATTGAGATGAGGGTTCACCACCATATATACTGGACCAGGGCTCTGGGAGAATAAGAGCATTGCCCGACCTGGAAAGAATCATCCCCTTGGGATCATTTCGCAACCTGTTTACCTCTCTTCATTCCGCAATATCTCTTATACAACGAGGGAACTTCTGTCGGTGCGGTGAACGAGGAATCGGAAGACTTATTTCGTGGCTTTACGTGAAATCGTAGTTTATACGAAGTCCATTTTATTGCCGCCATATACAAATATATATATACATATATATGTATATGTATATATATATATATATATATATATATATATATACATATACATATACATATATATACATATACATATATATATATATATATATATATATATATATATATATATATATTGAATTCGCAGACACGATGGTGAGTCAAGGTGAATCAAAGTGAAATATCACCATACCTCGATACCCCCCACATGACGAGAGCTCAATTTATTCGAATAAATTTTCTTTGGATTACGTATTCCCGCGTTATTCTCGTACTCGTCCTGTTACGGTTGCCGGGTCTGATAAAATGAAAAGTTGCAATGAAACTGCGATATGTATGGGATTTTACTCACCAACAATACGATTTTGAGCAAGTATACGAAGGTTCGGAAAACAGACTCACCTGAAAGCAGAAAAAAGCGACGTTATTGACGAGTGAATGATTCTGCCACAGTATGTTATTTGTATTAATCAGCCAGCTGATGTATTATTGAAAAATACCAATTTTACTGAAAATAGTGATATTATCCATTTCGCGTAAAAAATGGGCTAGTTGTGTAGGATAGTTCGAGAGGTAAAGTGGCAGAGTTTCGGATTAAGACGTTGCTGGTCATGCTAAGTTTGCAGAAGTATGGAGAGACAGAGAGAGAAATTGATTGATTGATATCAAGAAAGATTGATATCAGAGAAACTTTATAAAATCATAAGGCTGGATTGAATAATGAAAAAAAACAATAAAAATATACAATAATTATATACTATAACATGAATAATAATAATAATGATAATGAATAATACACCCAATATGATAAAATTATATAAAATATATGAAGATATAACAATAAAATGATAAACTTAATATGAAAACTTAATACTTTATAAGTAATAACCACTTAACGCTAGTATTAATAATGCGATATACAAGCAGTGCGGAGGAGGACGAGCACATCTCGCAAGCGTCCAGATTTATTATGAATCCATAATGTGGTTAACCCTTAACCAATTAATTCACGCACTATAAGAATTTAAATTTGTTTAAAAGAAAATTAAAATAAAATAATAATAATAAAAATAAATAAAATAAGAGAGAGAAAGAGAGAGAGAGAGACTCGAACGCGGTAAAATGTTGACAAGCCTTATAACGAGAAAGCAAGAGTAGTAAAGAGTAAAGACCTAGAGCTGTCACGATCAAGGGGTCTAAACCCCCGGTGACGGTACCCCCCCTCCCCCCGGGGTGAAATCTGAGGATCCCCGTCAATTCATAAATAATCGGGGCGTGGGCGCTTGCGTTTCCCATCGAGGCTGAAATAAAAATGAAGATGGCCATGCCCGGGTGTCGCCTTCTCCTATTCGCTTTACAACGTGAATATATATATATATATATACTTTTTTTTTGCTTAATCTTCGTCAACGTCTTTGCGGACGCGTCGAAAATGGAGGATTAGAAACTGTCGTTCCCTCGTCGTCTCTTATACAAATGTACAAAGGACGGACAATCGAGACGGGAAACACAGCGAGGAGACGGGAAAAGGAGGAACTCAATGCGGGTGAGAAGAGCCGAGGAAATGAAAAAAAAAAAAAAAACAAGGAAAGAAGGGAGAATAAAATTGCTCCGGTAAGGAATTATTTTAGCGAGGGTGTGTCATTTATTTCCGGCTAGAGGGTCGAATGACGTAAGCTATAAATGGAAACCGAGATGAGGGAAGAAGCGCCTCTCTCCTATCACTGCTGATGCGATTTCGGTGTCCAACCTACATCACCATGCTGCCCCGTTTACCTACTCAACGAACGAATTGCGGCAGGAGAGAGAGAGAGAGAGAGAGAGAGAGAGAGAGAGAGAGAGAGAGAGCCCCCTCTCTCTTATAGGGATAAAGAGGGATAGAGGGGCGGGAGAGAGGGATAGAGAGGTGCTGAGAGAAATTGGGGTGTGAGGGAACTAAACCAAACTGTCGCATTGTTAATTCACGTGCTGATACATCTGCGAAGCCTCGGAGGCACAGAAATCTCCGACGGTACTCCGAAATAGTAAATGATCTCGTTACTAAGACATTTTCCTATTTGTTTGTATCCAGGTGCTCTTCGTTCACCCACGAACACGACGTACTTTTTTCTCGCCAACGTTGCCCTTCGTCATCCTACCCTACATTACCCTCGCACATGGTAATACTCCGAGTGCGCAAACATGTATATTGAAAGGAATATGATTAGCCGACTTCGCCCCTCAGACGATACGTTTGACACTTGGGGGCCAAAAATGTCTCCAAGCGCTGACAAATTGTTCGATGTGGGTGAGTGTTATCGCACGTGATATCCCAAGTCTCAAAAGGTATGCCAATTTGAACCTGCTGGATGTGCTCCTGCATAGAGTTCCACATAGATGTTCTTTTTTGATCAGGTGCCTTTTTTTTCTTCCTTTGTGTTAATTTCGACCTACCGAAAATAAATGTAATTACCAATTTCATCGTGACGAGAAACTGCCCAACGTTGGAATTTACAGAAAACGAATAATAATCCTACGTGAATTACATTGAGCCTAATCCCGATCCCGTTGCCACTCGCCCGGGACTGCAAAAGAAACAGGATCTGCGACAACATCTATTAACGTTCCGAGAAGTGAAAAACATACGCTGTGTCTAAATATAATGTGAAAAATAGAATCATTTTAATATCGAACTGCGACCTCTTCTATACGATAAGTTTAATATTCACTGAAATTGTAAAAATGTAGAGTGAAATTACAAAAAATGAATAATTATTTCAACATTCACGCACAATTTCACGGATGAAACGAATTCAATATCGAATTTAATGCATGCAATATAACGTGCAGATAAATATTATATGAAAATTAATATTTAAGTACAACTTTGTTAATATGATAAATTCAATATTCAATCCGTGTGTGTACGTGTATTAGAGTGGTTAAAAAAATCGATTTTTTTCTGAACGAAAAATTGAAGTATGTTAAGAAAAAGAAAGTTTTGCAAAATTTGAGAGTTCTAAACAATTTTTTACTTAGTGCTCAAACGCCTTTTTCATGTTTTTTTTTCGTGATTCTCGGAGTATTAATTGTTTTTATTTCGATGCAGAAAATGTTAGTGCGTGATCCAATGTAAGTCTTGATTAAATTTTTTCTGTAAGAATACACTATTTATATTTTAATATTTTTTTTACCATAAACCATTTGTATTCGCAGAATAATAATCAATATATGTTATGAATCGTTGTGAAAATTATATCAACCACTTGATGAACAAGAACACGGTGTTTGCATCACTGAACGTCTAACAAGTATGCGTGTTTTTTGGAGTAATATGTTGTTTTGGAGTAAGCAAACAAAGTCATACGGATTCGAGAGTTACAAACCGCGGGTATGTTTGTAACTCTGCACCGTCGTTTCTCTGACTGTCCGTGATTTCTTTTCGCGATTCATTTGACTGTTTCCAGAAAAACCCGTCCTTTTTGCGAGATGGGAAGTTATTATTCGGCTTGATTTTCAGGGATAATTACGTAAGTTTTTTTATCAATCGCATACTGTGATCCAGAATACATATTTTTTAAACTTCGTTTCGAATTATTGTTTTTATTAAAACTACTTAAAATGCAAACGACCTGTTTATGTTAACTTAGAAAATGCTACAGAGCTAAAAAAGTTTTGAGACAATTATATTATTATGATGTCTATTGACGGCGAAAAAAAATTGACGAAAAATCGAAAGAAAAAAATTAAAAGTAATTTGAGCACTACCTAATAAAATGTTTAAACCTCTCAAATTTTGTATGAATTACTTTTTCATAATGTAGTAACATTTTCCATTGAGTACCGCGAAAAAACAAATCATTTTTTAACCACCCTAGTGTGGGTGTGCGTGTGTATAAATATATATATATATCTTCTTTTGTTCGCCAGCTCCTCATATACGAATACATACATAGAATAAGTACTTTTACATTAAAGGCCTTAGGCCACTCTAGAGGCCGAAAAAAATAGGCTTTTTGGGGATTTTTTTCAGAAAAACTACAAAATAAATCGAGATTACAAAAAAGGGTCTTTATCATACATATCGGTGACTGTATACAATACATTTTTTGAAGCGATTAATTTCAAAATGTTGGCCCTGCAGCGTTTACCTCAAAACTGCATTTTTTAAGTTGGCCGGAAACATAGCTCAGACAATTTTCAACCGATTTACTTGAAATGTTGAATATATCCTGAAAAATACATTGTCTATGGAAGTACGTAGGATTTTTTTTATATTGCATAGTTCATTCGTATTAACAATTATCTGACGATTTTTTAGACAAATTTTTGGAAAGAGAAAAATCTCGTCAGACAATGTTAATAACAAATGAACTATGCAATATTAAAAAAAAATCCTGCGTACTTCCATAGACAATGTATTTTTCAAGATCTATTCAATATTTCAAGTGAATCGGTTGAAAATTGTCTGAGTTATGTTTCCGGCCAACTTAAAAAATACAGTTTTGAGATAAACGCTGCACAGCCGACATTTTGAAATTAATCGCTTCAACAAAATTATTGTATACAGTTAATGACATGTATGATAAACACCCTTTTTTGTAATCTCGATTTAATTAATAGTTTTTCTGAGAAAAAAAATCCCCAAAAAAAACCCCAATTTTCGGCCTCCAGTCTAGTCACTTCTTGCCTAACCCCTTAACCGCCACTGCGGACGTAGAGTCACAATAACAAGACTAGAAAACGATAACAGGACTTTTTTTCTCCACCTGGCAACGTTCTGATTATTTTTCAATTACGATCAAAATCAGACCTGATAATTCAAATGTCACACCGTAAAGTCTGCCTTCAAGTTACTGAGGGAACGGAAACCGGTATTTATTTTTGAACGGAGAATATCAACAAACATGGGCTTGTTTGTACCAGAAGACCACCATTCTGTGTCTATATATACATATGTATATGTGGTGTGCGTGTGCGTGTGCGTGTGCGTGTGCGCGCGCGCGCGCGCGCGCGCGCGTGTGTGTGTGTGTGTGTGTGTGTGTGTGTGTGTGTGTGTGTGTGTGTGTGTGTGTGTGTGTGATGAGTGTGCCCAAGGAAGTTGCACTGGCACCTCAGCAAGCACTTTTCGTAGGCGAACCGTCTCGATTAGCATAGAGATTGAGTCGCAGCTGTTTATGTAAATGTATCGCGTTGCGATTCCCTGTAACTCCACATGCTTCTGTTCCTATTCTGGTGGTGCTGCTGCTGCTCCTGCTGAACTTGTTGGCATGTATATATCTATACCCATCTACCTATGCGGGCTCTCCCTGAATGAGCATCCCGTCATTGTCGCCTTAGCAACGACCCGCGGGCACGTCGAGTTGAAACGCGGTTCCGAATGACCGAGAAGGGGGGGGGGGGGACTTTGATTCGAGCGCATAGTTCATCAGTTCTCGGTGCTGTGCACCCTGACAACAAGCTCTGAAAGCTTTGCCCTGTGAGCGCGAGACATGGCTCTTCACGCATTTCAACAGGGGCCTGAGAGACGGGAAAACGGACGAGGGAGAGCAAACGGCGGAAGGGTTGAGCGGTGACGGGGGGGGGGGGGGAATCAGATCTCAACACGCCAGTTTGTTGGGTGAGAAGTTTAGAAGGGGGACGCGTAATTAGCCTTAATATGTACGAGACAGGCGAAATACGTATGTAGCGGTTTCACGGGGGCAGTTATTTTCCAAAATTCATATTGCCAGAATCTTCGAGACGTAGCGAGGATCTTTGAAAATTCGCGGCGATGACGCGGTTTGATACTGTGAAGAAAATTCTCACGTCTTGTACCATGATACCTGAAATAATTCAGTGTTTGGACATGACAAGGTGTCCTGTGCATTTTTTTCTTCGTCCTTAGCCCTCCAAGGAGCAGAGCTTAAGCTTTCAGGATGTCTGCCGAATTAAGTTCTAGGCGTGAGGTCTGTGGAAAAATTCGTACTAATCGTGACATCTCAGGATTAAGTGAATGGGTCGAAAAATAAGGTGAAAAATCGATAGGAAGAAAATCATATTATATTCGCAATTAGGCCTGAGAAACAGCTGTATTGAATATTTGAATGACTAAAATTTCCCTCCAGATCTGATGTCGTATAATACCAGCCTAGTAGTCTGTTTAGTAGTAGTAGTAGTGGTCTTCTCACTTTAGAGGCTAAAAAAGGCTTTTTTCATGATTTTTTTTATAGGCTTATATCATAGATATTGATATAAATGTTGTTACACTTGATAAATACACTTTTGAAATACATTAAAAATTTTTGTAATGTATTTATGTAACCCAAACAAACTTTAACCCTTAATGGTCACACCGGGTGAAATATACCCCAGCCGTTTTCTGACCTGGAATACCCTCCAGAAAATTCGGGGAAATGGGACCTTCTCTTTGCATATTTAAAATCACTTTTTGAAAATAATCGGTATGGTCGTGAGGGAAAAAATTGAAAGTACAGTGCAGTATTTTTTTTAATTTTCAATAATTTATCACATTGCAAAATGATTAGGGCGAATTTCACCCACAACGACTTCTACGTAATTTTTTCGAGGGTTAAAGGCGTTTTTCTCGAAACAACG
Source organism: Ophion slaviceki (assembly GCA_944452715.1). Classification (NCBI taxonomy): domain Eukaryota; kingdom Metazoa; phylum Arthropoda; class Insecta; order Hymenoptera; family Ichneumonidae; genus Ophion; species Ophion slaviceki. The sequence goes on from OX101783.1 coordinate 22,283,739, forward strand.
TTTTTCGACGGCTGTTGATAAAATCTTCGAAACTATTAAACCGATCCTTATCAAATGTCAATCACATTTCCCTTACAACTATAGCTATAGCGCATATCAAGGATTTTTTCAAATTTTGATATTTACTATTTTTTTTGCCAAAAACGGTGAAAAAACTTTTTTTTTGTTTTCTCGAAAAAATGCCCGCAATTTTGTTATTTTTGCATATATAAAAAATCGTATGATATGCGCTATAGCCATTTTCATACTGAATCTAAAACCGTCCGATTTTTTTGTTTCGGATGATCCATCTCCGAGATTTCATCAACAGCGTAGACGTACAATTTTTTTAGGAGATTTTAATTACCGTTTTCGGCTATAAATAGCGACTTAAATAAATTTTAAAAAATTCATGTATTTCGAAAGTGTATTTATTAAGTGTAACAACTGTTTTATCAATATCTATAATATAAACCTATCAGAAAAATTCATGAAAATAGCCTTTTTTAGCGTCTAAAGTAAGAAGACCCCTTGACATAGCTTCAAAACATACATCGTGAGCACAGCGAGCAAAATGAGTTGTAAGAACGTCTATATTAGGCACCGTATGCTTTTCGCATTTGCATTAAAAAAATAACACTGAGACTGCAAATCATGATGATAAGGATGTAATGAGGATCACATCCTTATGATTTACCAGGCATTGGGGGAAAGTGTTGTATCCATCAGTAGCACGAAGAAGTGGCTTCAAGGGTTCCGGAGTGGAAATTTCTACCTCGAGGATGGCGAGAGAGCAGGACGACCGAAAAAATTTGAAGGCGATGATTTGGAGCAGTTGCTGGACGAAGATCCTTGCCAAACGCAATCGGAGCTTGCTCGGATTGCTGCTGAAAAAGCTCGGCAAGATTCAAAAGGAGGACCGCTGTGTTCTGCACCTGTTTTCGAAAAGCCACAAAACGAGACGATGCGACACAGCTTTGTCTTTGTTGTATGACTTCAAAAGCAAAGACTTTGTGCACAAAATAGTGACTGGCGATGAGAAGAGGGTATGACGATCCAAAAAAAACGTGAATCATGGGTTAAGCCGGCTGAACCATGCAGATCGATCGCTGAACCCAATATTCATGATAAGAAACTGCCTCTGTGCATATGACGGGATTTCACGGGTGTTCTGTACTTTGAGTTGCTCCAACTTGGTAAGACCATCACTGCTGAGCGCTATGAACACCAACTGCAGTTGGTGTTCCAACTTTAAGGTGTTAGTCTCGCCACAGTCACGCTGAAAAGTTTATTCTCCGCTCAATCCATAAAAGCTTCGAAATATTGCGAAATATCTTTATAATGGAGGTTGCACATCTTATCAGGATGTGAAAACTTGCAATGTAATGAAGAAAACCGGTAATACAATGTTTAGAGTTCCAAAAATAACAACGTTCCCTCTATCACCTAACCCTCACTTTTATATCAGACTATCCATTCCGGCTACTTACACGCAGACACTCTGCGTATACGGATATTTACACACTACTGTAAGCTAGCGAGCGCAGAGATCGTGGCAACGTCGCAAGCCCAGCGAATCATTGTCGTGATGTTTAGTATAAACGGAAATGCAAAATTTGAGCTGTGGCCGGAATAATGGAACAGGTGCAACGTAAAGGCAAATTTGCCAAACGAAAAACGTTCGCCAAAAATGGAAAAGCGGTGGAAATGATGGCCCGTGCAAAAAGAGAAAACGAAAAGAAGAACCATGTAGAGGTTGTGAACAACGGAAATTCGGGACATCGTATCGTGAATCGTGAATTTATGAATTTCACTTTGATGAATTGATGATAAAAGTTTATTTTATTGTTTCAACGAATTTATTTTATTTCATTCATTTACTAATTTTGACCTAGCAATATATATAGTAATATTAGGAGTACAACTTTGCAGTGACCGTTTTACTTAGAGAGCCACTGCGGCCGAAGTAGTGGCCCTAGCTCAATAAAAAAAGTGGCATTTTAAACTAGAGGCTCTGCCAATGTAAACAATTTAAAAAAGCTAACGGATACGTGTATGCATTATAAAGTTATAGGCACTCAAACATGGCAACCTACGAACCGAATTCTCAGCATTTGCGGGAGGTTATGATTTACTTCTTCAACATCAAGAAATCTGCGGCTGAGGCCCACCGTTTGCTTGTAGATGCTTACGGGGAGGATTCTATACGCCGAAAATCATGGGGACTGCCTGGTCATATTCCGTCATCGACGCCCAAACCGAATATTCACGGATCCAAAGTGATGCTGTGTATCTGGTGGGATCAGCTGGGCGTTGTGTACTATGAGCTGCTCAAACCATCCGAAACCATCACAGGGGAACTCTACCGACGTCAGTTGATGCGCTTGAGTAAGGCACTCAAAGAGAAACGGCCACAATTCAACAAAAGACATGACAAGGTGATACTGCAGCATGACAATGCCCGACCCCATGTTGCAAATGTCGTGAAAAAGTACTTGGAAACGCTGAAATGGGAGGTTTTATCCCACCCGCCGTACTCTCCAGACATTGCCCCTTCCGACTATCACTTGTTCCGGTCAATGGCACACGATTTGGCTGACCAGCACTTCGGTACTTACGAAGAAGTAAAAAATTGGGTCGATTCCTGGATTGCCTCCAAGGACCAAGACTTTTATCGACGCGGGATTCGAATGCTACCTGAAAGATGGGCCGAGGTCGTAGCTAGCGACGGGCAGTACTTTGATTAAAAAATATGTAGCCACTTTTTTATAATAAAGCCTTAAACTTTTGAAAAAAACGGTCACTGCAAAGTTGTACTCCTTATATAAAAAAGTAAATATCAAAAATATGCCGCGTCTCTAGATACATTTTCTACCGACGAACGCGCCGAACGCTTGCAGCGCTGCCAGATCATCGACTCCAGTCTGCTCAAGTCGCCTCGTGGCGCTGGCGTCGCTAGACATTGCTTAATTCAAATCGCTATATCTCTGAAACTAGGCGGTCAAAATTTATGATTTTTTTTACCCACTTCGTCATATGTTCCTCTGTAATTGAAATTTTTTAAAGAAAAATCTGTCGAAAAGTTTCGACGTTATTGGATGAAATGTAAAATTATCCACTGTCCCCATAAGAACACGTGTAAAACCGTGCAATCTTTTATTACCAATATCTCGAACACAGAACGGTGAATCCTTTTGGAATTTTGCGGGTAATCACTTGATAGTATTTTGAATGTGTCCTCAAAATAAATAAAAAATCTATAGAAAAACGCCTCGGTGAGTAACGAAATTGAAGAAAGTTTAAGTAACGAAATTGAGCGCAAGCGGCCTCACTCAGGCAAAGGACCCAGGCTGGGCATATTGCTGCATGATAATGCCAGACCACACACAGCAAAAAGAATCAGAGATACTTTAGATTCGTTGACGAAGCTTGTAATTTCGGAACATTAAAATTAGGAATTTTAACCGTCGGCGCATTCAAAGTTCGGAATTTCAACCCGGCCACCGTGTCAAGATCATGCCAGCGAAAGTCTACACAGTTGACTATAAATCATGTAGAACGTATAAAATTGTCTAGACAAATTTCAAAATTGCCGCAAAATCACTGCTTAATAAAAAAAAATTCTTGAAATAATTAGTCGATTTATTGAAAATGTTGAAACTTTCAGAACTTCCATAGCCGAATTATTTTGACGCTGTTCAGATTTTCGGAGTCTTCGTCTTTGGGGTAAAATTGTTTCAGAGTTTCAAGCGTTCTGATCATTCAAAGTTTGGAATTTCAACTCGGTCCCATCTTGAATTTCGGAACATCAAAAATCGGAATTTTAAACCGTCGGAGCATTCAAAGTTCGGAATTCCAACCCGGCTCCGTGTAACTTTGTTTATAATTAAGATTATTTCAATCTATATAAAACGTGTGTGTTCTTCATTTCTTGTTTAATAAACCATAAAAACACCCGAAGTGTCCTACGTCTGATGGTTTTCGAGAGAAAAAAATTCAAAGAATGACTGCGTCTCTCTGTCTTCACACTAGACGAGGGCCTTAAGGGGTCTTCTCACTTAAGGCGTTACCCCCACTTGTAGCGCAAAAAAAGGCCTTTTTCATGAATTTTTTAAAAGAAAACTACAAAACTTTTTTAATCGATCAATATACCATCTTAAAGAACACATTTTGAAGAACTTTCAGTAATTATTCTATTGAAAAATATTACATTGTTTAGTGGCAAATGGCCGTCAATGAAATAATGTTTTTGTATACACGGTTTGCGGTGACCAACATTGCGGCGAAGTGGATCATCTGAAAAAAAAAATGCGGATGGATTTAGTCAAATATAAGTATAAACTAGTCTTTAATCGAAGGATTTTAAAAAATATTCATTTTTCACAAAATGGCGGACAGTCAAAGTTAATGGTTCGATTTTAACGAAAAAACGGCCGTTTTTTGGCTATAAAACGGCCATTTTTTTTTTCGAAAAAAAAAATCGAACGATTAAAGACTACATTTTTATGTATTAAATAAGCCTGCAAAATTTCAAGAAGATCGGTTCATTAGTATTCGAGTAATCTTGATCACCGACTTCAGAAATGCCATTTTGAGAAAAACGCGTTTAAAGTTTCAATTTCAGTTTACACGAAGAAAATATTTTTTTTTGTAAACTTACATAGGGTCATCTATTCCGGGCATCAAAAAAAAAACTGCACTTCAAAATGCACTTCAAAAAAATCCAATAAAAAAAATCGATTTTTTCAAAATCGCAAGTGGGGGGTTACCCCTTAAGGCGCTAAAAAAGGCTATTTTCATGAATTTTCTGATAGGTTTATATCATAGATATTGATATAAATGTTGTTACACTTAATAAATACACCTCCGAAATACATTTTAAAAAAGTTTTTTTTATGTATTTATGTAACCCAAACAAACTTCAAACGCGTTTTTCTCGAAACATCGTTTTTCGACGGCTTGTTAATAAAATCTTCGAAACTACTGAACCAATCCCTATGAAATTTTATCCGCATATTTTTTACAACTATAGCTATAGCGAATATAAAAGAATTTCTTTAAATTTTCATATTAACTTTTTTTTGCCAAAAACTGTGAAAAAACCACGTTTTCTTTTGTTTTTGCGAAACAAATTTGCGTATAGTATAAATGTTTGCATATACCCGCTATTTTGTTATTTTTGCATATATAAAAAATCGTATGATATTCGCTATAACCATTAACATACTGAATCCAAAACCGTTTGATTTTTTCGTTTCGGATGATCTATCTGCGAGATTTCATCAACAGCGCAGACCGACAATTTTTTTAGGACATTTTTTCAACTACCATTCTCGTCTATAAATAGTGAATTAAATAAATATTTTTTTTAAATGGATTTCGACAGTGTATTTACTAAGTGTAACAACTTTTACATCAATATCTATAATATAAACCTATCAACAAAATTCATGAAAATAGCCTTTTTTAAGGGGTTACCCCCACTTGCGATTTTGAAAAAATCGATTTTTTTATTGCATTTTTTTGCAAGCGGCATCGTCGGCGGAAGAACTTCTGTATGGGCCCGGAATAGATGACTCTATGTAAGTTTACAAAAAAAATATTTTCTTCGTGTAAACTGAAATTGAAACTTTAATCGCGTTTTTCTCAAAATGGCATTTCTGAAGTCGGTGACCAAGATTACTCGAACACTAATGAACCGATCTTCTTGAAATTTTGCAGGCTTATTTAATACATAAAAATGTAGTCTTTAATCGTTCGATTTTTTTTTTCGAAAAAATGGCCGTTTTATAGCCAAAAAACGGCCGTTTTTTTCGTTAAAATCGAACCATTAACTTTGACTGTCCGCCATTTTGTGAAAAATGAATATTTTTTAAAATCCTTCGATTAAAGACTAGTTTATACTTATATTTGACTAAATCCATCCGCATTTTTTTTCAGATGATCCACTTCGCCGCAATGTTGGTCACCGCAAACCGTGTATATAAAAACATTATTTTATTGACGGCCATTTGCCACTAAACAATGTAATATTTTTCAATAAAAAAATTACTGAAAGTTCTTCAAGATGTGTTCTTTAAGATGGTATATTGATCGATTAAAAAAGTTTTGTAGTTTTCTTTTAAAAAAATCATGAAAAAGGCCTTTTTTTGCGCTACAAGTGGGGGTAACGCCTTGACGTCTAAAGTGAGAAGACCCCTTAAAATGTACCTTGGTTTCAAGTAAGTAAACCATTATTTTCGTGAAAAAAAGGCGAGAACTTATTTATACGCGTAGTACATAAATAGTGAGAGCGAGGAGAGAAGAAGAAGAGCCAAATAGACAGAGATAAACAGAGCAAGAGAGAGAGGGGGGGAGGAAGGATCAAAAGTTACGAGCGATATATGCAAATATCCGTTGACCTATAGAGATATATAATTCTGCAATCCTTGTTATATCAGTCTATACCGTTATTTGAGTTGTGCATTTGAGCGAACACTTGGCTGCAGCATACGTATAGTATATATATTTATATACACACCCCGACACCCATATATAGACATATATATGAAGGTTGTATTGATCTATAGGTGGAGCGGCTGCACAGAGGTATTGTGAAACACCATAATGCAACGGAGTATGATGAAAGAGGAAGCCGCTCCCGCAGCCCTGGCTCGAGTCATCCCGGCCAAAACGATGACGCAAGATGACCTGGACCGCTTAATGAATTGGCTTATCGGAATTATATACGAATCGCCAATAATCAATTATACCTCTACTAAAAGCGTAGCCACGATGCCAGGCAGATTAGCCTCTAACAGTATCTCTCGCTTCTACTCTATCGTCGATTAGTACAATGTGTATTATGTTACGTGTATCGGGGATTCCATGCAGCCACGTACAGCCTCGGGACGCATCCGCGCTCACATGTGCTCATGTACGCCACATTTTTTTATCCCCTCACGTTGGTATTAATATTCTCATCCTCGAATCTGGACTAGCGGATTCAGCAATTTATAATATCAGGCTTAGGCTCGAATCATGTGTGGACCCGATATTCTTTTTCTTGTCTTTTTTTTACTTGTTGATGTTCTCATGCCCGAGGCCGGACTGGTGGATAGAGCAATTTATAATATCAGGTTTAAGCTCGAATCATTATTTACACCGTACCAATATTGTGAAGTTGGTTTGTGTACTCGTTTATTTTTTTTTTCAACTGGAGAAAGCTGCTTGTGTTAGATTACGATGCTAGGACGATGGCTATCATTTTTGAAAATTTGGTTTGGATGTATCAGCGGAGTTGGCGTGAGAATAGATGAATTTTCTTTTTCTTTTGTATTTTTGGTATGGGGAAATGTAATAAAAGTTTCCAGTTATTTTATTATACACTTTGTGGTAGTTGGATCCGTCATGTCGAATCAGAGATTATGTGGATTTCATTTTGGAAGGACTGTGGCGAGAGGTACCCTTTGATAATTGTGAAAACGTTCTTCTATAAATAATCAATGTAGAACAGGCTGATTGGTCTATCTCAATTGTTTATTTTTTTTTTTGGTCATGTGATCGTGAGTATCACTGTCGTATACACCTCTATGTCCATAAGTGAATATCCATAAGTCGAATATCCACAAGTTCGAATATCCATAAGTACGAATATCCATAAGTACGAATATCCATGAGTATGAATATCCATAAGTATGAATACCCATAAGTCGAATATCCATAAGTGAGTATAGAGTAGGAATGAGTGCCAGAAATGGCGGGAGGCAGAGATAAATGAGTTTGTTTAGGTTTGTTTGAGTTTCTGTGGGTTCCCTCTATACTCACTTTTCCTCTACCTCCCGCCATTTCTGGCACTTATTATATACTACTCTATATACTACTCTATACTCACTTATGGATATTCAGCTTATGGATATTCACTTACGTATATTCGACTTATCGATATTCTACCCCAATCGTGAGCATGCATTGAACTGTGTAAAATAAAACAGGTTTTTTTTTAAATATGTTGAAAACGTGTTTTTTCAAAGTACATATTGTGGAAAACGTGTATTTTTCGAAAACGTAGAATACGTTCTTTAAATACATCTAAAAACGTGTATTTTTCTAATATATAGAAAACACGTTTTTTAAAGGGAAAACGTGTCTATTTTTAATATAATACATACAAAACGTGTCTAGAGCATCGATGTCAAATCTTTTTCTTCGTGATACGATCATGAGTACTCATTGGACTATGTAAGAGATGTGTATTTTTTAATAATCTAGAAAACGTGTATTAAAAGAAAATGAAAAACGTGTTCAATTTTTCTACAATCCATAGAAAGCGTATTTTTCATAATAATATTAGGACATAATCAGCAATACGATATGACTTTCAATTCTATTGCCAACATACACATGAACCAAAATTTCTAATTATAGGCACACGCCGTGCTTCGTTCGTACTTTGAAATGTTGATGCTCCGTTGATTTTTTTCACTTCGAAGTTGTCACAAAGTATTATACATTTTATCCGAGGCCGCACATACCATTAAAAAATGTAGCAATTAAACAAACCATTTAAACAAATAATACAATTAGTCAATTCAGGTAAAAAAAAATTAAACGTTGACAGCAAAAACTACCGCAAAAGCCCACTTTGTGGTTGAACGTCCCCGAAATATATTTTACCCTTACTCCAGACTGTATTGGAACAGTGAACGTAATTTTGAACAATTTCCTCATGCATCGAAATTTTGCAACAACCGAGGTGCTCATGAATCACGATGGGATAAAGACGGAGATCAGAAAAACTACTGAATATACCAATATTGTCTCGGTAGGTGAAACCCGCGTGATACGTATCGGGAGGATTAAAATTTCAATGACCAAGATGAAGTGAAACGCCCTCTATGTGAACAAAACATTTAAGCTCTCATTTGTGCGATACCAACACGCATACGCGCATGTCTATACGTATTTATATATAAATACATGTAGCGAAAAGCGCCTTGGTTCATGAATGGATTGGCAGCTTAATATTCGCATCCAAATATACCGGGTGAGTCACTGGAAATGAGACCCTCAAAAACTCCTCTAAATATTAATTTTCGATGAAAAATCGACCAAAAATTAAAAGTTCACAGGATCTAAATTTCGGCCAGCTTAGTTTTTGGTTAAGTGGAAGCCTTAAACTGATTTAAAGGTCAATACCACTTGTCAAAATGGGAACCCCTATTTGTAAAAATCTTTTTTATGTTTTTTTTTGTTAACGGAAGTCAATGACTTCTGCTCCAAAGATAAACTTGGTACAGAGGATCATTTATGAAACACGGGATCAGTTTGAAACGGGTAATGAACGCGGTATTTCAAGACGCAAATAACATTTTCTGTTAAGGGAACTGCATAAGCTTGAAATTAAAAAAAAACATTTCTTTATTGCACAGTCTTAAAGCTTGGCGTCCTAACTTCACTTCGCAACAAAGATTTTGTAAAAATTTAGTATTAAAAATTATGATGATTCTCGTGAAGGGTCACAATAATTCGTTGTTTTGCGTTTTCCTCGAAACTATGTTTTATAAAACGGTGTAAGTCGTTCCTCAAAAGATATTCTTCCGTTTTACTTCCAATTGGGACAGAGCATACTTTATCCCATTTTCTATCGTTTAACCGGATGACTTTCAGATATGTTTATCCATTTTTTAACAACAAATGATTAAAGTTATTTGTTTTTGTCGCAAACCCAACTTTTTTGCAGAGCTTCCCATTTTCGTAATTTCTAAAATTTCAAAAAAGTATCCAGCCACACAAAAGTTTTATTATTACACTAAAAGTACATTTTTTATTATTCATTCCAGATCACGAGAACAACAAACGATATCAATTGTTTTTTTTTGTCGCAAACCTCACTTTTTTGCACAGTTTGCCGTTTTCGTAATATCCATAATTTCAAAAAATTATCCAGTCACACAAAAGTTTTATTATACTAAAAGTACACTTTTTATTTTTCGTCACCCTGGTCCCCAGGACTACTTACACCCATGCAGCAACAGCGGCCCTTTGTTTAAATAATAACCGCCCTGTTTATCAATATTTAAGGATTTAAAAAAACTCAAGTTTGGCAACACTACATATCAATTGTATGTAATATCTCGACCTGGTCGTCCCAATGCTCTCGTTAGAAAACAAAATTAAAATCAGCCTGCTTTTTAAGGGGTATGCAAAACCTTGAAGTTAAAAAACCAGATCGATTTTCAATATTTTTTTTCTTCTCATGTTCTCGGACGATAAAGTCGATCTTTCGCACTCAGATAGTACATAGTCTTGACATGTCGCCATTTTTCTTTTATTGCAAAATATATATAAACAACGTAATCATTGTCATTTCATCTCGGGCACAATTATTTTTCGTACCTTCAATCTGCGATTCCTGCACCGTATAACAATCAACCAGCCTGGTTGGCCAAAGTCATATGACTGCCCTCAGAAACCATACAATGCAGCGCTAAAGCCGTAACGCAACAAGACGTTCTGACCTGCTCCACTAAAATCGTCATAACTCGGTCAATTTTGTAATTTTCAGAAAATCCATGAACCAAATCAAAGTTAAGGCAACTATTTACAAGTGGGGGCTCCAGCAGGAAAAGGGGTTTAGACATTTTGTACCGAGTCGATGTATTTCAGGGCACTTTGTTCATAATATTTAAGTCGGGGGAAGACAATTTCAAGCCCCAAACGCTTTTTTTTTACTTTTTTAAAGGTATGGAGGAAACGGGTTTGGTGACATCAAGTGGATCAAATCACATGGGCTTGGGTTTGTTTGGGTTTGTTTGGGTACAAGTCAAATTAGAGTAAGCATACAGAAAACGTATTTCACAAATCGAATACTTTCCGGAAATATATTTTTTTTCTTAATAAAATACCCCTCCCCCATAAAAAAAACATATTTTCATACTGCAGAATAGCCCCGAACAGGGGAAAACATTTTTGGAGCCAATTATGGCTGGAGGCCTACTTGTAAATATTTACCAAAGTTAAGACTCTACGCAATAAGATAAGGAAATAAACCAAAAATCGCTTTTTTTAAATTCCAAGGTTATGCATAACTCTTAACCCCATAACATTTTCCGTTACCGTATATGAGCGATACCCTGACCCTTGGCAACGTCCTGTTTTCGAGTGTCTAGTTTCTAGTGGCTCACCCTGTAAATATATGTATTAATCACTTGGCACTGCCGCGCCCCATGTCACACTACCTCTCCGTCAATTATACATATATATATATATATATATATATATATATATATAAGAACGATAGAGAAAGAGGGAGCAGTAGAGAGATTTGCGCCTCTCGCCCTGACAATGTCCTCTCGAACCTCATCGCGTCAAGTCACACACGTCGAGCGATGCTCGCACCACACACTCCCACATACGCATAATGCGAACGTGTTAATACGCACATGTACGCCTCCCGAGAGAACCGTGTGAAACGGAGAGCCGCTTCGTCACGTCATTAATATCGGTATTAGCATTAGCATTAACGCGCTCGTTGTTCCGAATGTGCCGGATCGTCGAAGCGATGACGTCGGGAATCCCTATACTCCGGATGAGCCCCTCGCCCCCCCCCCCTCCCTACATGTAAATACGGCCTATACGTGTACATACTTATGCGCATCAGGCTGATATGGTCGCGAAAGCGCGTTGGCGAGCTTGCAAAGGCCCCGAGATATCATCAATTCCCGCGATAGCATCCCAGTGTATCAGCATTCGCAGCATCGAAACGCAGACACACGCACGGAGCTGCTAAACGCGAAAAAGGCGTGATGGACGTGCACCCCATATAGCGGCGGATCACAGAAACGTCGGGTCCGTCTGTGGGTTTCTGTAGACCATATACGATTGGACTCGGTTGCGTAAATTTGCTTTGTATCAGTCATCGAAATATCCACCCGCGTTGCAGCGGACCAGAATGTCGATCGAATCGTTTTTGCATCGCGCGGTCATCCCGAATAGCAAGGCTTGCACCACAGTGGATTCCAACAATGCAGTGGAGATTCTTGGACCGTTGTTCTGTGGCGGAGCCATTGGTGGTTGAATTGCGGTAGATGAGCAGAACTCGTAGGAGAAAGGGAGAGAGGGAGAGATTGGAACTCGTTCCCTGTCCTCATTTGGATGTTTGTTTATTTCTTAAATGCTAATGATTGAAGCTGTTTTTTTGTTGAAAAAAGTAGAACGTTTTTCTACAGCTTGCCATTTTCGTGATGTACGACATTTCAAAATAGTATCCGGTTATACAAAAGGTCTATTAGACTAAAAAGCTCATTTTTCATTTCAGCTGCGTTGCCAAAACCAACGCCACCGATTGACCATGCAGCAACGGTGGGATTGTCGAAATGATAATAACGTCATTGTTTATCAATGTTTTTCAATGAAAAAAGGCCTTAAACTTGGCAAGACTATGTATCAGTTATCTCTAAAACCCTGAGTTCGTCATTCCAATACTCTAATCAGATAAAATATTGAAAATCGACCTGTTTTTTAGGTTCCAGGCTTATGCAGACTCGGTAATGACCAAACAGATTTCCCTGCTCATCCAGATTGGACGGAGATCGAATTGGCCTATCACAAAAAAGGTACCGAACGAGAAAAACCTCTTGTTGAATTTTTAGATCATATTTGACGACCCGTGTACGGCCTTTCATTTCATTCAGGATTTAAGCGATAACACCCGATCACGTATACCTCAGAGAGATCTGCCAACAAGTCAGCTGCTCCAAAAGCTCGACAGCGTTACATTCTATGGTACCCCGATGGTATCAAAATCGCAAAATCGATTGACAAAGCAGTTGAGATAAAAAACAGTAGCCGCCAGCCTCGAGCTAGTTGCATTGATGTCAGTAATTATGATGACACTAATTGCAATCATTAGACATGACTTGGTCATGCGTACGGAGTTGCAATTCATCCGTGGTATTGGGCCCAATTTCTATAAGATCCCGCGGAATAGGGCAGCATCCAATCTACTTCTATTCATCTATCTGCTAATTTAAAAAACACTATTTGCGTGTGTTCGTATTCATGGAAAAGCGATGCGCCTTCTCATTCGTGGGTGATATCGCCAGTTATGGGCCGATTCAGTGACATGACTCTGGCAATATCATGCATTCTCTACCATAGAACGTAATCATCAATCTGGTCTTTCAAATCATGTTCGTGCATCATTTGGAATTAGAATATCATCGTTCGTACATCATTTGGGAGACCAATTCGTACTCGTACATACTAATCACAGTCGTATTGGGAAGATACAGAAAAAAGGAATTCGCTGCCACACGAGCTGAGGGTGAGTGCCATTGCAAAACGCCTAAATATTACCATTGCTATGTTTGTAAGGCATAGAGAAAAAACATTTTTCGTGGCGTTTTGTAATTGGGGATGAAAAATGAATTTAATTCGACAAGCTTAAACCCCGAACATCGTGGATCGATCCTAGCCAGCCATGAACATCAACACCAAAACGGAATGTCCATGGTCCCAAAGCAATGCTGTGTATCTGACGGGATTTGGCTCGGATATGGCTTTATGAACTCTCGAACCCATGAAAACTGTCACTGCCAAAGGTTATCAACAGCAGCTGGAGCGTTTGAACGGTAATAGAAAGAAAGTAATCAGCAGTATCAAATTGCCGAAAGGTGATCCTGCTGGACGACAACGCTCGGCCCCACATTGCATTGGCGTTGACAAAAACACTGATGTAACTGGGATTGAAGGTCCTCCCGCATCCAACGCATTCTCCAGACCTTGCTCCAAGTGATTATTACATGTGCCTGTCAATGCAACACGCTTCAGAAGGTACACACTTCCGTAATTACGAGCAAGTCCAACAATGACTAATCAAATGGATGGCGTCAAAATACAGGGCATTCTTTCGTTCCAGGGATTCAATTGCTGCCAAGAGAAAGTAGCAACATCCGAAAATACTTTGATTTATGTAATCCAACGAGTTTTCACAAAATGGGTACTTAAAAACTGAGAAAAAGCGGATTTCGATGCAACCCCCTGATGATAAGTCTTTTTTTTCTGTTTCAAAGGTATTTTTCGTTCTTATTAGTTACGTATTTATGTTTAGTTTTCTTGCCTCTAGGGTCTCTATACTATTACGGGGTAGAAAGTATGTCGTACATGAGTGTATGCATTATGTCCTTGCTGTCTTTCGACTTTCGTATGTCTGTGTTTGTTTTTCAACATCATTTTTCCTCAATTCTAGTGAGGTTGGGTGATTGGATGAAAATTTACAATGAAATGAGGTTTATTATGGGGTGAGTTTTATTGATCGTGTTGAGGTATTGGGCAAAGGATATTATTTTTTGCCGCTGGATTATCGTAAGGAAGTTGGTCGTCTGGTGTCAGTTCTTTTAGGTAAGGCCACGCGTAGTTGTGGAGCTTTTCTATCCGAAGGCGTACGAGGAACGGTTCTTCATGAGTCATCTGCCAGAGATCTTCTGTTGGGAAGGATATTGGCAGCCCAACAGCCTGTTTTAATGTTTTTTATTAGAGATCTCCATTTTTTAAGAGCCGTTTTGTTATACAATGGTAAAAGACATTCCCTTCCATACTTCATTGGCGGGAAAACGCACGCACGGAGCACACGCTATTTGACGTATGCATCGATTTCAGAATATCTCCCTATGATGCCTTGAAGACGTTGATGACATATTTTGAGATTGCAAGTCTTTTGGAGGATTGCGGTGTTAAGTGTAGCGTTCTCAAGATGGTAATTTCGACTAATTACAAGCCTGGGTTATGACTTTCCGCAAGTGCGTCTGCTATTCGATTCTTCTTGAAGACAGTTGATGACGTATTTTGAGATTTTAAGTCTTTTGGGGGATTGGGGTGTTATTTGTAGCGTTCTCGAGATGGTAATTCCGACTAATGACAAGTCTGGGGTATGATTTTCCGCAAGTGCGTCTGCTATTCGAGTCTTCTGGATTCTGACAGCCGACGTTGGAAAACCGCAATTTCGGCCGATAAAGCGTTTCGTCCCAAGGTCAGCAACAGCTGCCGATTATGTATCCCAGCGTTTCTCACCGATCTCCGAAGTACTGTCACCATTGCTAGACTGCTCAGTCACCATTGGGAGTGCTGTCACCATTACTAGACTGATTACATATACTGCTGCGCCTAGCACATGTACCAGATTACATGTACATCTCGTCCTACCGTCAACCGTACCGCTAAACAAGGACCCCACATAGATAATTGTTTGTTTTTTGTTCCCCAATGATAGCGAGTATCGTGTACAGGAGCGCGGTATTGACCAGTGCCCCGATAGAGAATACGGAAAACGTTGAAAGCGAGGAAAAACAGCCGATGTGGAAAGGCGGAGGTTGAGGTAGAAAATTGTTGGTGCACTTGTGTTTGGCTGTTTGAGTCTGTCGCGAGTTTCTCCTGCTATTGGATACAAAGCGGATACCAATGTGTTTGTGCATGCCGGGCAAGCTCAACATCCGCATTTCTACCGGGGAAAACCGCCATTCTGCGCTTTGATACCGATGCACAATGTATCGTCGGTAGCAGAATGTATATGTTCCATTAATGTATATATACATGCAGACATGTATATAGATGCGTGCGCGCAAACGCGCGTGTACATGGGCTCCTACACATACTGAGTGTCCAATAGAGGTGTGCCCGTTGCAGTGGTAGACAACAGGGAGGTGGGTATTGTACGAAACTGTGCATATAGAACGACCATATTGTGTTCGTGTCAAGCTCTGCGCATTGTTTTCCAATATTTCGCGCACTAATTGGCCCGGAAATTGCTATTACCTGAAATTACAACCGAACAAACTGAACGATATAGAGGGCACTCTCGGCCCCGTTAGGTCTCTTGTATCTGGGAATATGTGCATACAGATGGCCATGTATATGTATGAGAAACGCTGCTCACTTTCTCCCTACGATTTACCGCTGGATCTCTGCGCATTTGGCATTTACTTTGCTCTGCGTTCTCTCTACTCTGCTCCTCTCCAGTCCCCAATCAGCAGGTTGTATAGCGATCTTTCTTGCATTTTTCGCATCAACGACTCGCCATTTGCCAACTGCCAACCATTTTTTTTCTATCTCTCTCTCTCTCTCTCTAGTTTTATCTTTCTTTTGCTCTTTCTCCAAGCCTCTAGGTAGATGCTTTCATGCATCGAACGTGTAGCAGCTCTTGACGGTATCCAACGACTCGTTTTAGCTGTTCTCATACCCATCGCATTCACCGATGTGCATCCTGCCTCATGGCTGCTACCGTATACCCGGGGCTCTATTATATCGCAATGGAAATATGGGAAAACGCGGAAAAATTACTGGGACAAACCCGACCGAACGTCAAAGCTCGCGCTACCACTAAAGAACGCGCGTTCATATACGCCCGCAGGTTTTTCCACTCTGACATGGTACATCTCTATATCACGCTGCTTTATTCTTTGGAAAACACACAAACGAGGAAATACGTTCGTTGCCGAAATTTGCCGGGTTGGTGCTAGTTGTATTGTGGTTTTTTGGACGACCCGATGTTTGGAGCGAGTGCGAAGTGAGTGGGCAGATTTCTACTCGTTTTTACGCCTGTTTCAATATTGAGGCAGTGCCGAACGTGTGCGGGTATTTCGTACGAGCCCGAAGCTTTGAACGGACCACAGAAGATTGGACATTTTAAAAAGTCAAGTTGCGGCGAGCTTTCGATATTTTTTTTCTAAATATTTCACAAGTTGGCGATCTTGACGCATGACACGTGGTGAGGCGCAGCATCGACTCCACTCCTGAATATCTAGTGCCGTTTATAGGGTTAGGCCACTCTAGAGTTTTCGAAAAATCGATATTTTTTTAATGGTCCCCTAGGACGTCAAAAATAATGTCCCATAAGATTATGACCGGGAAAAATCTCTAAGTACTCGGTTTTCGAATTTTAATACAAGGCCGCCTTGTCCGCAGCGAGCTCCTTTTGAACTTCAACCGCGTTTATCTCAAAAATGCATTTTTTAAGTTGGCCGGAAACATAACTCAGACAATTTTCAACCCATTCACTCGAAATGTTAAACATATATTGAAAAATACATTGTCTATGGAAGTACGTAGGATTGTCTTTATATTGCATAGTTCATTTGTTATTAAAAATTATCTGAAGATCTTTTAGGCAAATTTTTCACTTTCCATCTTAGAAATCCGCCATTTGACCAAAAATCAATATATCGAAAAAATCTTACGTAGTTCTATAGGTTATTATATAGGGGAGACCGGGGCAAAATGGTATAGCGGGGCAAAACGGTACCGGGGCAAAACGGCACTGGGGCATAATGGGATCGGGGCATAATGGGATAGGAAAAAATGAAGTTTCTTGGTGCTTGATTTGGGGCAAAATGGGATAGGGGCAAAATGGGACACACAAAAATGAAGTGTCGCAGCCCGCTGAATTTGGGGCAAAATGGGATGACAGGAAAATGCATGCTTCGGCTCTATGAAAGAGCTGTTGAAACATAATCTAATCTAAATGATGCTTGTGGTTCGTTTCAGTCCACATATACGCAGATAATACGGACTGACCGATATATTTGTCGACACATATCCGTCGATTTCATGGGGACCGGCGGTCCTAGTTTCATAAAACAATTTACGTAAAAATTGACAAGAGTTAGATTTTCATCAATGGCTTGAAAATCAGTATCAGTAACGTGCAGTTGGCAGAAAATAAATAAAAAAAAAACAAAGAAAGATAAAAACAAAAAAAAACCATAAATTGCACGCGTCAGATTATAAAAATTACTTGATTATTTAAATAATTAATAACGACAAAGAAATTGTACCAATCGAATAAGAAGGCTCAAATAACAATTTACGTCAAGTTTGGTACAGTTCTGACCGCAGAATCAAAAGTAATTGTTTAACAAACTTTAATAACGAATGGGCCCACTATTCATGTGCCCATGCTGACGATAACTTAATCGAGTCCGTTTGCGATAATTGTGCCGACAAAAATTAGCTTAGTTAAACAAGCAATACAAATTAAACATTGCCACCGTTAAATTATAGTATCGTAAGTAGAGTGTGACTCAAATATCGTGTAACATTCAATAAAACCTGTTTTCACTCATTTATTACCCCTCGTTTTTTACCCCTGCATTTCTTTCGTTTCTGCATCGAATTATTCCACTGTCCCATTTTGCCCCGATCCCGTTTTGCCCCAAGCGCCTCTTTCTGAGGAGCCTGATTTTCTCCGGCCCATTTTGCCCCAGTCCCGTT
Organism: Ophion slaviceki; assembly: GCA_944452715.1. Lineage (NCBI taxonomy): Eukaryota > Metazoa > Arthropoda > Insecta > Hymenoptera > Ichneumonidae > Ophion > Ophion slaviceki. The sequence goes on from OX101783.1 coordinate 22,301,964, forward strand.
TTGCCCCAATGACGTATTTTCCAGCAGTGTTGATTTTCACTATTCCATTTTGCCCCAAACCCGTTTTGCCCCGGTCCCATTTTGCCCCGGTCCCATTATGCCCCGCTATACCATTTTGCCCCGGTCTCCCCTATAATCGAAAAAATTCATTGGCTCAATATAATTAAAAAATTACAGGAGCTGTTTGTCCGACCGTGGGCCCTGGAAAAAAGGAGACGTCATCGCAAAAACGCTGCACAGCCGCCATTTTGAAATTAATCGCTTCAAAAAAATTATTGAACACAGTCACTGATATTTATGATAAACACCTGTCTTTGTGATGTTGATGTATTTTGTAGTTTTTATGAAAAAAAAAATCCCCAAAAAGCCTATTTTTCCGGCCTCTAGAGTGGCCTAAGGCCTTAAGGGATAACACCACTCTAGAATTTTGAAAAAAATCGATTGTTCTTAAAATTGACCAGGAAGGAGGAGGAGGAAAAGAGTATCAATATAGATGGCCAAATGTACGGTGCAGCCATCGCGGATTAGAGGTAAAACGACATTTTCAAAGGTTGAAGTACTCATAAAACTTGAAACGCGTTTTTCTTGATATCACTTTTTTCAAACTGGGCGGAAACGCTGCTCTAAAGCCGTTCGATGAATTGCTTTGAAATTTTCACTGTAGCTTCACAATCACATTACCTCAAGAAGTACATAGCCGTTTTTTGATTGAATGTGAACTTTTATTTTATAAAAAAATTACTACAATTTTTTCTGCCGAAAAAATGAATTTTTTAAAAAACTTGTGCCATTTTCGCAAAAATTGATTTTAAAAAACCCCTATGTACTTCTCTAGCCAATGACATCTTGATTACGAAAAAGAATAATTTTTTCGTTCTACCTCGTATGCTTTCGGAGTTCCACGACCGCCCGTGGAGGTATCGAAAAAAATGCTTTCTCGAAGACTGGCTTTGTCGCCACCATTTTTATCAAAAAGGAATACATTTTTTTATTACATACTTCAATATGTTTCCAATAAACCCTGATAAAAGAAACCCCATGCCTTTTTCAATATTCTAAAAAAAAATTATCAAATTTAGGCCTTTTTGCTGACTCTGGAGTGGTGTTAACCCTTGAAGCAACACCCGGTGATGCGTTCCGGCAATTTTTTCTTGGTAAATATTTACAAGTGAGGCTCGAGCCCTAAGCGGCTTCAAACATTTTTTCACGTATTCAAGGCTATTTTGCAGTATGAAAATATGTTTTTTTTTATGATGGGCGAGGGGTATTTTATTTAAAAAAAAAATTTCATATACAAACCCAAACAAACTGACTTGTAAATATTTACCAAAAAAACAATAATGAACGATAATCATCATTTAATCACGCACCCACACACTTACGCGTACACCCAAAAAAGCACACGCGCGTGCATACCCAAACTCACACACACTCACACATACACCCAAACCCATGTCATTTGACCCACTTGATGTCACCAAACCCGTTTCCTCCACACGTTTAAAAAAGTTTAAAAAAGCGTTTGGGGGTTGAAATGAGGGTTGAAATTGTCTTCCCCCGACACAAATATTATAAACAAAGTGCCCTGAAATACATCGGCTCGGTACAAAATTTCTAAACCTCTTTTCTAGCTCGAGCCCCACTCGTAAATATTTACCGTTTTCTTTTCCAGGAGTTCTAATTTTACCGAAAGCTCAGCATCTTTTGCCCGTTCAGAACTTACACACGAGCTCGACGTACGCGTGAGTGTCACCTCGTCGAAACGGACATACGATTTTATCGCAAGCTCATTGGCTTTTGAACGTACAAGTTGATCGAGTGGTGAGGGCCATACGAAAAGCACACGTGAGAAACGTGCTCCCACATTTTTTTTACCAAAGCCGACTCTCTCTCTCTCTCTCTCTCTCTCTCTCTCTCTCTCTCTCTCTCTCTCTCTCTCTCTCTCTCTATCTCGTCCTCACTCTCGTTTTTGCCGTCTGGCTCGAAAAAAAAAAATGAACGAAGCGACGAATAAATTTCGTACATATGCCGGACAAAGCGCTCAAGCACAGTTGTAAAACGGCGATTTATTTACAATGCGAGCTAATTGATTTACTACTCGCGTGCGGCGTGACCGGCGGCTACGTGAGCTTTTTCTCATTCGAATATGTCTGACTCTCTCTCTCCCTCCTTCCCTCTCTCCTCCCGTGCTTGCATTCACTATTCTGCGACATGTCTTTGTCCGCTCTGTCTGTATTTCTGTTTCTCGCACTCCCTTGCTCTCTTTGTCTCTGGCGTTTTTATGCTCCTATCGCTTCTAGCTCACATACCCTGCAATATTCGATTTCTCCCTCACCCCCTCTCGACATACCTATCATCGTTCGCTCCTCCGCGCACTCCACCCCGTCCTACCAACATTCGCGTCATTCAGTCACGCGCATATATCGCTCGGGCGAAACCCTCACCAGGGATTAACCGAGCACCTCACGTAAAATAATAAAAGTGACGGGGCCCATCCGGCATACGGACACGTGTGCGTACATCATACGCGAAATGAAAACTCGTTATCGGAATGGGCGCCAGGTGGAAGAGGAGCAACGTCGGAATGATATTTTGCGGACTTGACGAATTGATCGTTTCGGGAGTCGTCCGAGCGGCGGAATTTCGCCGGCGTGCCTGTATATGTCGTCTATGCGCAGGGTGAAACGACAGCTATTAGCAGTAGAAACATTTTCTCACCCATCAGACTTGGAAGAAAACTTTTTCTAAAAAAGTTGGATGGTTCCAAGGTGTTCGTCGAATAGTCGCTGCCCGCCCGAGTCGAAATTTTCAGCCTATTTTAAAGGCCTTTGATCCTATGTCAGCCTCACTTGAGTCTGTTGACTGCTAGAAGTCCTACTATGGGCCGCAACATGCTCTTCCTTTGCTGCTTACCTCCTGCATAGGCCCTTATACTCCTACCTAACCTAGCTGAAGTCGTTGCAGCTCCTCTTTTCATTGCGTTTAGACCTATCGCGTATTTGGCTGTTTCGACGAAACGAGGGTGGGGATGGTCGCGTTCGAAAGAGCGGGTCTGATAGTTTTCAGTAACCGTCATGCGTTGGACTAGGTGGGACCGCGAGTTCGCCGTAGAGCGAAAGGCCATAGCCGGGTAAGTAGGGAAAAATTGCACCCGCATTTTCTCCAGCGAAATTAGAAGTATATTCTGAGGTACAAAAAAAACAAATTTTCTGAACATTTCATCCCCGTCAACGCAATGGTTTTTGAAAAATGATTTTTTTTTTTAATAAAAAAAAATCAAAATTCCGGAAACGCTTCAGTGGATCGATTCGATTTTTTTTTGGTACTTGTTACGATCAAACGTGTTACGAAATAAAATTATAGAACATCTTGCGAAAGATTAAGGTTTAAAAAAAATAATGTTCCTTGTTTTATTTTTTTTACTATAATCCACTTGGGGTACCGTTGAAATTTTTTTCATATAATCTTTGGGCACCTTATTAGATTATATAATTTTTTCAAAATGATCGGTTTGGTACGCCACAGTGAAAAAAAAGAAACAGACTTTATTGATATATTTTAGTTATATACCTATATAACTAAAATATATCAATAAAGTGTGTTTCTTTTTTTTTCACTGTGGCGTACCAAGCCGATCATTTAGTCACATATCAGACTTTATTGATATATTTTAGTTATATATCTATATTACTAAAATATTTAATTAAAGTGTGTTTCTTTTTTTTCACTGTGGCGTACCAAACCGATCATTTTGAAAAAATTATATAATCTAATAAGGTGCCCAAAGATTATATGAAAAAATGTTCGCTATTGTACCCCAAGTGGATTATAGTAAAAAATAATAAAACAAGGAACATTATTTTTTTTTCAAACCTTAATCTTTCGGGAGATGTTCTATAATTTTATTTCGTAACACGTTTGATTGGAACAAATACCAAAAAAAAATCAAATCGATCCACTGTACTGTTTCCGGAAAAAAATGTTTTTTTTTTATATTTAAAAAAAATCATTTTTCTAAAACCATTGCGTTGACGGGGATGAAATTTTCAGAATTTTTTTTTTATACCAGAATATACTCCAAATTTTGCTGGAAAAAATGCGGGGGCAATTTTTCCCTACTCACCCGGCTATGGCCTTTGTTCATTTTATATTGAATAAGAAGCTACTTTGCTGCCCTTATCTCCTACCACTGTGAGGATCTGGAGGAGGAAAGTAGGCTGAAAATTTCGACTCGGGCGGTTCATCCGGGTGGAGACGCTTCGGACATTTTAAGGTCACCTCAATTTTGAAAAGTGGAACCACTACTTTGTTCCGAAATTTCATCAAGGAACTCGAAATAAGTTCGCACACCAAATTTCAAGATGATCGATCAAGATTTCGTATAAAAAGCCAACAAACAAGACATTTCAATTTTTTGGCCTAGAATCGATCGAAAACACAGTGCAACGCATTGATTGTGTTGTCCTATTAATCACGTCAGTCTGTATTAACGAACAGGCTCTAATTATTATTCCGTGCATAACTTGCGCAGCAGTCGGCACCATTGAAACTATTGAAACCTCAATTAGAGCCGGCTCGTTAATAAAGACCGACGTGATTAATAAGACAGTACAATCGATGCGAATCGAATTGCAAGCGCGCGTAAATAGAAAAATGCAATTGCAAGCGTGCGAAAATAGAAAAATGCCATTTTTTCCTCTCTTGAACTTTTACCCCAAACCCCTTAGTTCTCGAGTTACGGTAATTAAACCATCTGATTTTTTACAGAAAATAGACGAAAAAAAAAAATCTGAAAAAATTCTCGCGAACTCAACGAAAACCGATTCAACTTTTTACTATCGTAAGGTTTTCCTTGAATCCTTGTCGTTTTCGCGTTACACGTTATTTTTCAAATGGTCGCTTTAAAAAAAAACAAAATATCTTTCGAAAAAAAAATCGTCCGAAGCTTTAAAAAAAAATTGAAGCTTGAACTTTCTCCTTTATGATTCCGATCAAAGAAATGCATGAAAAAAAAATTGTCTGTAAACGGGGTCCACCAGAAAAGGAACAAAAAAGGCGAACAATGGTCGTTTTCGAATAAAGGTACGTAGTCGTGGAAAAAATATTAAAAAATTTAAAAAAAAACAGAATAAAGCTGAATTCCTCCCCTTTAAAATGCCGTTTATTAAATTCATTTATGTCAACTATCGGCAAAATGGCATAAAAAATCGTTCTGGAACTTTTTTGAATTTTTGTCCGGTGACTTTTCGCCGGTAGTGTACACACACACATACGTACATATAATGTTCTTTCACCATATACATACATGTCAGAAAACGTCGTTTTGAAGACTCGAGAAGCATCTTAATGGTGGCCTATTGTCTCCATTCTCTACTTTATGTAAATTCATCAGCATTGTGAATGTCTTCAGAATCACCCTCAGCTGAACGTAAGCACATTCATGTGTGGGTAATTTCAAGAACCGTCCTCAAAACAGCCAGATGTGCTGATAGCCAGAATTACATAGACATAGGGGCTTCAAAATATCCTCTTCCATATATATATATATATATTGGCTGACGTCCGAACGATACTCGCGTGTTTCCAATCGATAACGCTTCGCTACACGATTTCGTCGTAAAAATAATAATCTCAAACCGAATACTTCACTATGGAGCCGGAGTCTGGCGGCCTCACGAGGAACAAGTGAAAACAAAATTTATGGGATCGCCGACATAATTCACTCGCACTTCGGACGCGCTTGTCCCGTTGTTGCACACACGCACAATCGTGCGTGTGTGCAACTAATCTAACTCGACCGTTGAGCGTTCGCGACATAAATTGTATTAACATTTTTCCATGCGTCTGTACCGCGCGTACCTGCTGACCATTCGCAAGGGAAATTGACAGGTCCCTGTTGGTCCTCGCGAATTTCATGTCGTGTTTGTCCCTTTTGTTATCGTGGAGCACGGACAGAAAGACACGAATCGAATACGGCGTAAAATAAAATTCGTCATTTTGTCTATCGTTGATTTTTTGCTATTAGCGATGGAAGGTTCGTACCAAGGGTATATTATCGGGTGTTTTCTTTCAAGACATTCAACAGGAAATTGCGGGTCTGCAAAATTGGCGTTGGTGTTCCAAGGTTTGACTTGAGTTTAAATTGATTTCAAAATATTGCGAAGTTTCATTTAAGTTGATATTAACCTGTAATAACTTCGAAGTTTGAGTTCAGTTAACACTAACTTGAAAATTGAGTCGAGTTGAGTTTTATTTTTAACTTAAGCTAAGTTAAGCTCAACTTAATGTTTAAGTCGAATTACGCATAGCTTAAGGCTATGTTTAAAATGAGATTAATGACAGTTTGGACTTTATTAATTTTAACTTGAGGCTTAAGTTAAAGTGAGCATAATTTGAGATTTAAGTTGAGTTAAGCGCATTTGAAAATATTGAGAACTTCATCCGATGTTTAGGGGTAATGCCTAGTTGTAAGAGTTGAAAAATCACATTTTTCAAACCCAATATATTTTGACAGTACATAATCTTATAAATGTTCCCCGGAAATTTCAAGGTGATCGGATCAAAATTGACGGGATTATAGGCTGCTATGTTGACGCTCGACGGGAAACTTGGAGCGTCGCTCGAAACTTTTAACGCTTTTTTTTCGACACGACGTTTTCGAAGTCGGTTGGCAAAATACTCAAAAACTACTGCATCGATCTGTCTGAAATTTTTAGGGCTTTATCTAAATGTAGAAATATAGCATTTGATCGAAGATTTTTTCTCCGATGTAAACGTTCCATTTGATGAACGAAAAATGCCCATTTTTTCGGGAAAATCAAGACTCACTTTGAACACGCGCCATTTTTTTTATGTTGCGGAAATTCCTTTCATTAATCATAGAACAAACGAATATACTAACGAAATCTGTTTGATTTTTCGATATTGGATAACCTGATTCATAAGGGCATGGCTCCCTGTAAAAGACGATTTCGAGTATTGCTTCCCGGACATCAACTATAAATTGATTGTAATTAAATGTTTTTTCCAAAAAAATTACACAGTGTTCTTCAGATGATGCTCTGTCAAAAACCTAATTTTTGTAAAAATGTATCATCACGACTGTCTATTTAACCGTCCGTGGTCATACTTCGGTACAATAACATAGTGGTCACCCTGGGTAAAATTCATCCGGCCAAGTTCCAAATGGTTGCTGTCTAAAAACTATCAGTCCGATCAGGATTGAAAAAGTACTAGAAATCACTTTGAACATTCTAGAACATTTGTGTCTAGTCGGTATGTCAAAATTCAAATGACGACATGTTTTTTTTTTATTTTGAATTGGTCAACTTGTCAAAAAATACACCTTTTCACTAAAAAAAATCCTGACTTTCTGAATTTTCGATATTTTCATTAAAAATTGGAACAGGATACTCGTCAGACATGGTACTTCTAGGGAAAAAATAGTGGCATAGTGGCACTTCAAACCCTCGCCTCCTGGAGGGCCGATCTTTAATTGAAACTAGGACCCATAGATATATAGACCCAAAGTTAGCTCTGGATAAAATTTACCCACGGTGGCCAAGGAGGGTTAAACATTCAAAAAAATGAGCTATTCATAGCCATATCCCATAATTCATGCCACCAAATCCATATTGTTGGTTCATCTGTCATCACGGAAGTGATCAATGACATAAAGAGAACAACCCGTTGGTCTGATCCATCGTGAAAATCAATTTTCGCCTCAAGGATATTTTTTCACCTTTTTGATCACTATACGATCGACATGAAAGGTTCCAGACTTTCAACCCATAACATTTTATCTTCACCCTCGTGAGAATGCAGTCTCAAAGGGATCGTAGAAGCCTTTTCCTTGCTAAAGGGAGAGGAGAAACGGTGCGAAGCCAAGAAACATGAAGAGGGGAAGGGAGAGAGAGAGAGAGAGAGAGAGAGAGAGAGAGAGAGAGAGAGAGCAACGGACCAGACAGACTGAAGGTTTCCTCACCGCACCGTGAGGCACGAAGTGCGGCTAGGATTTACCCGTCAAAGTCCCTAAGGTAAGGCGCCCTGGTGACGGTTATTTCTGGTCAACGAGCTCGCGAATTCCACGTCAGCGTGGATTCGAGCCACTATTCCGTAGCGTTTGCCCAGCCAAACTGTATAAACCCGAGCTAGCTACGATTTACAGGCGAGGATCAGTGTCCCTTACCTCTCTCACGTCGTCAGTTGTACCGTGTTAAACCCGATAGCAACAGCCCTATGTTGAATGTACCGCAGTGCTTTCCTAATCCTTACGTGTGCACTCGGTATCCTTCATCATGTATTTCCAACTCCAATACCTCGTTGCGTTTTGGCCAAAGAGCGAGCCATTGGGTTCCTACTGCGGGATCTTTCCTCGCACCGCTATCAACGCTGTCCCATCTTTCTCAGCTACCACCATTCACTCGGCCCTACATCCACGTGCACGCGGAGATCTTCGAGGTCCAGAGGTACACCTTCGGAGTTGCAGAGGCCCGGGCCGGCTACCAATCTACGAGCTATAACGAAGGCAGCTCATGGCCACCTCTTGCAACGACCCTCGAGGATTTCCAAGGAGCCATTGCGTCCCGCCCTGTCCTATTCATGGACATGATACCAATTAAGCCCAAAATTCCCAACGAAGGAGACCCGGAGAAGAACCCCCAGCAACTTGGCAGAGTACGTTGTCGAAAAGCCTCGCGACAGCATCCAAGAAGATTTAACAACCCCCAATGGCATGCGAGCTCCGGTTGGACACTCTTCCAGCTAATGCGCCTCTTTCAGCATGAAGCATGGATTTGCCGGCAACTGCGGCCACACTTGATGTCAGAATTTACGACGAATTTATCCATTCATGAGAGAGCGGCGAATGGGGAGACGGGAAGTTGTACGATATCTTCAAGGATTTGTCAAGTGCACGAAGAGCAAGAAAGAGAAAAGTTTAGCCGCCGTCAATACCGCGACCAAACGACCTTCATTGAACGATGCGATGGAGAACGATTTCTCACTCCGTCATTCCGTAGATGGAAACTTTCCGCTGATTTCTGTCCTGTCCAGCCAGACCTTTCGCAGGAGTTTCGTACCTTATTGCACACCGGAATGCACCTCCCGTACTTGTGCTCGACGTCGATTTCCGATCCTCCCCCCGCTCCCTCTCGCTCCATTGAAATCTCCGCTGAAACTCCCTTCGGGCTCCTTTCAGAAACAGCCCGGGCATGGATCGACGCTGATATTTCCGATCGAGGTGCGGGGGAGTATGCGGGAATTGCCTCCGAGGTAAACGCACCCACCGATATATCCATCGAAAAACGACTCGAGCCGACAAAAAAGGACTTGCCTCGTCGGTGCTCCTGCGTCTTCGGTTTGTTTGACTCGGATACACGATCATCTCGACTGTTTTCACATTCAATCTTCAACGATCAACGGTGTATCTGGAATACTCCCTAAAATGATTCGCCTACCTTTTCGCTGCATTTCTCCAGGCTCGTTTCTTTTCCGTCTACCTCGCGTTTATTTATTTAGTTTTTTTTTTCATGCTTTCCCACCCTGGAAACGCGCCGACGGAGAACTTTATGGAAAAATGAAAACGTCGATCGCAAGTTTCCATCACTCGCTGTATTTCAATTTACGAGAGATCGGTCGTCTCGCAGGCGAAGGGGGAAAAAAGAAAAAGGGACAAAAGAGGAAGAAGTGAGCGAGAGATAGAAACAAACTCGGCAGACATCAAGAGAGAGGGTGTATATCAAATGCCCTTTTTGTGTGTTCGGCGCACAGAGCACCAACCCCCCGCTTCGTGTATGGCGTGGTATGCGCGCTATTACCGTGTGGAAGAGCCGCGCGGGAAAAGGAAATAGAAGGATAAAAGATAAAGCTGAAAAGGGAAAATGGAGAGAAAAGTGGAGGTGGCGGTACACAGTGTGCAGTTCGCGAGCAGATACGCCTGCTGTGGGTCAGCGAAAGAATGGAACAGGGAGCATTGAGCTTTCAGTACTCTCGAGGCACGGAATGTGGCACAGAGTGTGCTGGTCCATCGCGTTTCCCTCCTTTTTTTCACCTTTTTTTTATCTATCTCCGCTAGGACCGTTTTTCCCATCGCAGAATGAAAATCAAAGCTTGACCGCGAAAGTACCCGATTCGGCGAGGGATTTTCGTTGCGGGGGTGCTTTGTCTGCGGCATTATAGATATATATTTCGGCGCAGCAGAGCAAATCTGCTATTTCACCTACAAAACCACGCCATTTGCAAGTTGAGAGACGGTTCGCTGTCTTTTGTTCAATACCCTGCCCTGCCGGTGTCTCGCTCAATGCTCTTCTCGCCTCACAGACAGATCGTATCGGAGTGCCAAAAATGCCGGTTCTTCACGAGCCAAAAGGGAATGCTTTGGTGGTGCGATGCAAAAAGTCGGGCCTTTTTCGGCCCCCTTAAATGCCAGGAACACTTATAATCTTGTCTTAAGTGCCTGTTCGTTCGTCAGACCACAGTGAATCAGTGGAACCTGGAAGTACCCCATAAACGGAGAGACGTTTGGAGAGTTTTCCATGAGTTGAACTGGGAGATTCCATCTCACCCGCCATATTCACGAGACATTGGCTCCCTCAAATTACTATTTGGTCCGATCTGAGGCATCGACCCATTGTGGAGAGCAGTTCAGTTCTGATGAAGATATCAACATTGGCTTGATGACTGGATCATTTTGAAACTACCAGACTTCTACCACGGTGGAATCCGTTCACTGCCTGAAAGATGGGCCTGAAAGATGGGCCTTTGAATAATGTGAGAATGACTTATTATGTTCCAAATCAGAGTCATTCTGTCCAAAAAAATTCGTAGTCATAATTGTACACCCAATGAGGTATCTGCGGGTAATGAGGCCTGTCGGCTAATAAGGCCTATGTAACGAAAATCGTAATTAAAATAACCGTTCTCGCTAAAAGCCACACTCACAGTTGCCTATTGCACGAAGATGTCGCTACAAGTTTTATCACAGTCTTCATCTTTATTTAGGCCTTAGGCCACTCCAGAGGTCGAAAAAAGGCTTTTTGGAGATTTTTTTGCAGAAAAACTACACACTAAATCGAGATTACAAAAAAGGGTGTTTATCATACATATCAGTGATTGTATACAATAATTTTTTTGAAGCGATTAATTTCAAAGTGGCGGCTGTGCAGCGTTTATCTCAAAACTGCATTTTTTGAGTTGGCCGGAAACATAACTCAGACAATTTCAACCGACTCACGTGAAATGTTGAATATATCTTGAAAAATACATTGTCTATGGAAGTACGTAGAATTTTTTTTATATTGCATAGTTCATTTGTTATTAACAATTATCTGACGATTTTGTAGGCAAATTTTTGGAAAGTGAAAAAAATAGTGAGCGATCGGAAGGAAGTTTGTTTTTTTTTCCCAAAAATTTTCGCAGTTTTTTGCTCACTATTTTTCTATTTTTCTTCTTGATTTTAGGTGAACTTATGCACAATATTGTACAAAGTAAAAGTATGTTTGATTTTTTTGCTTCAGACCACCTGTCTGGTACTTAGGACTTCCGCAAGCGAATGTCATTCCCCGCGCGCCGACATGCATGGCTCCTCCCACTCCCACCACCATGTTTTGTCAAACTTTAAAAAATATTTTGATGTTCAATAAAGACCGCTTAGTCAACATCCCAAATATCAACATTCTGTATTCAATACTTTTCGCATAAAAAAATTGTGAAAAATCGAACATTTTTTGGCCCAACAAGGCGAAACCTTCGCTTAAAAATGTTTAATTTTGTTTTTATTTATGGTACAAGTAACCATTTTTCTTGTATACTTTATAAAAATCGAACTTAAATAATGATTATGATTTTTAAATATTGATTAAATTGGATACTTTTCATTTTATCTCAAATATCTCTTATCTCATTTTATCTCAAACTCATCTTTCATTTTATCTCAATTATCCCTTAGCCTTATTACCCGCAGGTACCTTGCGGGTCGCACCGGGTTTTGTTTTCGAGTCCAACGGATTTCCAGGTCAACTCGACATTGAAAACCGACAATCACTAGTTCTAAGCCTCCACCCTTCAACCTCTTTTTTTTTAAACCGCCAGCCTATCATGACCTTGACATGCGGAAAAGCTAGCTTTTACATGTACCTTTTTAACGGTAGCTTTTTCTCATGTGAGGAAACAAATAATAATTTCAATTGAATAACGCGTTCAAACTGTTCGCCATTAATCGCCTACCATTTATTCCACACCATTCCCCCACGACCTTTCACCCCCTAAGTCGTCTCTCGTTTTCACGCGTTTCACCGTCCAGCTACTCGCCTCGTATCCGTAGGAAGGACAATAAAATATACTTACGTGCTTTTTTTTTGTTCCTTTCGGAAAGCGGTAACGGACTGAGAATTCTAGATTGGGAACAATGAGATTTGCAGTGGCGGGTAGTATAGCCGCGAATGTTATTATGGCGCGTATCCAAGCTCGTAAGCACGAAGGTTTCAGGAGTTTACTCTCTCGTTAGGAGCACACACGTCGAGAGAAGTGCGGCGCACGGTATGAGTGAAAGGGATTCGATGGGGCAAGTTTCTGGCAGGTTTGAGGGTAGAACCGAGTGGGTCGCGTACGAAGGTTCGGGGGAGTGGGAGGGTGAGAAGGGCGCTTGAGAACCTCAGCGACTCAAGGATATATATATAGGGCGTAGGATGCGAAACCGGTTGTATGCCCGGAGAAGGACGGGGTCATATTTGCAGCGGATGTAGAACGATCGTGAGTTCGTATCGTAAATGAAATCACGTATTCGCGAGAACACGTAACTCTGAGGAAACGTACAAAAGTGATGTATGTGTATATATATATATATATATATATATATATATATATATATATATATATATATATATACATATATAGGAAGACGGAGAGAGAGAGGGGCGTAAGCTCCGCAATGGAAAGAAAAAAGAGAGAGGCTAGAGAAGGGCAAGAAGATCAATGTAGAGAGTGGTCTCACTGTTGATTACTATTAGAAAGAGAGAGAGACTTGGAAAGAGGCAGAGAGGGAGAGAGAAAGAGGAACGAAAAAAAAGATCAGAAACTCGAAACAAACGAGAACGTAATAACAATCAGAGTCGGGTGGTAGAGTAGACACGGCAAAGCTAAAATCGATTGTAATCAAGTACAGGGATATATAAATCAAAGCAACATTCAGGAAAAGAAATGGGTATCCGAACGAGGACGAAACACACGGGGCTTCCAACAAAAAAAAACAACTATAGCTTCCTTTTTTTCTCTCGATTCTCTGAATAGATATTCGAAGATTTTGAGAATTGTTTTTTTTTTCATTGGGATTTATAGATCAAAGGAACACTCTGGAAGAGAAATGGGTAGCAGGACGAGAGCACTGTGGTTTCTTGTTTTTGCTTGATTTTCTAAACGAGCTCAGAGTTTCGAGGTTTTTGGGAATGTTTTTTTTTCATTGGGATTTATCAATCAGAGGAATAACACTCTGGAAGTGAACTGGGTAGCAGAACAAGAGGACTTCCTTGTTTTTGCTTGATTTTCTAAACGAGCTCAGATGTTCGAAGATTTCGGAAATGATTTTGTTTGCATTGCTGGTGAAGGGTATCGTTCTATCTCTTTCTCTCTCCCCCCCCCCTCTTTTTCACTCTCTTTTATGTTATTTCATTTTTATATTCTACCTTATCACTCAGAACTGCAATTTCCTTTCTTTTCTTGATCCTCTAACCAAGCTCATATATTCGAAGATTTCCGGGGATGATATTTTTCATTGGGATTTATGAATCAAAGGAACATTCTGAAAAAGAAATAGGTTTCAGGACGAGAGCATTGCAGTTCCTCGTTTTTCATTATTCTCTAAACGAGCTCAGATATTCGAAGATTTCGGGTATGATTTTTGTTGCAATGCTGGTGAAGAGAACTGTTTTATGTATTTTCCTTTCTCTCCCTCTCTCCGTCTCTTTCTTTTCCTTTTATAATTATTGCTTTTATATTCTACCTCATCGCTTCTTATATCGTTCTTCTTTGATTTATGTCAAATCTTTATTTCCCTGATTGCTGTTAATTTTCTTGTAATTTTCTAGAGTTAACTGAGGCATTGTACACAAATAAACAAAAAAAAATCGAATCTCTCTGAGATGAAAACTTAGAAACTTTCCATCATTGTTACTAATCTCGTACGCATGTTCGAAAATTACCCGATTGTTTTCCAGGGTATCAGTATTAACGCGTTATACGCAGTTAGAAATTTCAAAAAATCGATTTTTTTATTGCATTGCATTGCAAATTTTCCCTGAAAATTTCAAATCGATCCAGCGAATATTCTCGGAAATACACAAATACTGTAAGGACGCTCAGAGCGTGTCTCCGAGCGTCCGAGAAACTTCAAACGCGTTTTTCTCAAAACGGTGTTTTCAGAGTCAGTGAGCACGATTTCTCAAAAATGGCTCAACCAATCGGTCTGCAATTTGAACACAACTTGTCAGATATATTCTTCAGGTATTGATCGAAGGAATAAGATTTCCGATATTTATTTCGATTTTTTTTTCAACGATTTAACGAAAAAAATTTGGTCGAAAATCGAAATTGTTTCTGTCCGGAGCCACCATTTTGTCAAAAATTAAAATTTCGACTATTCCGTCGATCAATACCTGGATTCATCTATCCCCTAAAAGAATCTTTTTGGTTTTCTTCATTTTAGATAATCCAAACCGGAGATACTTTGCTCACCGCCGGACACTTTTTTTTCGGGGACCTCCAGGAGACTTCCTACAGGAGCAATGTTAATGAATATTTTTGAAAATAAAAAATGCCAATCTACAGCTAAAAGATGCCACTACACTGCCTAATACTCTGCGTTTTGCCCAAATGAAATCCTTTTCCAGAAAAAAACGACCTTTTAGCCTTGCAACTGCGTATAACGCCTTGAATCAATGAAAAGTTATCAAATAATAAAAACTTATCTATCAATAAAAACTTATCAAACAATAAAAAATTATCAATCAATCAATAATCTTATCGCGCACACACACACACACACACACACACACACACACACACACACACACACACACACACACACACACACACACACACACACACACACACCATTCCGCTGGACTTAATGGTCCTTTTACTATTTCCACGTGGCCCCAAAGAGATTCCGATCTCAAGGGCCATACGTTCCAACTTTTTAAACAAATATGTACATTGTTATAACTGCCTTCACCCTATAGTGAGATACAGTAGTCCGTCCCCACAGACCTAGGCATGCATATACATGACCACCGTGCTATCCGATTCAAGTGTGTCCGTGTGTCCGCGCGTGTGTGTATATCTATACGTGTTTGCATGCCCGACCGAACGGCAGTTTGGAAACTTCGTAATGCAGTTTTCATCGGGAAAGTTGGGGGGTGCCGCGTGTGGAAGAAAAATAGCGCGAGGGAGTTCCGAAGAAGCCGTAAGAAGGAAAAGAGAAGAAGAGGGTTCTTGACTCGGACAGGATGCTCGGCAACAAGCCATGGTCAGAGCAAGTTTACGAGAGTCAATGGTGCATCTCCAACTGGATACAGATATAAGCGACCAGGACATTTGGAATCCGACGTATCAGTACGATGGTGATTATCAGCACATCCGACCGTTTTGAGGACGGTTTTGTAACTGTCTTTAATCGTTGATTTCGGGGACAGGATCCCGAGTAGAAATATTGTCAGGCTAGCCTGATATTGATCCGGGTCTGATCACGTTGTAGTATGGAGGCCTAAAGGTATGCCTTAATTTGCCTGATCCGGTTGGTGTCAGGTGATAGTCAGGTGTCAGGTGTCCACTCTATGCGTACATTTTTTATTATTCCTAATATTTTATTTATTGACAATAAACCTGTGATTCCGTTTCCGGATGTTCAAAAAACAATTTAGTTGAATCCACTAAATTTATATATTTAAATTGAATAGAATTTTTGTAGACAACAATTTTTCTGTTTGATTGAGTTAATGGTCCGTCTTTATTGCAATACACACATCGAAGGGAAAGGGGCTAGAGAGGGCGGAGAGAGAGAGAGGAGTTATATATATATATATATATGAGGCGTTCCATGCTATTTCGAACGGTGAAAAAGATGTCCACTCTCGAAAAAATTGAAATTTTGTCAAATTATTTAATTATATGAAAAAAAGTGTAAATTTTTTCAAAATTTTTGGATCGCATTTTCTCGAGTTTTTCAAAATTACAAAATTTTCAAAATACCGTTATATCTCCCGAGCATTTGATTTAACAGAAAAATGTTTAAGACAAAAAAGTTGCAATTTTACATGAGCTTTATGAAAAAATTTTGTTTAAAATATTCCCATGGACAAAATTTTGTTTAAAATATTCCCATGGAAAATGGGAATATTAAAATATTCCCATTTTCACCAAAATTATACAAAAATATTTTTTTTCGTTCAGTATGTCACTTTTGATTTTATTCAAAAAATTCCAGAAAATACTCTGAAGTGTGTACAGTAACACCTATTTTTTTTCAGAGTGGCTCGATTCGTTGTTCCAAAGCTGTGCTGTGTTTTATTATTATGAGATATTTTTGTAACTCTTTGTAAAAATTAGTTTGTAACAAGGCACTCGAGAAACCACCAAGAAAATTCAAAGGAAGCATATGACTTCTCTGCTTGGCACACACCGTGCAACCTAGTGTAAAAAAATCAAAACACACTGAGAACTCTGATAGTAGTATTTTGGCATGGAGGGGGATTGTTGACAAACTGAAGGATGTAGAAGGCATTATACGGCGCACATTACTTTGTATGACAATATTTATATTGGGCGGTCAACGATACTGTGTATCGCATTTTTCATATTGCACGACGACGTTACTTTGTATCACAATTTTCATGTTGGACGACGAACGTTACTTTGTATGGCAAGGTTAACTTTGTATGCCTTACCGATAATTTATGATTAAGCTCAAAAAAATTATTACTGTTATGGATGTTTATAACCTGAAAAATGTGAGAAAAATTTGGGAGAGAATGATTTTTAATAATAATTGATTTGTCTAAAAAAAAATATCTCACAATAAGAAAACAAAGCACAGCTTTGGAATAACGAATCGACCCACTCTGAAAAAAATAGGTTTTACTGTACACACTTCAGAGTATTTTCTGGAATTTTTCGAGAAAAATCAAAAGTGACATACCGACCGAAAAAAAATATTTTTGTATAATTTTGGTAAAAATGAGCATTTTTTAAACTCGAAAAATGAAAAACAAATTTTTTTCACAAAGTTCATGTAAAATTGCAACTTTTTTGTCTTGAACATTTTTCTGTTAAATTAAATGCTCACGGGATATAACCGTATTTTGAAAATTTTGAAATTTTGAAAACTCGAGAATATGCGATCCAAAAATTTTGAAAAAATGTACACTGTTTTTTTTCATATAATTAAATGATTTGACAAAATTTCAATTTTTTGAGAGTGGACAACTTTTTGACCGTTCGAAATGATATGGAACGCCTCATATATTTTACCTTAACCTGACAATTATCAGGGCTTGATAAAAAATCGAGGCATGAAAAAAATCAGGATGCCTGATTAGGTCTTGTTTGTAGCTGGAGCAGGATTTTTACTCGGGATGATCCTTGGAGTTGCCTTGACATAAATATCCTTGTCTTCATCTGAATGTGATTTTGAAGACATTGGAACTTACCCTCGAGTTGGGTGACGGTAGATGAGGTCGTAGAAGTCACGTGTCCCGGAATTACCTTTCCCTATATGTATACTGTTGCCCGATCGGCAAAATAAAAGTGCCTAAAAGTCAGAATCATAGTGAAATATAGAGAAAGAGGGGGCAAAGCAAAGAACAGAAAAGGAGAAAACGACAGCGGGCGTGGAAAACGGTTGGAGACGAATATAGAATGCATGGTGAAGTGGAGAAAATCCTAGACCTGTTCTTCCGGTAACTGCGCCGGTGAAGGGGGGTTGGGAGCTTTCGAGGGGTGGGATGCAAGTGTTGCAAGAGCGAAATTTCGTTCCTACCAAATGAATAAATCTGCCTTTCTCTCCCAGAGGTAGCATCCATTCTTCTCCGTTACTCATTCCATCCGGAAGTCCCTGCGTTACGTCCCTTACTTCCGCCAACACGGGGTCTTCCTCCCTCAATGTGGCTCTTCCTCCTTCTTCACCTTACTTATATTCATTACGCTCCTCCCTCAACGTGAACGTGACTCTCTCTCTCTCTCTCTCTCTCTCTCTCTCTCTCTCTCTCTCCCTCTCTCTGTCTCTCTCCCTGTCTCGCTCTCGTTTTCTCTTTTACCCCATGTGACTGTAACCTATAATGCGCTCACCCACCCACCCTCATACCCTCTGAATATTCCTATGGAACAATCTCCAGCGTTGACTGTTCGGATTTCGCTATGTAAAATCGTAAAATTCACTTTTTAAACATTTTTCCCGCACTGGCACTCATCCCTTCGCCATGAAAACTTTTCACGCCTCGATTTTCTCTTTCTCTCTCTCTCCCCCCTCTTTCTCTCTCTATTCTTTCTTCTCTCTTATTCTCTTTGGATTCGCCGCAGAACAAGTACACTTATCCAATCCTTTATTTATGTATTTATATCGGTGCCTCAAACTTTTTGAAAAATGTTCCGTCGCCGCATTTTTCTCGTCCCGCTCTCCTATTCTATTTTGACGTTACAAGATACGCGAATTGAATCCCGCGATTCGCAATCGAGATTTATTTCTGAATGCAGCCCCACCGACCCCTCGAACATGCGAGACGAAAGGACGAATAATGTGCACGATAATTGTCGAGATCGCTGTGAATAAAAATACACAGCAAAAATGCTAAAACCTCGTCACAAATGGCGGTAGGCGATGTCCCTCCATACTCGAAATATCAGAAGTTAAGGCCGGAGACTGAATTAGAAGGTCCGAAAAATCGTTTTTTTTCATTGCTTAAATCGGTAGGTGAACTATCCAAGAATATATTTACAAAGTTACAGAGGCCAATTGTAAATATTTTTGAAGATACAAAGCCAAAAGCAGGAAAGCGATTGATATTTCCTTCTATTGAAAACTTTGAAGTATATTAATTCCAGTTTTCATTTTCACGATTTTTCCTGATTGGCGGGCGTGATGGCGAAAAAACTAAACGACCTATTGAATCAATCCAAAGTTTATTTTCTTCAGTATGAAAATCTTTTCTAATTGAATTAAAAAAGTCGTTAAAAAATCTTTAAAAATCATTTTTACAGCACGTTAAAGTGTTTTTTTTAACGTATATTTTTTTCAAGCTTGAGAAAAGTTATGATTTCACGGTTTTTCAGCTTTTTCTTAATTCACCCAGAAGAAAAATATATGACAATTGAACATTTTGTTGGCTTTTTTCCTTCAGTCAAAAATTACGAGCTGCATCTTTCCCGCCAATTGGGGACTGCAGTGGCAAGACGCACATGTAACAGGCTGATAAATCTGCAGTCATTTATTGTTTCGTTTTGAATTTTTTTTTATATATTTCAAATATACACGATATCAATGTTTACTGGGCTCACTTGTTTTTTTTTTCCCTTTTGAAAAAATTCCCGAACAAAACACTTTTTTGGACCTTCTAATTCAGGCTCCGGCCTCAAGGCGGGATATACGTTTAGACGGGAAAAAAGTAAGCAATTTTGAGAGATTTTTAAAACTAAGAGATAGTAATTCTACATTTATCAAAGTTTAGCTGTACTTTAATAGTATATTTACGTATACAAAGCATTTTTTTTTAATTAATTTATCATCAAAACGGTGGAGCTGTGACAGAGTGTTACAGCAAGGTTGCTGCGGGAGTTGCGAATCGGCATGCAGTCTAGCTTCCCGTAGACTTTGATTTGCAAAAAAATTCAAATTTTTTTTCAGTCAAAACGTGTATAGTTTCTAAGTGACAGTAATTAAAATGAAAAAAAGCAAAGTTAAGGGAACGGCACGCAATTTAAAAAAAATATCAAATTTTCACGCACATTTTCTGTAAAACTTGGATTAAAAAAGTATTTTTTTTCTTGATTTTTAAAGACAATTCTCGTCAAGTAGAAGGTAGCAATATTATCAATATTTCGACCGAGTTTCAACTCAGTCGGCTTAATAGTTTTCAGGTCAGCCTACACGCCAATTTCGAAAATGCAGATTTGAAAAAAAAAACGCGTTTAAAGTTTACATCGAATTTGGATTAAATTGCACTGGGTACTTGTGGTAACTAATAACTTAAGTAATCGGTTACAAAGTAATCGAATTATTAATTACAGTAGTAATTGTCATTGTTAATTGTCAATTTAATTAAATTTGCCCATCTCTGCCCATATATAGTTATATCGTTTAAAAGAAAAACCGATTTTATTATCGTTGTAAATGTATATCCCGCCTTAAGGTGACGGATGCGCAAAATTGTTGAATTAGTTACTTGATAAATATTTGTTAAAAAACGACTGCAGAGAGACCTTGGGTGTACTTCGAGTGTTAAGTTCGCGAGCTGGGCTAAAGATACGGGCTGGCTTAATGGTGCATGGAGTTTTAATGTAGAGCGATCACAGTAGCGATTCACAATGAAAATATTCAAATATCTCAATTCCAATCTGGGAGAATCATAATATGATGAAGTTTGAGTTCACATGTGCATATATAGGTACTTCATTGTATGCTTTGCAATCTGTAAAATATTGAAAGTGATTCACTTTTGACTTTCACTGATCGTCTGGCACGATAGTTTGCCCTATGAACGTGACCTGCCAAATGTATTTTGATATAGCAATTTGATTGCTATTTATTCACGATTAACGATAAATTTGCAAAGGATTTTGGCGCGAATTTCACGGACGTCTCAGTGTGTTCGGATTTTCGTTCTTGCATAACCACTTAGGACTTTAAACATATTTTCATCCTCTATTCATTTTGCTGCGCAATACGAATAGAACTAAACGAGAGCGCGTTCTCGCCTTTTCTATAAGAATCCATACCAAGCCTGCCAACCTTGGATTTACTTACTAAAGAAGTCTGCACAAGGTTGAAATTTAAAAAATGTAATTTTTATTACATACTTTTATAGGCTACATTATAAGGTCTTTATTTTGCATGCTATTATAGGGTCTTTAATTTGCATATTTGTTTGCAACACAGATTTTGTAAAAAAAATCCAAAATTGATCGAGTTGTGACGATTTTTGTGTAGGATCAGATCGCTCACTGCGCTGTGGCTAACTGCCCAGGTGTGATTTAGACGTTTTTCTTAAAACGTATAATGTATTATGTATTATAAAACAGGGTAAATCGTATCTCAAAATCTATTCTTCCTATTTACTTCAAATTCGGACAGAGCATAGTTTATAACATTTTCTGTCATATGACCAGATGATTTTTTTTATGTCCATTCATTTTCAAATAACGAATTATCAAAGTTGTTTTTTTTTTGGTAAAAAATCGTATTCAGTTTTCTACTGCTTGTCATTTTCGTAATTTCCGAAAAAAAAAAATTAAAATAACCGGCCACACGAAAGTTTTCTCATGATACCAATGGTACATTTTTTTATTTTCCAATCCGGAAGCACGAGGATGATCCGAAATGAAAAAAGTCTTATCGTATTTCAAAATCCATTCGTCGCATTCACTTCAAATTCGGACAGAGCATTATGTCCGGATGATTTTTTTTATGTTCATTCATTTGTAAATAACGAATTATGAAAGTTTTTTTGTCAAAAATTTAATTTCGTTTTCTACAGCTCGCCGTCTTCGAAATTTTCAAAATTTCAAAAAAATAACCGTCCATACGAATGTTTCCTTATTACTGCAATAGTACATTTTTGTATTTTCCATTCCGGATTACCCTAGTTGCCAGAACCACCTACACCTATTGACCATGGAGCAGCGACGGTACTGTGTTCAAATAATAATAACGTTGTTGTTTATCAATATTTTTCGAAACAAAAAAACCTCATCCTTGGCAAGACTATGTATCAATTTTGTGTAAAATCCCGACCCCGTCATTTCAATACTTCATCGCAAAAAAATCATCAATATCCACTTGTTCTTTGGACCCGCCTAAACAGCCGCTGAGCTTCTTTGAGTTGTGAAGCACCCCCTTATGCATTAACCCGATATAAAACGATTCTGCAACAGTCAAACGATCAAGCATTGATGTTCCGACGAAATGTCTCCTCTCCAAAATTTCAAAACCCGTCAAAATTCCGATAAATCCATCAAAACAAACGTCAAATAATTCATCATCGATCCAATTGAGTCTACATTTTCTTTAAGGGGGGAAATCCCTTTAGACGCCCGAAAATAAGTAATTTCCCATGAATTTTTTTAAAGGCGATAAAATAATCGCATTATTTAAAAATTTTGACATTATCTCATTACAACTTTCAAGTGTTACATTTTTTAAACAAAACAAAATGGCGGCGTGTTAATGTATTCTTTTAGGCGTATTTTGAAGACCTGCTTATGTTATAGCTCAAAAAGTTATTGATCGATCTGGCGGAAATTTTGGAAGGTTTCTCACTATAACATTATTGGAAGGATATACCTGAAGTTTTAAGGTTATCGCGTAAATAAATTACTTTTTTGGGACAAAAATCTTCGAAAAAACGGTTAAAAATATAAAAAATTGATTACAAAGCCTACTTAATTTTCAATTTTATACTTTTTTATATTTTTATCGGTATATCCTTCCAACAATGGTATAGTGAGAAACCTCCGAAAATTTCAGCCACATCGATCAATAACTTTTTGAGCTACAACATGAGCAGTTTTAAACATAAAGCCTGAAGCAATTATAACGTCGCCATTTTGTTTTGTTTAAAAAACAAAAGAAAAATTTACCTCTCGAAAGTTGTAATACGATAATGTCAAAATTTAAAAATGATGCGATTATTTTATCACCATTAAAAAAAATCTCTAAAAAAAAGTCTAAAGGGATTTCCCCCCTTAATTCCCAGGCCTCACTTTGAGTATATTATTTTCTATGCCAATCCAAAAAGTTTACCTCCTCTCTCTTACTATCCTCGCCACGCTTGTCCCCTCGTGGTAGGAAAGCCTGAGAATAGAAAATCAATTTGCAATTATTAGATCACCTCGTAACCGATCGGATGTATAATATATACATACGGGAGTAAAACATTTTCAGACCTATATGTGCATACGTACATACACAATGCCAGTGAAAGAATAATGGCATGTAATCGATAAGCACGCAGGAGCGCTTTGGATTCCTGCCACCGCAAATTCCTCCTAGATTAGACGCACGGAATATAAAGTTCTCAGGAATCCTTTCTCTATCTCTCCGCGGATTTTTCATATCGGCCTTCACGTATGCGTCGATAAAATCTTTTCCGTATTTCGCAATTCAGTCGAGCATAAAGGAAACGATTGGATGGCTAGGGATGAGAAAGGAAGGAGACGGAAATACAGGCGTAGGAAGTACGAACTGGGAAGGATCGAGAGGGAGAGAGAGAG
Organism: Ophion slaviceki; assembly: GCA_944452715.1. NCBI lineage: Eukaryota > Metazoa > Arthropoda > Insecta > Hymenoptera > Ichneumonidae > Ophion > Ophion slaviceki. The sequence goes on from OX101783.1 coordinate 22,325,436, forward strand.
AGAGAGAGAGAGAGAGAGAGAGAGAGAGAGAGAGAGAGAGAGAGAGAGAGAGAGAGAGAAGAGAGAAAAAAATAATGAAGATCAGAATCGCTGCGGGACTTGACAGAAACAGTCTTTGCCCAACAACGAGAAGAACTCTTTTTCTTGAAATATGTCGGCATAAACTCGCATATATATATACATGTGCAGAGTGCATATCGTCATGGAGCCGCAACGAGGGGAGTCTTTCCGTAAAACGTGCCAGCAACAGACATCATCTTGCATGTCAAGATAGAGTCTATATCCGACCGAGTGTATCGGCGAGCGAATTGCGCGTGACGAAGAGGGCTGGGAAAGGAAGAGGAAGAGGTGGGCTAAGGTGGGGCGAGGAGGGGTAAGAAGGGTACATTCTACCGATTCGGCATGGACGAGAGAGCGACATGGGAGAAGAGTTGCCACGGTTATTGGAGGCATAATATATTCGTATTCTCGTACGTCTGTATATAGGTATGTCCATGAATATAAAGTATATACATGTGTGTGTGTGTGTGTGTGTGTGTGTGTGTGTGTGTGTGTGTGTGTGTGTGTGTGTGTGTGTGTGTGTGTGTGTGTGCGCGTGTGTGTGTGTGTGTGTGTGTATGTGTGTGTGTGTACGTATGTGTATATATGAGATGTTGGATGCACAATTTTGTGTTCCCGCTACCAACGGCACACCCATGCACCCTTGTGCATAGGTAAACACGAGATTTCGTGTAGAAAAACATCACACAAAAATATTTTCACACATCTAAACATTGATCGTCTAAGAAATATAGTCTAGTGTGTGTGTGTGTGTGTGTGTGTGTGTGTGTGTGTGTGTGTGTGTGTGTGTGTGTGTGTGTGTGTGTGTGTGTGTGTGTGTGCGCGCGCGTGTGCACGCGCGCGTGTGGGTGTGTCAACATATGAGGGTGATGCAAAAAAATTGTTATTTAAAAAAATTTGGGTTTGTTTGAGTTGTAGATCGTAGCGAAATATGTTAGTTGATAGCAAACAAAAATGCCTCGTGACAAGTGAGCCCTCAAGTCAGGTTTGAAAGTCGACGCAAGTCTCTCCAGATATTTCCTTAGTTTTCGCTTGAAATTGTAGTTCCTCACGTCTTAAATAAGAACAATAGTTACAAAACCGTGTCAAATGTCAATAATTGTGATTTTCGACAGAAAAATAATATATTGATTTTATAAAGTTAAATTAGAACGCGGTTACTCCAATAGAAACTGCAAAAAAATATTTTGTGTGTGTTTACATATGACGGTGATGCAAAAATAACAAATTTCTTACGATTACCGGGCACCATAAAGTCAGGTTTAAAAGTTTAGGCAGGCCATTTCAGGCATTTTCTCAATTTTCTCAAAACCGTAGTTTTTTACATCTTAAGAAAAAAAAAAGAATAGTTACAAAACGTGTTCAAATATCAATAATTGTGATTTACGACCCAAAAATAATTTATTGATTTTTTAAATTCGTTTAGTGTTGTGACTCTTATAGGAAATAAAAAGATTGTTTTTCGAGCTGCAATTGGGACTGACCACTTGTCAATATTTTTTCAATACATTTTGTGAACGTCCTTCTTATTCAACACGTGAAATATTATTCTTTTATAACAATAAGGAGACGACCTGAAAATGCATTCTGCCACCTTGTAATGTTGAGCTATAGGACTCACTTTGCGCGAGATTTATTTGTTACTATATACTATCATTTTTTGCAACACTTTTATAAATATATATACAGTGGGTAAAAAAGTTACTTGAACACGTCGTCTTTTCCAAATTATCCTTCGAAAAAAGTTAAATGTTTTAGTAAGTTTCTGTGTTCGATAGCTTATTCTAAATATACATGGTATCGGCTTACAAAAATCTCAGGGAAAATACGAAAACAAAAATAAAGCCAAATTAACAACAGTTTCGTGTGAGATGTATAAATACTTTTTGTACCCACTGTATGTATTATGAAACTCTGGCTCAAGAAATCGTCAACGCGATATATGTGCATAGATACTTTTTATGTGGATGTTTTATATCTATGATTTCTTAAAAAATCATGTGTGTAAATATGTATATGTAAATATGTATATGTATATATACATATATACATATATATATATATATTTGTATATATATACATACATAGTATATGTTATATATTTACGTATATAATATTTATATATATGGCATATTGCAATATATACGTATGAAAGTAGTACACAAGAAACAGTCGTTCAATCTAGATCGATCAGGGACACATTGCAACTAACAACGAAACAGTATATATTGTACGTGTCTATTGTGATCGTAATATGATTTTTTTGGTTTTCACCGTTTATTCGTTTATATTGTCTCTGGGTACAGTATCAGTCATGTGCATTTATAAAATAAAGGCGGCAGCGAGACGAATGCGAAAGAGAGAGAGAGAGAGAGAGAGAGAGAGAGAGAGAGAGAGAGAGAGAGAGAGAGGGTGAGAGAGAGAGAAGGGGAGAACGAGAAGTACAGAAAGTAAGATAGATCGAGAGCTAATGGACTCTGATTGGGTTGAAGGGATTCGATAGTGATGATGTCAGTCCTAGGTATCGGTTATGGGGGTTGATCGGTGTGGTTACTAATGGTTGGTGACGGACATATACTATATACATACACACATACATACACACACACACGTATATATATATATATATATACATGTATTTATACAGTATTGACGAGGTAGAAAGAACGAGGGCGTTACAGCGTCACTAGGGCATATAGATATATACATATATGTATATATATACATTTGCGTGTATATATATGTATATATATTGGTATGCAAAATGTTTTTTTACATCAGCGGGTAGACGAATGGTTACGAGATTAATTACTGAGCTTGTTCGTGTGACAGAGAGAGAGAGAGCGAGGGAGAGAGAGACAGAAAGACAGCGAGAGAGAGAGAGAGAGAGAGAGAGAGAGAGAGAGAGAGAGAGAGAGAGAGAGAGAGAGAGAGAGAGAGAGAGAGAGAGAGAGAGAGAGAGAGAGTTAGAGAAAGATTGGAGGAATACGTATACATATATAAGATTAGAGCAACGTTTACGACATATGGGAATATATCGTAATACCATATCATATCGTATATATGCACGTATGCGTTTTATTAATATAGAGAAAAATTCTACAGACTATATCCTAATTTGCAAACCAAACAAACGAACCAACCTCCTCGGAAAGGCCTAGCCGAAAATGTTCGCGGGACCCCTGTAACAAAAACATAGATAAATCATAAGAAAATCATAGAATAACGAAAACAAATAACTAACAGACGTGACGTTCTATATTGTGTTTTTTACTTTTATCGTTTGTCTCGTTTTACGGTCACCGTTTTTCTTTCTTTTTTTCCTTATTCGAAAGCATTTGGGGTCGAACGAAAAAACCCTATTCGCGACAAAATTACGTGGACAAATGAAAAAATAACGATAACACATTCGTTAATAAGTACAAGGGTCGATTCAACCCTAACGATGTGAATATGCACACCTACACTAATTTTCTGACATCCTACGCAATAGGAACGTTGGCGTTGATAAATATTGAAAACATTATCCGACAATTAAAAAATTAAAAAATCACGAAAAAAAACGTTTTTGAAGGTAACAAGATAATATTTTTTGCCCTAATCACAATTTTTCTGTGGAATAAGCCGGCAAACTTTAATGTGCGAAAAAACATCGATACGTCTTTAATCCTGCCCATTTTTTATTTTGATGCACTTTTTTATGTTACTTTTTACGTTACGCGAATGCTGACAGTTCGATTGGCAGGAAAAAGATCAACAAGAGCAACATTTTTTTTAATGCGCCCCTATACAAAGTACTTAAAAAGTAGCGTGGGTGACAATTCTAACGTTGTAAATTGATAATTAATGACCTGTATCGGTATAAGGATCGGAGAGAATTTGTACATAGTTCGCTCTTCTCGCTAGTCAAAGGGAGTCGAGTGAAGGAGGGAAAGGGTTGAAGGGGATTGAGAGGCCCTCCTTGTAGTTTGTCGGCGAGTTCGAGAGTGCGGTATATCGCCTCAACTCAAAAGTCTACCGTGTGCACCACAGCATCGGGGTGTGGTAAGAAGAAAGATCGGAGAGGAGCACATCAAAGGGAAGCAGGTCGGGGGAAGGGAGGGGGTTGCAACAGCTAGAACGCTTTTCATCATCGCGGTTGTCTAAGCCAGGGAAATATAACTTGTTAACTCTGCGTGTACGTTACTAGCAGACCCGTTATCCATTATGTATCCATTGATACACATCTAACTACGTAAATCATGCAGGTACGTTTTTGATACTAAAGACAGACTGGCGCTTAGGGTCACACGAGTTGAAGTACACAACGACGCGACCTTTTCTATGTCATCAGTCAACGCGCCTAACCGTACGACAGGATAAAAATGTGTACGGCATATACACGGTGTCCTCGAAATCGGGCAGACCTTTACAGGAGAAGTTAAATCGCAAAATTCTGGAGAGAAAAGTCCCTATCCATTTTTCTCTCCGACGCACCGTTGCTCGGGTATTAATTAATCAATGATAGCCAATCCGGTGCGCCAGCGCGGTTTCCACCTGCGCCCGCGGCTGGAAGGGGCGCGACACGCCCATTCTCGCTGCTGAGCCCGTCCGATTGGCTGTCACCCATCAATTAATACCCAAGAAACGGTGGCCCGGAGAGAAAAATGCATAAGGACTTTTCTCTTCCGAATTTCGAGAGGAAGATGGAAAAAATAGATCGCGCCATTGCCGCAGATCGTACTCGTGATTATTGCCAATATCAGTGAATATACCATGGGTGATGTGTCGAACGATACTGGGTAAGATGTTCAGAAGCATATTGCGAGAGAAGCATTATGAAATATACGAGCAATTATGGATAACTCCGTAGTTTCGGTTGCACCCTGTCGCTATGTGCTACAGTTTGTGCCACAAGGCGCGCTATAACCCACGTCGTCGAGTCGTGTGAACGTCGAAATCGACCGCATTTACCGTTACACGAATGGTCGCGGGTTCGCGTTTCGTACCTCGTTGACTCGACGTTCCTGCGCATATACATATATGTCCGATCCTCCGATGTTTCTATATACATACACGGCCACGAAAGTATGCCTGTTCTATTGGTCCGCTTGCTTTTCATGCCCGGCGTAACAGTCGAACCATTGCCCGACGAGTATATACGCGAACCGGATTCAACCCTCGTTCCGCAAACGTATTTAATCTGGCAATACCATTCTCGTTAATCGGAACCGATACTCCGCGATGGGCAGAAAGTGGACACGCGGCTATTCTCAAATCACTTTAACTGTACCAAAGCACATAAAGGTCTGCGCTCTCTGTCTTTCTATCATTTTCCCGTGTCTCTCGCCTTCCGCATACTTTTTTTCACGTGTCACGCGCCGGCTTATCTATATTACAAAGAACACTGTCGTGATAAATCAATTATTGCTGATATTACGGCTATCGCGTAAGCGTCATCGCCATAAGCGGTTGTTGAACAATATGTGTAAACACTCCGTGACAAGAGGGATCAAGTTCTAGATGTTTTCATGTCTCACAGCAATTCACTAAGCAAAGCTTTCCACAATGTATCAGCGACGATTATTTTTTTCGCCTAATGATCTATCGCCTGACTTTCCTTCATTTCCCAAAAGTAGAACAACCACGTTTTGGTCGGGCGGCCGAGTAGCAGTACGGTGAGCTAACAAGTGGCGGTACGACGTTTGTCTCAGTTTCCCACCAAGTGGAAGAGCCTCATTTTGCTCAGGCGAATGAGCAGTGATGCAGGTCAAGATGGAGTATTCCATTTTTCATGACGACGTCCAAGGAGGTACCAAGAAGTGTGGTCCCGGGAAGAGCCACAGTGTCTTATACATATTTCATGCCGGCCAAGCGAATCCGAAAGATCTTTGCGGATATGGCAGGAAATGATGAGGAAGTCTGATTGCCCTGTGATCGCTCATACATAGATCCTTCTGGGTCTTCACTCTCGACCTTGATGGGCTCCCTGACCACTCTGCAAAAAGGAGCCTAGCTCCTCCAACCCTGCTTATCCTTGGGCCATATTCCCACGGGTTTTCCAGTCCACGCACATGCACTCACGCAAATAACTTTTGGCACGAGTGATTGTGGGGTGTTCGGTCGATGGAAGAAGTCAAGAAGTAAGAGCTAGAGATCGAGGGAGACAGCCGGAGGGAGGGCAGTACCCAGGAGGCACCATCTGCACGAGAGAACACTACACACAGCCCCGGCGACGGGGTCTCGAGAGGGATGGAGCTTAAGGGGGTGGTAATGGGACTTGCAGAGAGGCCGAGCAACGTACACGGATCCTCAGCTCGGAGCTATAGAGGGCGAGACGACCAGTTGGCCGTTGCGTCATTGGCAGAGAGGCCAAAGTCTCCTTCCATCTGCACGTGTTTGTGTCTACGTGTGGGGGTGCAAGTATCGCCGGAGGGGGTTACATTCTCGACTAGATCGGGCGGGTCTGCAGCAATCCCTGTACGTACACATATACACGCGTTCACGTGTATCCAGCTATGTGGCACTTCGCGAAGAGAGAACGGGGTGGATAAGGAGGATAGGAGGGCATATCGCACCCACGCAGTACGTGCGGCAAGGGGCTCGTCAGGGGGCAAGAGGAGTGCGATCAGGTCTCATAACACTTGGAAGCAGGTGTCGGTACCAAGACTTCCCTCTTATTGCCTTTCTTCCTCTCTTTCTCTCTCTTTCTCCTTCTCCCTCCCTCACACACTCTCAGCATAGAAGAAAAAGTCGCGCGAACTCGATTCCAACAAGATATCCGAAGAAGAGTAAGTGTCGCAGTCTCGTTACGTATAAGGAGTATCGTAAATGTCTTCTGGCTAGAGCGAACGAGGAGCTATAGAGACAGTAAAGCTCGACATAGGAAGACCTTGCAGCGGGTGAAAAGCTTGGAGAGAAAAAAAAGAGGCAGAACAGTAGGACGAGGAGTAGGTGGAGCGGGGGTGGGACTGTATCTACGAGTGTCGAGAGTGAACCAAGACGTGCGAAATAGAAAGAAGAGAGTCTTCAGGCCCGTACGACCGACACTCGACCTTCGACTCTCTCCCTGGTCGCACGTGCTCCCGATCTCTTTTACTCTCTCTCTCACACATACACACATACCTCGACACGCACCCGTGTTCGGTCTCTTGGCTTCGCATTCTCTTCCTCGCCCTTCGGCACCTACGCTTCAAGTGTCGAATAAAGGGACGAGCGGGTATGTAATAGAAATCGGAGCTGCGGAGGAAGAGAAAAAAGGAACAAGCCAGCCTGCTGGGAAGAGGATTGTGAGTGGAGCTTGAGATACTTCTACCAATGGAGTGCACGCCGTGGGGGGGGGGGGGGGGGAAGAACAAGAAAAAGATCTCGAAGTATAGTGCCGAGGTGCAACCATCTCAATCTTTCCTCCCGTATGACGGCACAGCCGCAAAACACGATTTCCCTTGCGCCTTTTCCCACCTGAGTGTAGGTGTATGTGTTGTCTGCACATAGCCATCAGTAGTGGTCGTTCTGCGACTGCGGTAACCTGGAATGTTAAGCAGGCCTAGGCCGATTGAAAGCCGAATGCCAAGCAGGGCTAGGCCGATTGAAAGCCGAATGCCAAGCAGGGCTAGGCCGATACTCGGATGGATGACCGCTGGGTACTGGAGTGCGTGCCAACTAACGAGTCAGTTTTCCTGACTTTCCAATGATAATAAATGAACCAAAACAAGCCGAGTAGAAATATAGCCACCTGTAGCAGATTTAAACAGTTACCCTGTGCCCTCGTGTAAATGCGAATGCAGAGGGACATCAGGAAACAAGTGGCTGTGGACGACACTCCGGTTGGGTTCTCGATAGAACTGGAACGCAATGGAGGGTAAGTGACGTGGATTGAAGGTGAAAAAGGTGGGATCGTAAAAGCCCGCGTGGGCATACGAAACGACATTATGAATAATTTCATGTATACTTCGGTCTCGATACATGGATCCGTAGACTTCCAGAAGCACGAGAGAACCGCTTCCGAGGTGAAGGCACAGCCAATGTTCCCGGAGATTGTAGAAAATGATGAACGTCACCGTTGCCTATATCCAACGTGTACCGATGGAGTACTCAGGGGAAGTGATCCGGTCGGAAATGGTCGCAAATTTCTCAATTCCGTTCGCAGGATAACGAGATCCTAGGATCTCCCTCTTTCATTCCCTTTTCTTGCATTCATTCACCTTCTCGATCAATTTTGAAGCGGATTATTCGCGTCTCATACTCGGTGTACTTTCATTATTGGTTTTCCGCGTATTGCAGGGCATCTCCGTGGGAGGTCGTTGATTGAACGCTGCGAAGTACGAGCGTCGCGGGAGCAGTGACAAAAGCAAAGTAGAGCGTCGGGGTTGTACAAACAGAGGATAGGGGAGAGAGAGAGAGAGAGAGAGAGAGAGAGAGAGAGAGAGAGAGAGGCGGGATTTGAGAGCTCAACCGGTGCAAGGAGCGGGTGTTCGGTGAGCGCGACAGGGGATGACACTCGAACCAGAGTCCAAGAATCCGGCACTCGACACGTCGAGTGGGACAAGAGTCGAGTTTATTCGGCCGTGACTCCGCGCGCGTGTGGGTTGACGGAAAAGCGGAAAGGAAGAAAAAAAAGGGGTTGACAATGTATCCCGACACTTCTCTCGGGTGTCCCACTTGTGGCGACGCGGACATATCCGACCCCTTTCTTCCGTTACACCCCGATGTGAGAAAGAAAAATACGGAGGTTTTGAGAAACAAGAGGACGGATCAACGGCGGGAGGACACCGCGCGTGCGAGTCGACAACAAAGGAAGGAAAAAAAGGAAACGCATCCCCTGCGATGTTTTGTACACATGGGCTTGATCTTGTCGACCAGCAACATTTTTTTCGAACTTTGAAGTACCGCGAGCCCACCCTTTGCAAGATACAACATTTTTTATAATAACCAGGAGAGAAAGAAAAGCGGTACAATTTAGACATCTGTTCCCAATTTTCCCGATATAGCTAACCGAATCAGAGTTGAGAGAGACGGTTAGCAACGAATTTCGATAACATTCATGTCAGATACAAGAATATTCAACTGTTGTCTACACCTGATCGGTACTCGCGCTTCTTTTTTGTCGATTGTCTCGATCAGACGATCGTTTTTTCCTTTAATTAAAAATAAGTGGAATCCAATGGAACCGAAACGAAACTAGTCAGCGTTCAGGGATGTCGCTCTGAAACTTTTATCTCTATCCAAGTGGTTAAAAAAATGGATACCTGGGGATAGAGTCTGGAATTCTTTATGTATATACAGGCACGCGCGCGCGCGTGTGTGTTTGTATTCTGAGTTGAGCAGAATATATATATATATATATATATATATATATATATATATATATATATATATATATATATATATATATCCCGTCATTGAGAAAAATATCAAAGATACATGGCAAAGTCGATAGACGGAATTTGATTGTATTTTAAAAATAGTTTCTTTAAGTAGCGTTTCGTATTCGGAATTTAATTATCTTCATTCTGCTCGACTCAGATTGGAATTTTGATTTTTTCCTCGAATGCTGATTTTTGTTTTTGGATACAACTTTTGATCACCAAAATGCACTAAGTATAATTTTTTCAAAGAGGACTTGAAAAACCATTGATTAATGTATTTTTCTGGGTCGCAAGACCTGCGCGCCAGACTCTTAAAAAAATATATGAAAATGTCATTTCCAAGACATACTTCAACTTCGAGAAATGTAGTGCCCTCAAAATCAACGAAAATGGAATAAAAATAAACGACTAGTTTTAAAAATTCAAGGACCTTAAAATACCGAGATGCGCTGTAGCTCAAATGCGTGGACATGATGGGGTCAAGCTCCCTTCTCGTGTGTATATATATATATATATATATATATATATATATATATATATATATTCGTGGACATAACGGGTTCGAAAGCTCCCTTCCAATATATATCTCAAGTCAAGTTCAAGTCAAGGTTTTTCAAGTCCTCTTCGAAATAAATTATACTTAGTGCATTTTGGTGATCAAAAGTTTTATCCAAAAACAAAAATCAGCATTCGAGGAAAAAATCAAAATTCCATTCCGAGTTGAGCAGAATGAAGATAATTAAATTCCATCTATCGACTTTGCCATGCATCTTTGATATTTTTTCTCAATGACGGGATGCACAGGAAAAGTTTTTCTCGAGTGTTTCGTATTCGGAATTTAATTATCTTCATTCTGCTGTAGTCAGAATGGAGTTTTGATTTTTGTCCAGAATGTTCATTTTTTTTCAGGCAAATACGACTCGTCGCTAAAAGACGCCATATTTTTTGCCGAAGAGGACTTGAAAAACCATTAAGAGTCATATTTTTCTCAGTCGCCAAATATCTTCGCACAAGATCCTTAAGGCGTTTCTTTTTTAAACATTCAAGGCCGTCCTCAAAATGCTCAAATATTTGTACACACACGCGCCCACACACACACATACAGACATATGTATATACGTCAAACCGAAAACATAGACGAGTACACTTTGTGCAACTATGTACATGCGAGGTCAGAGCCCTTTTTTCAAGTCGACTTGCACTCCAATCTTTCTGCTCTAATCCCAGCGAGCGAGTCCTCTCTACCAGCCTCTGGTACCATTTCATTTCGATTTTTTCCTTGCTCCCCCCCCCCTCTCTCTCTCTCTCCCTCTGTCCCTCTCTCTCTCGCTTACGCCCTCTACTCACCGCAGCCACGATAGTGCGGCAAAGTTTTCCGATTTAGCCCGTTGGTGCGGCCCCGGTGTCATGTGTGTGCTCTGCTTGCGATATAACTTTCTCGCAATCCGGCCAACCCTATGCGCCTATCGCAGACCACGCGCGGTGCCTGCCGTTTCCACACACTTCGGAATGAGTACCGCAGAATACGCGCGATTCAACATGTGTACACGTTTTACATACCGTGGTATTCAGCATGAGGCTCGCGTATACGACCCTTCGTAGCCCTTCAACGTCGCGTATGTACAGGGTGGGGCACTGTGAGCATTGGACACTCGAATGACTCGCGAAGAGTCGACGCAACGTTTAGAAATCATACGAAAAAATGTTGTGCGCTTGAGGGGGGAGATCCCTCTATAAGGTAAAGAAGAGCTGATGGTCAAAAATTAACTCCGCGAGGAAGCTGAAGGACTACTTGGCCCCGGAATCCCAGATCAATCGGTAGGTCATTGAGTCACGTTTTTTAGACTTGACACTCTCAACGCGTTTTCCTGAAAACTATTTTTTCGTGAACCTCGTACAAGATTATTCAAAAACTATGTGATCGATCGTTTTGAAATTTTGCACAGTTCTAGATAACATAATTACCGTCTATGTGAACCTAAAGTTCCTTAAAAATAATTTTGAAAAACGACTTTTTTTTATTAACAACGACTATAGGAAAAATTTCCAGGAAAATGGAACGTTCTTTCAAACACGCACCATTTTTTGAATTTCTAATACTCTTTGGATTTTTTTGGTTCACATAGAACGGGTGGGTCTTAGAAAACTAGAAATTCTTCGCTCTGATGTTTCAGATCAATGCAACGGACGCTAAGTTGTACGCCGCGGAAGATATTCAAGCGGTAAGTGTCTACAGCGAGTGTCGTCCTGCTGCTATTTTTAGATTTGAAAAAAGGAAAATTAAAAGATAATCCGTACATAAAATTTGAATAGTGTAGAATAAATAGTATCGACACGAAAAAATCTTTAAAATCCGCTTATTTTCGGCTGCTTAAAAGAATCTCTCCTCTCAATGGAAAATATTTTGAACGCGTCTTTCAATAAAAAAATTTATTTTCTCCCGGGAATATCGCGATCATTGTGCGCTTCGAGCTAATGACGGTTCCATTAATTTCTTTGCACGCCAACGTCATCCCAATGTTATGATTGGTTAGTTTTGGAAAAAAGGAGTGGGAGTAGCAATTCAAAAGTGGCGATTTCCATTTAAAAATGAGAAATTAACCGGGACATCAGTTTGGGGCCGTGACTTAAGGGGTCTTCTCATTTTAGACGCTAAAAAAGGCTATAATCATCAATTTTTTCGATAGGTTTATATTATAGATATTGATATAAAAGTTGTTACACTTAATAAATACACTTTCGAAATACGTTTGAAAAACATTTTATTTATTCAAATCACTATTTATAGACAAAAATGGTAGTTAGAAAAATGTCCTAAAAAAATTGTAGGTCTGCGCTGTTGATGAAATCTCGGAGATGGATCATCCGAAGCAAAAAAATTAAACGGTTTTAGATTCAGTATGTTAATGGCTTTAGCGCATATCATACGATTCTTGATATATGCAAAAATAACAAAATGGCGGATATTTATCGGAAAAAACCGTGTTCTTTTCACCGTTTTTGGCAAAAAAAATAGTAAATGTCAAAATTAAAAAAAATTCTCGATATGCGCTAGCTATATGCGCTAGCTATAGTTGTAAAGAATATGTGGTTAAAATTTCATAAGGATCGGTCCAGTAGTTTCGACGCTTTTATCAACAAGCCGTCGAAAAACGATGTTTCGAGAAAGACGCGTTTATAGTTTGTTTGGGTTACATAAATACATTATAACCATTTTGTTATGTATTTCGGAAGTGTATTTATTGTAACAAATTTTATATCAATATCTATAATATAAACCTATCAAAAAAATCATGAAAATAGCCTTTTTTAACGTCTAAAGTGGGAAGACCCCTTAAAAAAATATTGGCGGTAATGCTTGACGATACATCAAGAATTCCAGACTGTATTCCCCCGGCATCTATTTTTTCGAACACGCGGATAGAGATAAACATTTCAGCGCGACGTCCCTAAATACTGACTAGGTCAGTTTTGGTTCTACTGGATTCCACTATTTTTCATTAAAAGATAAAACGACCGACGAATCGAGCCAGTTGACAAAAAAAGAAGCGCGAGTACCGATCAGGTTTGGAAAATAGTCGAATATTCTCGTATCTGACATGAAGTGTGAACCGTTGTCGAACCTTTCAAATGGTCTTACTGACTTTTTTTTCGTCTAAAATCAATATTTATAGGATTTTACGTGCATGTAATTTTAAGTGCCTCACCCGGTATATATTTGCACACCTATAAATGAGGCATGTCCACCTGAGTTCACAGGCGCCATAGGGAAAGAAAATACGTTATTCCGGACAAGCATGAGCCCGACCCAAAGGGCCAGGGAGGGTGAATAAAACTTATCTCGGTTTTACAGCAAGCTCCAGGATCGGCCTTTTGAGATTTATGCAACCTTTTTTTACACCGTAGTTAAACGAGAAATATCACAAAGGAGATAGGTGTCGTTGTTGATGATTTTTTTTTGTTTTCGTTTGTTGCACTTTTTTTACCAACCTGTTCAGAACGCTGTTGACAAAACCGCGCACTTCTTGTCTGTACGGTTTTTACCCCACTCGAGCTTTTTGGATTATGGTTGTATAGGGGAAGACAATTAGTCCTCACGTCAGTATTGAATTAAGGTTGGAGCCTGAATTAGAAGGTCCGAAAAATCGTTTTTTTTTAATGCTTAAATCGATAGATAAACTATCCAAGAATATATTTACAAAGTTACAGAGGCCAATTGCAAATATTTTCAAAGATACAAGGCCAAAAGCAGAGAAACGATCGATATTTGATATTGATATTTCCTGTTATTGAAAACTTTGAAGCGCGTTTTCTCCAGTTTTCATTTTCACGATTGTTCCAAATTGGCGGGCGTGATAGCAAAAAAAACTAAACGACCTATTCAATCAAACCGAAGTTTATTTTCTTCAGTATGAAAATCGCTTCTAAGTGAATCTAAAAAGTCGTTGAAAAAGTATTTTTGAATAATTTCTATAGCACGTTAAAGTGATTTTTTTAAACACATTTTTTTCAAACCTGAGAAAAGTTATAATTTCACGATTTTTTCCGCTTTTTCTTAATTCACCCGGAAGCAAAATATATGACAATTGAAAATTTTATTGGTTTTTTCTGTTTGAGTCAAGAATTACGAGCTGCATATTTGCCGCCGATTGGGGACTGCAGTGCCAAGACGCACATGGAATAGGCTGATAAATCTGCAGTCATTTATTGTTTCATGTTGAAAAATGTTTTTTATACATTTCAAATATGCATGAAATTATACCTCAATATTTACTGGGGCCACTTGATTTTTCCCGTGTAAACAAATGCCCGAAAAAACGCTTTTTTGGAGCTTCGAATTTAGGCTTCCGCCTTAAGGGGTAAGGGCACTGTAGAAATTTTAAAAAATCTTTTTTTTCTTATAAGATGCCTTAATATCTTAAAAATGACATACTCAAAGGATTAAGGTGGAAAAATGTCTAAATACGTCTATTTTGAATTTTGTCCGATGCAATCTGTACCGAAAACTTTAAACGCGTTTTTCTCGAAACTACATTTTTCAAGTCGGCCGGACTCATAACTTGACCGAATAATTGGCCGAACAAATCTTGACCGATTGACTTGAAATTTTAACTGTATATTCACAATCGCATTCTGCATAGAAGTACGTAGGATTTTTTTCGACATATTACATCGGTTTTTTTATAAACAATTTTCGGACGATGTTTTTTTGAGAATTTTGAACTTTTATTTAAAAAACGCGCTGTTTTTGCCAAAATCGATATATCAAAAAAATCCTACGTACTTCTGTAGCTATTCACATGTATAAACGAAAAAAAAATGTATCCACTCTAAATTAAAAATTGCAGGTGCCGTTGGTCCGCGTGCCTATGAAAAAAAAGCTTCGACGAAGAAAAGCTGTGCAGCCGCCATTTTGTTTTATATTACTTTAAATAGCCTTTTTTAGCGTCCAAAGTGAGAAGACCCCTTAACATGACTCTCTAATGAACCAACCGAAGCACAAAAAAACTCCAACCATGACAGAGTAGACTCAAAAACAAGATAAATCCGAACCAAAAAGCAGTGCGAATAAGAAGCTGCGAGCCCACTTTTCCGCCCTAAAAGCTATTCACAAACGTGTATAGAATCGGAAGATAAGCAGTTGGTCGCGTGTGAACGACATGAAATCAAAATAGTAAATCAATGATCATGCGACGAAAAAAAGCAACGATGTCAATCTTTCCCAGATTTTTTCCACGACAACGACGATGCGCTTTCAGCGGTTTCTGCGCGCTGAGCTTCGAGCTGAGCCAATTCCCATTTGTAGGGCTATCGGACCGCTATACATATATATACGCGCTCGCGCGGTCTTCTATACGCGACAAAGGGGTTTCCCAAGCCTTCTTCGTTCCCGCACGAACATCATCGTCTGGCGAACGACGCCTTCGGGAGTAATTACAGCCGCTGCTCGCGAGAAGAAAGATCGCCGAATGACAAGAGAGCGAGAGAGTGGGAAAAAGGGATACAGCCAGGAACAGCGATCGAGCGAAAGGAAAAAGAAGGGGGAGAGAGAGAGAGAGAGAGAGAGAGAGAGAGAGAGAGAGAGAGAGAGAGAGAGAGAGAGAGAGAGGAAAGGGCTAGGAAGTAAAAGCGTACAGTAAAAGGGCCCCGAGAACAAAATGAGAGCACAAAGAGTACGCGAATTACTAGGGCAGAGCCCGGGCCTTCATTTTGCGTGATTAATCTTAATTTTCGTCGAGGTATTATCTTTAATTAAATCATCATTGATTCTTCGGCCGAGAATGAGGGACGGGGGTGCAAAAAGGGTTAAATGAAAAGGCTGTCGGTCCTCTCACGAGAGAGCAAAGTATTATCACGCAAAGGGATCCAGCATTGGGGCGATGCAGCGTAATCGGTGATGCGAGCCCTTGAAAAAATCCCACACGGAATCAATCGCAAATCGGGCTTGAGCTCGGCGCGTTGTTGCGCCCACCGAATCAATTTGGCCCGCGGAGAAATTAATTATCAATTTACGATATCGTGAATAATGGTTTTGTTCCGACCCTGCTGTTTGGCCCGGCGGTGTCTGATCCGGGCGCAGCAGCAAGACCATGGATGGATAAAATTAACGTGTCGAAAGACGATGAGGTCCGAAAAAAGATGAAAAATGAAAGTTGTCCCGTGATCGATCAACGTATAAGAGAGAAAGAACTCTAAGTTGGTAGTCGAGCAACAGCGTTGTGATTGAACGAGTCTCTTTTGGATATGAGCGACGGATTCAGTGTCCTTCGATGCCAAGCAGCGTTGGCCTGGGCCAATACTCGGATGGGTGACCGCTTAGCCGCGCGCCTGAACGGAACTGGCTCGGACGCGGGTGGGTTTAAGGGAACATGCCAGTGTACATTTTTTTGAAAATCGTTTTTTTTTGCATTATCCAAAAATATGGGCTTTCGTAAACATGCTGTTGAATTTTGTTCGCGGAATTCGAATTATTCAAAATTAGTCGATACAGTAAACGGGTTTTTCTCGAAACGTCGTTCGGTCTCGAAACGGCCTCATACTCTGCCATATCATTCTTACGCCATTCCTTAACGTCATACGGGTCATAACGTCATAATTTCACATTTTTTTACGAAAAACTGTAGAAAAAGGCCCAATTTAATACATAATTTTGCAATTTGCAGTGGCCAAAAAAAATATGTGAAAAATGAAACTAAAACATTGAAATACTTTTTATGTACAAGATAAGTCATTTAAATAAACAAAGAAAAAAAATCGGTCTGATTATTGAATTTTATTAACAAACAAAAAATCACGAAAATAATGAATAGTTCCTTAAACGCGTTTTTCTCGAAACTTTATTCTTCGGGACGGTCCGCAAGATAACTTGAAAAGTTTTAAATATTTTTAAAGGCCGTTCTTTTTACCTTTGAAAATAAATTCCCCACGGTCGGCCGAGCCATTTTTTATTCAGGACATTTTTATTGACATTTCAAACGCGAATTTCGACCCAAACGAAATATTTTGCCTTTAACGGATTACACCTGAGTTGTGGCCGGAAAAAGAGGAATTTTCGAGATTTTTTCGGGGGAAATGTGTGTAGGTTTCCATTTTTTGTTGTATATCAAAGAGTATGGTTTTTGCATGAAACTATCGAGGGCTTAATAAAATGGGAGGATTCAATAAAATATTGATGAAAACAAAAAAATTGCCTGCAGTCCAAAGTGAAAGTATCGATTTTCGGTGAAAAAGTGCGCTATTTTCTAAAAATTATTTATTTTCTCTATTTATTTTATGACATGTAAAAGAAGCTTGTGAAATTTTTAATTGATCGGTGCAGTGATTTTTTTTAATTTCGTGGTCACCGATTTTAAGAAAAGCATTTCGAGAAAAAACTCCCTCAATTCGGAACGGACTGACTTGAAATGTTATATTTTGAGAATCCGTAAAAAACTTATAATTGCTTTTTTCAAAAATTCCAAATAGGTGTAAATAGCCCTTAAGCGTGAAATTTTATTTTTTCAAAATTCGAAAAACTAGCGCATCAGACTGTAGCTATAACATTGCTTTACAAGAATCTTCAGGATTTTCGGACCCACCGACCCATAGGGTATGGACCATCACGAAGTTCACGCGAACATGTGTTTTCGACAGAGGCTACAACTTGCCATTTTCGTTATTTCCAAAATTGCCAAAAAGTATCAGATCATACGAAAGTTTTATCATCAAAATAAAAATAAATTTTTTATTTTTCATTCCAGCTGACCATATCAACGATTCGGCATGCAGCAACGACGGCACTTTTTTTCAAATAATAATAACTTCGTTGTTTATTAATATTTTTCAATAAGAAAAAAACTCAATCTTGGCAAGACTATGTATTAACTGTGTGCGAAACCTCGACCTCGTCATTCCAACACTCTCACCGGAAAAAAATAATGAAGATCGACGTGTTTTTTTAGATAGCCCAAGCTTATGCAGACCAGTTAAGGGATAACAACACTGTAGAATTTTCAAAATATTGATTTTTTTATTGGCTTAAGAGGTGCTTTGAACCATCTGGAATAAGAAGAAAAAAAATTTGGTACCTGTGAAAAAAAGGCCCGCAGGCCCGTGTGGGTCTGCAGTGGCAGTGGCAGGCCCTGTGCAAGACGTCGAACGTTCTTCTCACAACAAATTTTTTCAAAACGGCTCGCAGCATAATTCCAATAATTTTCGTTCTATTCACTCCATTTCCATTTTCCATGAGTTAATTATAACATTATTTATTAACAAATGATTGTCCTTTTTTCTGTCGAAAATAGAGTTTTTACTTTAAATACTTGCTGACTACAAAAAAAAGTATTTTCAAAATTCCCTACCGTGGATTAGGATTACTTTGATTCGTGGGGATACTTTGATAAAAACTTTGTTTTGTTTTAAAATTCAAATTACGAAGTTCCCGAGAGCGACCGAAAGTTATTTTTTTTACGGTTGGCAAGCCTGAATGTCTCTTTATGTTCATCACTTAGCCGCAGCACGAACGAACTGGTCTAAGTGACCGTAAAAATATAAAAAACCTAAGTGATGTATTTAACTTTAAAAATAAGAAGTTGAGTGTTGCAATGACATGTCTTTGGTAACAATTACCATGTCAGATGTTTATTAAACTTCACCATTATGCTTTGTTGTGTGGCATAACCTCAAAAACATATTTTATGGGCGACAGTTGTTTCGTTGGGATGTCTTTGATCGCTTCGACGAGGTAACATTGATCATTGATCGAATTCACCCCACTCATTATCTTTATTGCTAGTCTCGGAGTATTTTCAGGGATTTTCGTCTTTCGATAATTTTTTTAATTGTAGGTTTCAATTTTAGGACCATTTCTTAACTTACAATTCTGCAATTCTGTACTAAATCACACTAATTGTAAGACAAAAAATATTAATTTGTTATTTGATTTTTTTGTCCTACAATTAGTGTAATTTGGTACGTGACCTAGTTCAAGTGAAACAAGATCCTAATGAAACCAATGTGATCTCGTTTTTTTATTCATATAACTAGGTAGACATGATTATTACAACTTATGTTTGCTAGTTTTTCAATGTTTCGAAGTTTATGGATGTGTTACCGCATAAATAAATACAAAATACCAGTTGTTTAACAATCAAGTTGATTTTGAAAAGTGAAGGTGTAATATTTGTTCGATCAAAGTAACCTCAAAACAATAAAAATCGTTGCAACTTTGGATCCCGTTGAGCGTTGTTTTTTCTTCGTTAGGAAAAATGCTCCTTGATAGGGTTACTTCCGATTCCCATTAAGAAAAACGGGGGTATCAAAGTGACCCCAATCTCAGTATAACTTTGATCACGACTAATTATTGTTTTTTCTCATCTATTTTTAAATATTCTAAATTGTGATTTGGAAGATAAAAAGACTAATAAAAGCTAATGTTTCCATTTAAACATTTTTTTGCTACATTATTTGAAGAAATATATTGATTTTCATTTCAAAATTGATCAAAGTAACCTCAATCCACGGTACGTATTTCTCGAGCTATACTCATGTAAATTAATAGAATCTTTTTTATTTTCTGCCGCATAACGTCTCGAATTCAACATGCCCCGCGAGATTCTCTCGAGCCTCAACATTTTGTAAAATTGTTTAATATATTTTTTTTTGCTCATATGAAGATATGGCTAATAACATCCTTGAATATTATTATCCTCTCACTTGTCCTTCCACCAAAAAGAAATCGCGAAAAATCGCTTAATTTTAGACGTTTACAGTGATCTTACCCGTCAAAGAGAAAAGTGGACACCGGACGAAAAATAGTGCGGAAAATTGTTGAAAAAAATAATTCCAATTGCCACATTCACTGTATCTCCGTCCACATCTCGTATCAGTATAGTATAGCCGCTATCGATGCGATGCCCCAATCGCACAATTACACACACTTCGTGTGCGTGTATCCGGATGTGGGTGGAGTGGATAAATAAAGGAATGAGAGAATCGCCCATCCCGGGAGAAACAATAAAGGAATAGAGCGCGCGGCGTCGAGAGGATTCGATTCACTGGACGTGAAAGACCTGACCTCTCTCTCTCTCTCTTTCTCTCTCTCTCTCTCTCTCTCTCTCTCTCTCTCTCTCTCTCTCTCTCCCCCCCCCTCTTTCATTCTCCTTTCCTTTCTGCTTCCACTAAAGATTTTTCTCTTCAATTTTCCAAAGAGCGCATTACATCCTTCCAGAGTTCACGATAGTCTTTCGCTCGGAAAACGTGGCCACACACAGACGCGCATGTATGGGTGGAAGGACCAGACGAACTCGTATAGATACTCCGAGTGAAATGAACCTTTCAGGTTCCCAGCAGTTGAGATCGAACGCACTTCGGAAAATATGGTTTCACGGAGCGCGATTCAGATCGTATCCGATTGCTCTCCGGATTACATCCCCCCCCCCCCCTCCATTCTCACCGCAGCTCTCCATAGCCGCCCACTCTTCTCCCCAAGCACGTACATCTATACCGTCCTTGTCATATTGCGTCCTAATAAAGTGTCCTCGAGAGAGACAGGTCGAGCCAAAAGGATCATCAGAGAGAAAATGAAAATGCGAATCAGGGGAAAAAGGCAGTTCAATTGGGTACCCGCGTCATTGCTACATCGAATTAAAACTCAACTGGGAAATTAATTTGCCATCTGATTTGTTCTTTATTGGAAAAGGGTATTGCAAAAACACCGATCATTGCCTAGATTCGACATTTACCATTTTCCGAACCGTTAGAACAGAGAGAGAGAGAGAGAGAGAGAGAGAGAGAGAGAGAGAGGGGAAAATTGCTTTACGTCATTTCACTGCAATACACAATTGGTATATATAAACTCGTCGCACATTACTCGTTTGTAACATCGCTTCAGAAATTCCACTCATATCCGACAGGTACGTAGTCAGTTTTATATGTGAACTTTTATCAATATATATATACACGTACATGTTGGTATAACGAGAGTTTTCATCCATCCTTTCCAGTTCGTTTCTATCTTCTACTTCTTTCGCGTCCTGTCTCTTTCCACACGCTTCCACCTATACGTACACCGTGCGGATGAGTGCAAGTGATCATAAAGCGTGTGGCCAACTTTCATCGATTCGCAATAGCTGGGTCTATTCTAAGCTCTGTGTAATTGCAATTGCTGCTAGATTCTGTAGATCTACCTCGGATGTATTCTACCTCGCCATTTGCTCGAAGTATACATAACCCTCGTTACAAACTTTACATGCACCAGATCAATTTACACTTGTTTACACACACACACACACACACACACACACACACACACACACACACACACACACACACACACACACACACACACACACACACACACACACACACACACACACACACACACACACACACACACACACATGTATATATATATATATATATATGTATAAGCAAGTAGTTATATCATTATACATAGACACTTATATATATGTAAGAGCAAGTAGTTTTACTGACGAGCAAACGTAGCACCCAACATCAATTAAACTTGAAGTTTCGATATCTCTCGTGGCAAAGCTCATCGCGGGCGCCGCACAGTTTGAAGAGTCGTTTGAACATTTCCGAAACGACCGCGCTCGGCTGTTTATGACGAAGCCCCTGAAGAGAGGGCAACAATGTTAAGTATTACATGAATGTCCTCTCTCTCTCTCTCTCTCCCCTCTCTCTCTCTCCCCCCCTCTCTCTCGGTCTCTTAACCTAAGTGCTACGTAATTGATCGAGCCGTACCACATCCGTGTTTGCTCCAGTTCGTAAATATTGATGCGCACACGCGTACTTTGGACTCATCACAGGACTACGTAATACGCACACTCGCACACAGACGTGAAACAAAGTGCATAGCACTCGCGTACTTCAGAGAGTATACATCTCAGTTGAACCCGACCGAGACTCGAGGAAAGCCTCAAAATCTTCAAGAGTTCCGGAACGAGTTCCAGCGCAATCCCGGACAAATTTATGACTAGTTTCTGGCTCATCCGCCAGTGATGAAGTTGGGAGAAAACATGCAATTGGAGGAGTCGTTAGTGGTCGTTAACGCCGCAACGTCGGGGCATGAGTTCAGGGTCAAGCGAGGGTGGCCAACATTCGAGAGGAGCCATTATCGAAAGGATTCCTGGTGTGTGGGATAATTTTGACACGCATGGGAAATCGAATAAAATGTTGGGGATAGAAGAAAAGAAAATCTAGGCCGAAAAAAAGCGAAGGAGGAAGAGTGTTGGGAAAGATAACGAATTTTTGAATATTTAGGTATTGGGATGTTGAATAAGTTCTCGCTGTTTTTTCGTGCAAATTAATGGTTTGGTCAAAAAAATTATTCCTAATGCTTTCAATCGTTTCGAAACTGGTTTGCGATTAACTTCTAATGATTCTGCAAGTTCGGCTGTCGTCTGACATTAGTCTTCATGAAGTAATGCCTCCAATTGAACACATTAAAATCATTGTTTTTTTAAGCGTCTAAACCAATCTCTGCATGTTGTTTCCGACCGAGCATGGTCGCCGTAAGTCTCAACAAAAATTCTGTGCGCTTCAGCTGCAGATTTTTTTAAATAAAATACTGCAGTAAAATTTCCCGCAAATACTCTTTTTTGGCAGGGAATTTGACGCGTTTAACGCTATGAAAAAAGCTGTTTACATTTCGACAAAATGACGTACACGGAATTTTAAGCTTGCTTATAGTACTTCTTTATATATGCGTTATCACGTTAAACTACACGCACGCAGTTCTGGTAACGCCATCTGTTGGAAAACAGCGAGAACTTATTCAAAGTCCGAATGGAATGGAAAGAATAATTATTTACAACATCTGAATGATTTATAATCTAATTTTCAGATTCATACAACGGCCGCAACACTGGTCGCCAATCAATAATTCCTGATACATGATGACCATTTTTTTCACGGTTTGGGCATATCCCCGAAGGACCGAAAAATACGTGTAAAAAAATTCAGACGAAAAACTCGAACAGTTTGAAGGTTATTCCATCTTCAAAATCACCTTCAAAACAACACTCTAGACAACAATGCTGCCTCAATCGGGCCATAATTTGATGATATATTCTAAATATGATTATCAACATGTGATAAAAATTCTGTCGTCAGTCAGAGGTCATCTCCTCTTTTAGTTGCAAGGGATGACCTTGATTTCGCCTCCGGTTGTAAAGCCACGTTATCCAATGACCGTAACGTCCTTCACCTCCGCAAAATCTTGGAAGACGTAAGTAATAAATCAAGTATCTACACGTACGACGGGTAGTCTAGAACAGCTTTGAGGGAAGCACAGCTTCATGAAAAAAAAGGATTCTTCAAAACTAATCAACATCAAGGATCCATTGATTCAGGATTTTTTATTCTAGCATCAACACTTCGCGAGATATTTTCAGATCTAAAATGAATTGTCTCATCCTGTATAGATGATTATGCCTGAGATAACGAAAAAATGTCCAAGCAGACACCGATGTACGTGCTCGTATGAGATACTCACTGTATCGATGCTGGTTGTCCATCGACCATAATTGATCCTCGCGATCTATGATCATAATGTCGATTGTGGAAGTCATTACTGCAGTGACTGCACGCCACAAGAGCCTGTTACACGAATCGGAATTCCTCGTTAAGGGGCTCCATCTACCTAGACGCCTAGTAACAGTATCTACCAATACTGTCTTCAAAGTCGGTGGACACGATATCTCGAGAACCACTCGATGGACTGTTTCCAAATTTATATAGGATCCGACGAGAAACATCTAAAGGTCGTTGACGATCTCACTTTTTCCAAATCGATCTCCATTTTTTCATATTTACGGTAAAACGACTACTTTTTCATAGATTTTGTACGATCGAGTTTCAATTCGTCGCCACTTTCTTTAAAAAAATTATGTTACAAATCGGTGATCGTCAACGACTCGCATTTGTTGTTAGCTTGAATAACCCGTTTCGTTTTTGGCTTTCAGATGGACCGTTTGAGCTGGAGAGTGTCCACCGCCAAACGTCGCGAAAAAAAATGTCATCATCTGCCGACGGCCATGTCTTTTTCTGTATTTTTTGTGATTTCTTTTGTCTCTCAATATATGTACCTTTGTGTTAAAAAAAATGCGTTTCTTTGTCACCAATCGTTTCCTAGAAAAGGAAATCGGAATTTGGCCATTTTTTTCGGGCCTCAAGGTAGATGTAGCCGCTTGGTATTTACCCTCGTTTGATCCACCGATGATAATACAAGTGCATTGTTTTGTTGATGCTTGCAAACGCGTCAACCGTGCACTACATGCACTTGATTGCCACAGAGCTGAAGGTATTCTGAATATATTTATAGGCACATACGTGGGTGTGTGCTCATGTGCATATAGAATCAACCCCGTTCACCCAATGCGCCAGCAACGTCGCATCGTCCGATGCCGTTGACTTATGTACACAATGCAAACAGCCTAATTACACGAGCCCACGAGGGCGAGAGGAAAGAGAGACGAGGAGGAAAAAAAAGAGTAAGACGAGTACGAGGGAGGACCCCAAGGGTATATTATCACGATTCCATCTGAGATCGCAGTGATTTCGTGAATTCGCGACGGCCTCCTGCTTCCCTCGACGAAAGAGCAAACAAAAGAACTTTGTTCCCTTTGCCTACGGCTCCCTCGCGGCCCTATGGCACTCCCGTTTCCCTCGTGTTCCAGAGCTACATATTACGGCTGTATCAGTGGCGTATGATTTAGTGTTAGCCTAGTCATTGGGAACGTTCTGAAGGATGGGAAGCAGCGCGCGAGTTCTGCGATCTTTCTTTGGGCAGGAGTTTATTTCTGCTCGGAGTGAACATTATCGTGACGTTTAATTTTAGGGCTCCATAGTCAAACAAGAAGGTCTTGTAACTTCGTCAGGTCCGTCCATCTGTTACAGCCTTACAATTTATACACTTTTATACTTGCATGCATGAAACTTTGCAAGTAGATGCTTCGGATGGGAATCTCAATTGGTATGTAACAAGATTTTGAATAAAAAACTATCTAGGGTTTTTTACTGTTTGTAAAATGGGGGGAAGTTTTTTATAACGACTCCTAATAAATAGAGAGCCGTTTGACAGGTCTTTTGAAATGATATTGATGTTCCATTTACCATTGTCAAGTGGGGAGATACTTTTAGGCAAGGAAAAAATTTACTGATTTTCATGATTTTTTTTTGCAGGAAAGATTTTTTCACCATTTTGTAAACTTAGGGTACGTTTTATTGCTACTTTTGGCTGTCACATGGTATTTTTTTATATTATTAATCTTTAAAAACGGCGGTGGTATGGCACAGTCTTCGAAAATGCATTTTCAAAACTAACGTGACGTTTAGCTAAAAAACTAATCGACCGATGAATGTTGGTATGAATCTTTCTAACCTTACTGTCTGAAGCATGACCCTAAATGTTCTTTAAAATAAAGAAAGTATTTTTGATTGCAAAATGTAGCCATTTTTTTCGGAAAATTCAATCTTTTTGTTTCAAAGTGTACCATTTCATCGATTTCCATTTCTCACTTTTCTTGGTTCATATTCTCCGTGTTCATGAAAGAGAAAAAATTCGTTCGTTTTATTTTCAGATTAATCCCGCAATATATATATATATAACAGTAAGCTATATATAATAAGAAAATATCATGTAACAGCCAAAAGTAGTACTAAAACGTACCCTAAGTCTGAAAGATGGTGAAGAAAACTTTCCTTTAAAAAAACCATGAAAATCAATTTTTTTCCCTCGTCTAAAGATCTATCTCCCTTAAGGCCAGTTTGCGAAACATGAAGTTTCAAAGTGATGAGCAATATGCCCCGGTTATTTATCAATCGTGGATTCGAAAAATGTGATAAAATTCTGGAAACGAGCATTTGATGGGGAGTTTCCATTGTAATTATTTTAATCAAGTTACATCGACAGATTCAGGTGATACAGCCAACCAAGTGCCACTAAGGTAACTTGAGAAAACTCTCCAAGAGGGCTGCACAGATGGACACGTTTGTAGCCTCCTTAACAAAATATCAAACACTAGAGTTCTATGATTGCAGATTATTCAACAAAGCCAATATAAGTATATAAAAATGATTGTCCTTCAACCCACATAGCAACTACATATTAGTTAAACATTGATGCTTCACACGATTGCACACCCAAATTACTGCAAAACCCTAGCTTAAACGTGTTCCGGGCCTCCCTTGGAAAGTTTTTTGCTTTTAATCAGCCCACTATTCTTTTTTTATCCTCCCATGCGATATATTCCTACTAGTTGAATGATATGCCGCCGACCAATGGGTAGAGAAGGAAAGCTCGTTGCTTCCGCGCCAGAGCATGTTAAGCAGGAGGATATCGATCTAGAAATGGGGCCCTAGGGACACCTAAATAGACAGAGAGAAACAGAGAAAATCAAAGCGAGAAAGGAGAGGGCGGAAGGAACGATAGGGCCGTCTGGGTAGATAGTGGAGAGAAGGAAGAGAAAAGAAGAGCATGGAAAAGATAATAAAGAAGGGTAAGAGGTAACTCACGGTGAGCAGGATTTGAAAGAAGATCGCGTGTCCCGCGCGGTAGGTAAAACCTCAGCATTGAACGAGGTTGAAAGGCGTACCTGTGTACATTGATGTCGGTACGCCCATTCTGGATGAGTTGTGCCGCGACTACTAGCTCACAGGATCGCACATGACATATCCTAATAACATCATAAAATTGTAGTGACAGTCTGTACATTCTTTTTTTCCAACTGGAATTAAGTTGTAGGTCTGTCTGACTGAGGGAAGTTGGAGTAAAAATGCCGGGAGCTTTTTTCTTCAAACTTTGGTATGTAGAAAATGGAGTCTTCCAAAATCCTCTGCACCTGCTTTCATTTAGATCCCTCAAGTTGGTTCTGAAGAAATGCGAGTTTCTTCTCACAAGGAAAAGTTGCGAGGTCGACCTCTCCGATTTCCATTGAATTTGGCCTGCTTGTAGAATGGGTAAAAATAGGCGACACCTATTTTTTCATATCCGCGGAACCCGATTTTTAAGGGTTGAAACGCACCCTCGAAAATTGGGGTGTTTTTCGTTTTTCGTCGATAACGTTTTAACGGTACGACATGTGAAAACAATTCAAATTGCAACAATGTTTATTTTTTCGTGTACTATACATTGGAGATAAGAACGATAATATTATCGACGAAAAACGAAAAACACCCCTATTTTCGTGGATGCGTTTCACCCCTTAAAAATCGGGTTTTGCAGATATAAAAAATTACGTGTCGCCTGGTTTTGCCCATTCTACAAGCATGCTAAATTTCATCGAAATCAAAGAGATCGACCTCGCAACCTTTCCTGGTTAGAAGAACAATGGCGCGCGATGTACACTGAAGTGTACATCGCGCATCGTTGAAATTCAACGAATTTTTTGTTATTTTTTTTTTTTTCATTTTGCCCTATTTTCGTTGGCACATTTAGGCTACAAATGTCACTGAAATATTATTAAAGATCCTTATTAGGGATCCATAACCTAAAATGCAAAAGTAAAGTTTAGATAGTAATAAAAATAAAGAAATTAAAATTTTGAAGTCGGCTAGA